>PVHT021183699.1:17549035-17575253 GCA_004024745.2 Catagonus wagneri
GGATGTCCAAAATCTGAATACCCTTTTTCCTGGAGGCAAAGAAAGGTTTGTAGGCCTCCCCCTCTCCAACTTTACCTAACTATAACCCTATGGAAGCTGACTTAGGGGCAGTGTATAGTACAGGGAAGGCAAAGCTGGGGGTCATGGTCCCTGGCAACACAGAGATGCCCATTGGCTGCAGGTCTCATGAGACTGTTCCCATAGCAAGTCCTTGCTGGGCTTCCCCTCCGTGGTCTCCCCAAAGCCTGTGCTCTAGTTTTCTAACCAATTCCAGTAAACTCTTCCTGCCTCAAGGTAACTTGTCCCTCTTTCTGTTATTTGCAAACCTGACTATAGTTTCTCACCTAGAAATGCGAGTACTTGCCAAGGGGGATTAAAATTGCCAGCTGCAGATTCCAGACATTGCTGGTGCAACAGTGAATAGAAAAAACACCCAGGGAAGGCAATTTGGCAAAGCTGTCATGGACCCTGTGTCCTCTCTCTCCACCTCAAGGAATTTACCGAACACATTTACTTACACAACTGCAAGGCAATCTACATGCAAAGTTGTTTTGCACTCATGTGCTTGTGTGCAGGACTCCCCAGTGTTTGGACTTTGTAATAGCAAAATATTAGAAAGGATCCAATGCTCCATTAACAGAGGACAGATTAGATAGAGTATACACATATGATGGAAAGCTGTCCCATTCCTTTTTTTTTTTTTACTTGAAGTATGGTTGACTTACACTGCTGTGTTAGTTTCAGGTATGCAGCAAAGAGATTCAGTTCTTTTTCAGATTCTTTTCCATTATGCGTTATTACGAGATATTGAATATTTTTCCCTGTGCTATACAGAAGGTCCTTGTTGGTGATCCATTTTATATATAGCAGTGTATATCTGTTAATTCCAAACTCCTAATTTGTGGTTTCTCTCCACTTCCCCTGCGATAACTGAAAGTTTATTTTCCATTTCTGTGAGTCTATTTCAGTTTCATACTTAGGTCCACGTGTGCCATATTTTAGATTCCACACGTAAGTAATATCATATATATTTTTTTCTCTGTCTTAGTTCGCTTAGTATGATAATCTCTAGGTCCATCCATGTTGCTGCAAATGGTATTATTTCATTTTTTTATGGCTGAGTAGTATTCCATTGTGTATATATACCATATCTTCTTTATCAATTCATCTGTCAATGGACACAAGTTGTTTCCAGGTTTGGCTATTGTAATTGGGTCTAGCTCTTTATTAAAACATAAGATATTTTCTGCCCTTTAATATGAAAATTTCCCTAATAAGTCAGTAAGATAAATAAACAAAAATAAAAAATAAAAGATTCAGAACAATGTGTATGATACCTTTTATAAAACTAGGGGGGAAATACTTCCTACTCTGTATTTGTTCTCGCTTCGATGCACATAAAGACAGTAGCAGGATACAACAGAAACTAAAAACAGTAGTTTCCTGGGAATTCCATTTTATTGCACCAGAAACAAATCCAGCTAATATCCATGAGGATGCGGGTTTTATTACTGGCCTCACTCAGTGGGTTGGGGATCTGGCATTTCTGTGAGCTGTGATGTAGGTCACAGACACTGCTTAGATCCCATGTTGCTGTGTCTGTGGTATAGGCCAGCAGCTGTAGCTCTAATTCAACCCCTAGCCTGGGAACCTCCATGTGTAGTGGGCATGGCCCTAAAAAGCAATAAATAAATAAATAAATATATACACACATACATACATACATACATAAATAAAGTGGTTTCCCATTGGGAGGGGTGGGAGGGAAGCAAATAAGAAAACAAAATGAGGGAGGTAAAATTTTTTCACTTAGGTGCCTTTTCATAATTTTAGGTTTTTGAATCATGTCAATATGAACCTATTCAAAAAGTTACATTTTGGAGCTTCCTCGTTTGGGGGATTAAGGATCTGGTGTTGTCACTGCTATGGCTCTGGTAACAGATGTGGCGCAGGTTCAATCCCTGGCCCAGGAACTTCTGCATGCCTTGGGTGCAGCCAAAAAAAAGGAAACAAAGTTACATTTTAAAAATACCACCATGAAGAGTGAAAATCAGCCACAATGTAATTAATTTGACCGTCCTTGCCTTCACACCAATCCACTCAGCATGTGGACTGGGCACACTGGTGAACAGTGCCTATGGGCTTGTCAGGTTCCAGTGTACACAGAAGGCGGCATCTGAAACTTTTCATTAGGGGTTGCTGGTCCACCATGGGAATAGAGTCTGGTCCAGACTTTTGAGGGGAAAAGACAAAATAGTTTGCTGAAAACCAAGCCAAATGATTTCTAGTTTGAAAGAAAAAGAAGGTTCATAGCATCTTTTGGTTTGTGGAACGCAAAGAAATTACATTTCACAGATGTGCATGCTCTTACAAAGGGTGTCTCCAAGCTATGCAATTCACTATCCCCTACTGTTAAGAGGCCCTCCTCAGAAACAGGAAAAGAGCCCACCCTGCATGAACTATTGGGAAATACAGGGTCCTGGAAAATTATCTGCATCAGTGGAGTCTGTCTGGTGTGATTATTTTGCAAATACTGCCTAATGAAGAGTTTTGAGCTTTCTTGGCTGCAGGTCCACTGATCAAACTCAAACCTTGGTCCCCAAGATAAAATGTACTTATTTATCCTCTAAGCCATCTACTTGAAAATCAATAATATTTCAAATTTAATGAGTTGTAAGACAAGTAAATTAGAGTTTGGAGTAAGCCATATTGATTAGAGTCTTCTGTCAACTGGAACCCATAACTTTGCTCTGTAATTAAGTATTCCACGTAGGGTACAATGCACTTAACGCTGGTTGCATTCATGAGGACCTCAGAAGTCTGCCCGTTTCTGCAATGGAAGCAGTTCCAGAGCTAGTTGGCCGTCGGCGCCCTGCCTGGCGTGGCCCTGCCCTTGTCCCAGGCAGCAGCAGGCTTCAGTGATAAGTGTCTTTCCCCAGCACTCATCACCCCTTGCGCTCATCACAGAGCTTCAGCAAATTTGAACATCAAAATGAAGAACTGCAACTAAAAAAAAACCCTTAAAAATAAAAATCATTGTAGAATTGCCTTCGGTGAAAGAGCTTCTGTGGAATGATATGCAACTGTTAGAAGCGCTTTCAAGCTCCCCTTGCAGTTTGCATTTCACAGAAGCTTGGGGACAGCCGAAGTAGATTTCTCACCAAATTGACTACAGAAAGGGACAAAAGGGCAGAACTTAAAACATCTACTGTCACCATTCAACATCAAAAGTCCTACCTTTCAACACTAAATCACCTTGCTGACATCAATCTTTTCTGCTCATTCCAAAGGGAACCTTCATTTTTTAGATCGGAGTAATGGTTGCTTTTTAATGAATTAATTTCATTAATGTTAGATGGAATCTCTAACCTTGGATCTTCGGAGGAAGAGGCCCCCCGCATGTTTTGCTCAGAAAGAAAAATTCAGAGATTGCACCAGAAATTGAGCCACTTAGTAAAGTCCTAACTGGTTTAAATAGGAAAAGCAAAAGCTAGCAGTGCTTGCTAGGTTCTGTTACTGAGAGCATGGACAACGGTGTGGTGTGGGCATCACCTGGCAGCTTTTCAGAGATGGTTTCCCACCCCACCCTTGGAGCAGCAGAATCTGACTCTGCATTGTGATAATATTCCCACAAGTTTGTGTTGTGCATCTAGGTCTGCCCTGTGGTTCTGCTCTTACTAATTAAAGGCCTTAGCCAAGTTATGCAGCCTCTGTGTACTTCAGTGTGCCTGGCATGTAATATATGCACTAATCTCAAGTAGCAAATGCAGATGAACAGAAGAGAAAGAAAAGAGGTCTGGAGATTGATGAGAGAGAAAGGAGTGCCTTATGCTACAGAGCAGTACCTGAAACTCCAGCAGCAGAAATGGTTATGGTCTTATTCAAGAATAGAGAAATCCCCGAGGCAGATCTATTCAATATCCTACAATAAGCCATAATGGAAAACAATATAAAAATATATATACATATATATGTGCGTGTATATATGTGTGTGTGTATATATATGTATAACTGAATCACTTTGATGTACAGCAAAAATTAAAACAACCTTGTAAATCAACTATACCTCAATAAAATACATTGAAAAATAAATTGCTAATAAACAACAAAATAGATAAATCCACTATTACTGACATTGGCTCTCCCAAGACAAATCTCCTCTTAGAGCAATCACACAATCAATATAGGGGCTATCTGGGGAAGTATGGAAGAAAGATACTCAAGAAGAAAGAGCCATTGACTCTCATTTGGGCTGACACTGATACAGTATAAGAATATAAGCAGAGAATAAGGATTCAGCAGAAGCCAGAAATAGGAATCAGAGATAACCAGGAGAAATGCAAAGCCATAGGAAGTGGTAGAAATCTTGGGAAGAGCATCGACTTCCTACACCATGAGAAATAACAATGGGGGTCCTTTGTCTCTAGAGTCTAAGGCCGAGGTGAACTCAGCTGATTTCAGGGTACATATGACAGGGCCACCTTGGGCAGATCCTCAGTAACAACCTGCTGACATCTCAACTGCCTCCACACACTGGCTCCTGCACTGGAGCCATCAGTACAGAAACCCCACTAACCATAGAGGAATTGCAGAGAAGCTGTGTGTCAGTCTGATACTCATCAGGTTTGCAAACAGACATTTTGCCTTTGAATTTTTCCAGCTTTCATATTGGCAAAGAAGCCTCTGCTCAGGGATTTTGAAGGCCATTTCTAAAATTTATAAAGAGGTAGAGAGTTCTCTTGTGGTTCAGTGGGTTATGAATCTGGCATTGTCACTATAGTGGCCCAAGTCGCAGGTTTGATCCTGTCCCGGGTACTTCTACATGCTGCAGGTGCAGTCAAAAAGTTTTCCAAAATAAAAATTAAAAAAAAAATAAAATTTATAAGGAGACATGTCACTTTCATCTAATATGCTTCTATTAAAATCCCCAATTTTTAAAACCCTAATATTTTTAATTTTTTAAATTGAAATGCCATTGATTTAAAATGTTGTATTAGTTTCTAGTGTACAGAAAAGTGATTCATATATGTATTTGTATATATACAAATATATTCATATATGTATTTGTATATATGTATATAAATATACTTTTATACTGTATATAAATATATGTATATATGTATATAAATATACTATTTATACTGTATATAAATATATATGATTCATATATGTATTTGTATATATGTATATAAATATACTTTTTCGTATTTTTTTCTATTACTGTTTAATTGCAGAATACTGACTATAGTTCCCTGTGCTATACCGTAGAAAGTTTTTGTTTATCTATTTTACATATAGTAATTTGTATCTGTTAATCCCAAACTCCTAATTATCCCTCTCCCACTCCCTTTCCCCTTGGGTAACCATTTGTTTTCTGTCTGTGAGTCTGTTTCTGTTTTGTAAGTAAGTTCATTTGTATCTTTTTTTTAAGATTCCACATATGAGTGATATCATATGATTGTTGTCTTTCTCTAACTTGGTTCACTTAGCATGATGATTTCTAGGTCCATCCACGTTGCTGCAAATGGCATTATTTCATTCCTTTTTATGGCTGAGTAGTATTCCATTATGTTTATGTATCACAACTTCTTTATCCATTCATCTGTCAATGGACATTTAGGTTGTTTCCATGTCTTGCTAATAGTGCTGCTATGAACATTGGGGTGAATGTAGAAAATTCTAATATGTGTGACCTAAGAGTCAAGTGGTTTAAGAAGAATGCAGGCTGAGGGGAAGCCTTGCAGGAGGGAGCTCAAGCCTCACGCATTTATACTCTCACGCCTTCCTTCAGCCTCTTGCAGGATTCCACAATCCTGTTGGTCAGGAGAAACTCGAGAGAACTCAAATTAAATCAAAAGACCATATCACACAACATTTAGGAGTGTACAAGTTTTCTCCATTATAGATGCCCTCTTAGAGACATGATTATTGTTTAACACAGAGCAAAATCATTTAAAAGGAACAAATATCATCCCATGTACGGCTTTCTGGCCCCACAGGAAAACCTTTTAAGCTTTTAAGGCTCAAAATGAAGGAAAACTGCTTGAGAGGGACCATCAAAGCCCATCTGTCCCATTAAATACCCTTGATTCTCCTGGCATGATTATTTTCTATAAACGCTTAAGATTTCTGATTTGTCTTCTCCATGAAACAGAGGAAAATAACTTAAAAGCTGAGAACTTATTTATCTGGCAGACTCATATTCTTTCTTCTAGTCTCAGCTCCAAGTATTTTATCCTTGGAGAAGCTTTCCCGACCCACTGGGCAGGGGAAATGGTCTTACCCCTGAGTGCCTTTAGCAGTGTTGTCACATCACTCCCTCATGACTTCTTATTTAATGTTGAGGTTATCTGTATGCATCTTTTTGTCTTAGAAGACTGTGTACTGTTCACCTTCAGACCCCTACCACCTACTACTGTGACTGGCGCAAGACAGAAAATCAGTATTTGTGGAACTGTTGAAATCAGCAGAAAACGGAAGAGGATTTGATAGAGCCCAGAGCCTGTGTTACCATAAACAGGGACATCTGTTGCTTTCTTCCTCTCCTGAGTAGTAACTAAAAAGATGAGCCTCTTCTCCCAGTTTCGTGGTGAGGCAATCTATCTAAAGAAGGTGGTTTTCTTGAAAAATGGAGACAACTGAAAATTCTCAAAACCAGCCTAAGCTGTAAGCTGCATGGGGTGAGGGAACTTGTCTTCTGTGTGGCAACCCCAGGTCTGGGCTGGGGGTTTGCCCATAGTACCCAGCAGCAGACATGTCAGAGGGCAGGACACCAGACCCCCTTCACAGAAGGACCCGCTGCCCTCTGCACACAGCCTTCAGCCATCAGCACCCTCAGAAACTGCTTCAGCTATGCCTTGTCTTTAAAAAAAAATTATTGAAGTATAGTTGATTTATAGTGTTGTGTTCAACTATGCCTTAACCTGCCTGAAGTCACTCTCTTCCCAGGGCATTCCTCATCTTATGATGGGGGCTCTAGATAGGTGTGCAGGTACAGCCATCTTGGCCAAATGAGCCCACAGCATAGCTCCAATGGGCTACATCTGCTCCACATCACCTCAGTGCCTTCCTATTTGTCCATGATGTGGTGTGGCTTCTCCCTCTGTCCAATCCTACTTCCTTCACAGATATTGGGCCTTAAAAAATACTTTGCTCCTCAAATTCCTACTCAATGTCTGCCCCTGGAGAACCCAACCAACAACCAATACATGTTTGTTGAATGAATGAATAAATGAGTGAGCAAAAAAAAAAAAAAGAATGAAAAGATTAATGTACAAACAAATACATAAAAGATGTAACTAGAAAAATTTCAGCTGCCCTAGAGGACTCCCACTGTCAACTAAAGATGGAGTTGCAGCTGTTGGAGACTCCCCCAAGCAGCCCCACCCAGACACAGGGGAACCTAAGGCCCACTCTGCCATGCCATCTCACATATCGTCCTTTAAGCCACCCTGCTGCTGGAAATTCATTGGCCTCACATTAAATAAGGAAAGGAGGGTCTCAGAGGATAAAGAACTTGCTCAGTAGCACACAGATAGTGAGCTGAAAAGCTGGGATGCAAATCCTTTATGCTGGGATCCAAGTAAAGCTATTCCACGGTTCAAATCTTCTTCTACAATTGGTAGCAAATGTTTTAGCTGGTAACCCCATCTCAATATGGTCAAACAGACTGGCTGAAAGCAAACATTTGGCCTGAACATTTCCTTCTATCCAGCTGGATGCTCCAATAAGAAACTGTTACCCTTGTTCCAAATGCACAAGCTCATCCCTATATGGACCAATAGATGCTACCCGGACAATTTCAGTTTTCTTCTTGGCCATAGTAACAGATGAAATGCTGCTTTTCTATGTGATGAATAATAACAATAATAAAATTTAATAGTAATAATTATAAAACAATAGTAAAAATTCATCTTTACTAGCTTAACAATCAAGGAAATTTCTTGCAACATTTATCAAAAATGATAATGAAATGTCATCTATTAATTATGCACTGGCATAACTTGTTCCAAAAGTAGCTTAAGTGGGACTTAAAAATGTACTTCTATAAACAACTCATAGACAGAAAACAAACTTATGATTACTAAAGGGGAGAAGAGGGATAAATTAGGAGTTGGTATTAACAGATACACAGTACTATATATAGAATAGATAAACAACAAAGACCTACTGTATAGCACAGGGAACTAGAGTCAACATCTTGTAATAATCTATAATGGAAAAGAATCTGAAAAAGAATATATGTAATTATTTTATATATATTCATATATATATTCTTTTTCATATTCCTTTATATATGTTCTTACATGCTTATATATATGTAACTGATAATTTTGATGTACACCAGAAACTAGCACAACATTGTAAGTCAACTATACTTTAATTAAGAAAAAAAAACTTAAGCAGCAAGAAAACAAACAAAAAAATTTCTGTATACACACAATGATGTACTTTCAAGTCATGACAACCCCCTCCCTTCCCATTGAGTCAACATTGAAACGTCATTGGAAACTAGACAAATCAGTTCTTCTCCAAACTTTTGGAGGAATTCCCTTTAACTACAGTGGGGAAATGAGCCACTGTTCCTTATCTCTTACTGTATTCAGGCTCTTCACCTTGAAACACAGTGCCACTCACTCAGATGCAGGGCTTGGCATGTGACTTGCTTTGGCCAATGGGAGGTCAGAAAGTGTGGTGTAAGCAGAACATTGGAAAGTGCTTGTAAAAAGGGGATTGTTCTCACTCTTGCTCATTTACCATTGACATAAGAACATTTCCGGGCTGGCTGCCTAGAGGACAAGAGACATGGAACAACGAGGCATCAGCTAAAGTTTCTCACCCACATCCAGTCTGGATCAGAGCCCCAAACTAATCTCCTATTGTATGAGAAATAAATGCTTGTAGTCAAATGTTACTAAGTTTCCCAGGAGTTTGATACACAGCAAGATTTAAAAGATATAAGGGGCTTAGATAAAAGATTATTATAGCAGAGGGAACTCTACTCAATGTCTTGTAATAAATAACCTATAATGGAAAAGAATATGAAAAACCAACATATATCTATATCTATACATATATGTATAACTGAATCATTTTGCTGTACATTCAAAACTAACACATTGTAAATGTACTATACTTTTAAAATAAAAACTATTAAAAATAAATATATAAATTATATCCAAATGAAATAAACATTTTTAAATAAAAAAGAGAAAAAAAACTATTGTTAGCCTTCACCTGCTGATCTTTGAAAAAAACAATGGCAAAGTTACTGTTCTATTAAATTCAGAGTAATAAGAGACTGGTTAAATAACTAATTCCACCTATACAATAGAATAACATATAACTATTAAAAATTATGAACTATATATACTACATAATATTGAAGTAGGTTTACAATACAATGTTGCCTAAACAAGTAGACTATAAAACAAGATGTATGTAGATGTTAGGGGATGATCTTATTATTAAAACACTAATAGATGCAAGCGTAACATGAATCCAGGTTCAGATAAAGGTGCAGACCCAGGCAGGTACAAAGAGACACACAGATGTGGACACATGTTAAGAATGGTCGCTTCTGGACTTCCCGTGTGGCTTGCAGCATAACTACTGGGCGTTGCTTCTTCAGTGGCTGTGGCTCGACCCCTGGCCTGGGAACTTCCATATGCCGCAGGTGCGGCCACTTGTTTAAAAAAAAAAAAAAAAAAAAAAAAAAAGAATGGTCGCTTCTGTGCTGTGGGATTATACATCATCTTTATTTTTCTTGCTCTCTATCTCTATTTTTTTCAATCAGGAAGGATTAGTTGTTGCCCAGGTGTGTTGCCATGGAGCTCTGCATCACCTCCGACTGTCTGCTGGGCCACCTCCCACTGCATCGTGTTCCCAGGAGGCAGGACCACCCTATAGTCAGGGCAGACACGATGCTCACGCTGAGGTGTCAGTGAAGAGCAAAACTGGGTGTGTCGAATTGTCAAATGACAAACACCGAACAAACAGACATTTCTGCCATTTCCCAGGAAACAGACAACTAAATTGATCCTAATGACTGGGCTGCAGTCCGACCAGGGAATGGAGACGTCAAGACTCATTAGTCCAATGAAGAGTGAGCTAAACTTCCTCAAGGGAGAGATGAACACACCCACTGGAAACGTTCATTTAGGCTTGATGGCCACTTCACTAGGCGATCCTTGCAGCCCTGTCAGTGCAGATGTAGCCGTGATGATTTACCCAGTCAGTACTGACTCTTTTCAGGCAGTTCAGAGGGAGAGTTTTTCATGAAATGGTCTGGGAAATGGAGCAAGTACCAGGGAAGGGAATATTAGCAGCAATGATTTCTCAGTTAGTCGCTATGTGTTTGTGTCTCTATCACAATATTACTCTCTGAAATGTGCACACTGGCTTTCCCCTGAAGAGACACAGTTCTTTCACACATCTTGAGCCCACTTTTCCCATTTCTCAAGTTTCTCTCCAAGAGTGTGAGTACTTCAAAAGATACATAAGTTCTGTAAAGCAACTAGACTTTTATTTACAGGCAGACGGCTAATTGCTGGAAGAATCAAGGCAGCTTAATGCCATATGACTGTTTGGGCTTCCAGAAGCATGCTGCCTCCCTAAGACTCTCGTCATCCTTATAAATCATGTGGGAAAGAGCAAACAGCAGGTGGTACATCGTACCATGGTAGAAACTGAGGATTTTGAGCTGCCACACTTGCCTAGCACATATGCCTATCATAGTGAGTTGAGTGGTGGCCTCCAAAATGTACATTCACCAGAAGCTCAGATTTGTCCTCTTGGAATAAGGACTTTGCAAACCTTTATTCCAAGAGTAAGAATTCCAAGACAAGACTGTCCTGGAGTACTGTGGGCACTAAATCCAATGCTAAGTCCTCAGAAAAAAAGAGACAGGGAGATTGACATAGAAATGCACAAGAAGAAGGCCAGGTAAAGACAGGTGGAGGCTAGAGATTTGCAGCCATAAGCCAAGAAATATAGGAGCCACCAGAAGCTGGAGAGGCCAGGAAGGATTCTCCCCTGGAGCTCCTGGAAGGGCCAGGGCCCTGAAGACAACTTGGATCTGGTCTCCAAAACTGTGAGGCAGTAAATCCCACTACTTTAAGCTACCAAGTTGATGGTAATGTGTAGCAGCAGCCCTGGGGAATGAATATATTCATAAAATCACTATCGGACGTACAGCAACAGATTTGCATCAATCATAGGAGCTGATGGAACCATGTGTTTGTTCACAAGTATGTATGTGCTTAATTCTTCAGCCCTGACTTTCCTATATGAATGTCTCCAGATTGGTGACATGGGCAAGACAGGGCTGAAAATGGGAACCTAAAAACAGGTACCTGTTTTAAGCAGTGTAAGTTCTGAAAGGATATTTTCTTTCTCTTCTATCCCACCTCACCCAAGACACCACCCAATATTTAACTACATCACCAATCTTGGAAGGTAGGAAATGTCATTTTTTTTTTTAGGGCCGCACCCGTGGCATGTGGAGGTTCCCAGGCTAGTGGTCTAATCGGAGCTACAGCTGCCAGCCTATGCCACAGCCACAGCAATGCGGGATCCGAGCTGTGTCTGCAACCTACACCACAGCTCACGGCAACACCAGATCCTTAACCCACTGAGCAAGGTCAGGGATTGAACCAGCAAACTCATGGTTCCTAGTCGGATTCATTTCCACTGAGCCACAACGGGAACTCCAAAAGGCAGGAAATGTGATAAGACCATTCTTAAGAACATGAGCTGTGGAGTTAACCAGACTTACCACTCCCAGGACTGTGTGACTTTGGCCCAAGTTCACCTCTCTGAGCTTCAGTTTCTTTATCAACTTTGGATAATACATGTAATAGCTTAGCACAGGGCCAGGCACCCAGAACTCAACGTTGACAGTACTCAGGCAACATAAAATACATATATAAAGAATTGATAGATCAAGAGGTAGACACAGAGATTGAAAGCAATAAGTAGCAGATAGAAGTACAATACATGGAGTTCCCTGGTAAGGATCTGACATTGTCACTACTGTGACAGCTCAGGCTGATGAACAGGTTCTACCCCTGGCCCAGGAACTTCTGCATGCCATGGGTGCAGGCAAAAACCCATTTAAAAAGAAGTACAATACACTTTCGACCAGCCCTCTCTATTTCCTACATCATTCATTCTCTGAGGCCTGAGGTGAGTAATTAAATTAGGAAATATAAAAATCAGAGGAGTTGGAGGAATGGATAAAGTTGATAAGAAAAGCAGGAAGAACCACTACTTGGAGACAGCTCCAAGGAAAGTCATCTAGGGGCCTTCGGAGTTGCTGAGGGAGGGGAGGCAGTAAGCAGGATGCTGGCACAGCTCTCAGTTGCACTGGTGCAGACGATGGTGGGGGGTGTCAGATGTGCCCCTTGAAGAACACTGGGGTGAGTAGATGCCAGATGTCACCAGTGGGAAAGAGAGCGCGCCACTTCAGGTCGCGTTAGATTCTGTCCCATGTGGCCACCTGGGAGGAGCTGGGGGCTCTGCCGAAAGAAGATGGAGATGTTTTCCTGGATGCCCTGCAGCTAAGGGAGAAATCTCAGGACCACGTGGTGTAGAGGTGCAACTGACCAGACCGAAGGGAATCCCAGAAGACAGATTACCCCAAACCCTCTACAGAACCCACAAAATGAGCTCCTCGTGAGAAAGCAGGCTTTACAAATCCATCAGGATGAGATGGCACAAAGCCACCCAGCCCAGTGAGAACTAGCCCACTCCTGTGTCTTTTCCCTTCCCCCACATCACTGGGAAAGGACACCCGCAGTTTGAGGGGCGGGGGGGATGAAGAGGCAGAGAGGCAAGCCTCTCTCTTGCCTTCCCCACCTGCAGGTTTTTATCCAGCAACAGCCCGATTTAGAGGAAGAAAAAAGTTGTACCATCAAGCCAAGTTGGGACCTGCTTGTTTCACTAGGAGAAGTGTTCTAATCCCTGAATGGAAAATTTATACATAATTTGAAAAGACTGATAGCTCTTCCCTGAAAGATAAAGGTGAAACTTTAGTCAGAGTTGTTTGATATACTCTTGCCCTTTCTTTAAAGAATAAAATAACTGCATAACATCTCAGGAAATTACATAAAAGGCCACCAACACCCACTACTCAGATTTAACTGACGTTGGCATTTGTTACCATTCACTTATCTCTCTCCCTCTTAAGTCAACAGTTGTGTCTAATACAGCCTAGATGTCCCCCTCCCTTGCTTATCATCCTTAAGATGATAACCTCCATCCTGAAGTTGGTAAAGATAATTGCTATGCATGTTTTCATGAATTCTCTGTGTGTGTGTGTGTCCTGTGTAAGTTGCTGTGGAGGAAGTGGATGGGAGGAAGGCTGGAGTGGACAGGGACACTGGGTGGGAGGACAGCATGGTGTCCGGAGAGGATAATGGCTGTGGGCACTGGGCAAGGTGTCCAAGAGGATCGAACTCAGAGTGAGAAGAGCCATGTGCCCCCAGGAAGGGGTACCAGGAGAGGCTGTCATCTACATGGAGGAAGAGAGGTCTGGACTGATTCTCAGTTCCATGCACCTCCCAAACATCCATGGGACTCATTGCCTTTCCTAGTGGTCTCATCTGGGGGTGACTTTACTGGCGTCACTTGGCAATGCCTGGAGACATTTTTGATGGTCATAACAGGGGTGCTAATGGCATCTTTTGGGTCAAAACCAGGATGCTGCTGCTACACATCCTACAATGAACAGTACAGGCCCCACAACATGTCACTCAGGCCCAAATATCAGTAATGCTGCAGCCAAGGAACCATGCCTGATGCTAACATTTACCAAAATAAGGCAAATGTGTGTGTGTGTGTGTGTGTGTGTGTGTGTCGCTGTGGCCACAGCATGTGGAAATTCCAAGGCCAGAACACTAGCCACAGCTGTGTCCCAAGCCACAGAAGTTACAATGCCAGATCTTTATTAACCTACTGGGCCACCAAGGAACTCTGAAATAATGCAAACATTTTGATTTTTGAAGGCTGCTGGGAATCATTTCATCAGCATAGTGAGCAATATAGAAATTGTGAAAAGAAAACAGAAAAGTTTCACCAAAAGATTCAAGCCATGATTTTTACATAAATCACTGTAATTCACTATATATAATTGGAAGGGTTGGGTGACAAAATTTGTAATCGCTCATTCCCAATTACTATAAAAGGTGTTATCAGCTGGGCATTGGAGTTAGCCAGATCTGGCTTCAAGTCCCATCTCTGTCTTTTATCCATGTGTGACAGCCAGAGTCCCATCAAGAGACAGAACCATGGTGGGTATTACTGGACATTATGGAAGAAGGAATTGGTAAGAACTAGGGATGTATACAGTTGTGGGAAGAGCTGGAGAAGTAAGGTCCAAGAAGGAGGAGCTGGAAGATAAGAGAAAAGTCACTAACCAGCCCTCCTGAAGCACTGGTGAGGGGACGGGGGGGAAGCAGAACCAGGCAGAGCCCACTGTTGGGATGGGGCCACACTGGAATGCTGGTGAGAACGTGGGTGAAGGCTGTTCCTGCAACTGGTCGTGATACTGAGGCTGCTGTAGCTCAGCTGGGAAGGCAGGAAAAAAGTGGACAGGGAGAAGTGTTGAGAAGAAAAGCTTGAATCTTCTGGCCGCATCTCTGCATCTCTCTCTCGCTGTTTCTCACCACAGCCTTCAAAGAATAAAGGCTGATGTTTCATTTCCATCTTGCAAATCAGAAGCAAATGTCTCTTTTAGTCAGCTCTAGCTCAGGACTATGAAAATACGGGGTCTGGGACTATGACACCAGTACAGACAAGTGGAATCCACTCTTGGAAAGTTTTTGGAGCCCGCGTGGGGCTGCACTCTCGCGAGATCTGGCTCCCGGTTCACTGGTAGAGCCGGCGCAGTGACAGTACCCGGCTGGGTGCGCTGAGCTCCCGGCTGTGGCTACTGGCCGCCCAGGAGGAATTTTGGGGGACGTTCCTCCAAGCTGACGAAACCATTCTTATGGGGATCCTCCCTGTCCCTCCCCTGCTCGACACTGGCTGCCAACTTCCACTTTCCCTCAGTGGAACGGTAAGATGCATCTGGACAAGCTGAGGAGGCCCAAGACCCAGTAAGTCCACCGGTGCGCACCCCGCAGACTTCTCTTTTGAGCACGAGGTGCTATTTGGACATTTTGCCAGTTGGTTCTGATGTGCGTCTGACGTGGAGGGCTGTGTGTTTGTCGGGGAGTGTTTGTTTGGGACTCCGTATACGGCATCCTCACGGAGGATTTGGGACAGTTCTGTCCTCTGATGTGGGTGAGTGTGTATTCCATTTCTGTGACTGGTGTTTCTGTTGCCTTTAGTAAATGGGAATTTCAAGTTCAGTTCATTAGAAAGATTTCAGCTATGAAACTGTGACTAAAGAGAAAGAAAGATGATTTTTTTTAAGTGTATAACAGCATTCTTTAGACTTTTGAGAAAATTGGTTAAGGTGAAACTCTTAAAATTTTAAACTGATTCTTTTTGCATATGCAGTTAAAGAAAGCTAGCTTGATAGCATACTTTTTTCAGAATTCTGATCCTGAGAGAATAAAAATATGCCTCAGAGAAAGCTTGAAGTTAACTGTTATCATATCCCTAAAATACAAACACAGCCCACTTTGCCTGAGACTTCAGCCTTGGGTTTATTAGTAGAGCTTTAAGAAAAAGAAGTTTTGGTTTATTTGTTTTTCTTGTCTTTTTTTCTTTTTTTTTTCCTTGGCCACATCCAAGGCATGTGGAAGTTCCCTGGCCAGGGTTTGAATCTGAGCCACAGCAGCAACCCAAGCCATTGCAGTGACAACACTGGCTGCTTAACATGCTGTGCCACAAGGGAACACAGGGTTTGGGTTTATTAAACACACATCTCATACCACATTAAAGAGAAACTGTGCTATGAGAAAAATGTATGTTTTTAGAGGATATGGAATGTGTTAAGTTTGTGGATCAGAAAATGCTGGTATAACAGTTCAATTACTTGTTTCTTGGTTTTTTAAAAGTTTTTAAGGGTTAAAACTTGTAATATGTAAAAATAATAAGGGAAGCATTTCAGTATGTAAAGCAAGTAGGATACACGTTGTTGGCGAGAAAAAGTTTAAACAATAAGGGATATTTTTGTTGAGGAAAAAAAATGATAATAATTTTGTCCTACAGTTCGTCATTTTTGGATGGGGAGAAAATTGGACAAATTAACATGGATACAAAAAGTGATAGGTAGTTTGTAAAAAAGGAACTTTTGAAAATTGAAGTATTGCTGATTTACAATGTGTTAATTTCTGCCACACAGCAAACTGATTCAGTTATATATAAATAAATATATATATATACTCTTTTTTATTATATTTTTTAAAATGGGTGTACCCACAGCATATGGAATTTCCAAGTCCAGGGACTGAATCTGAGCCTCAGATGCAACCTCTGCTGAAACTGTGGCAGTGCCAGATCATTTAATCCACTGTACCAGGCCAGGGATTGAACCCGTGTCTCCGCAGCAACCCAAAGCTGCTGCAGTCAGATTCTTAACCTACTATGCCACATACACTATTTTTTAAATAAATATTTTGCATACACTCTTTTTTAAATAAATATTTTTCATTATGGCTTATCATAGGACACTGAATATAGTTCTCTGTGCTATACAGTAGGCTCTTGTTGATTATTCCCTCCATTTATTATATTTACATCTGCTAACCCCAACCTCCCACTCCATCCCTCCCCCAAACCCCACCCCCTTGGCAGCCACAAATCTGTTCTCTATGTTCATGAGTCTGTTTGTGTTTCATAGATAGGTTCATTATGTCATATTTTAGATTCCACATATAAGTGATATCAATAGTATTTCTTTTTCTTTCTACTTACTTCACTTAGTACGATAATCTCTAGTTGAATCCATGTCACTGTGAAAAGGAACTTTGAAAAAAGAATTTTGTATGTTGTCAGGAATGTTTAAAATTAAAGTGAATTGAATTAGGTAAATGAATTTCGTTATTAACAGTAAACTGACACAAGACTAAATTTGCTTTTTCTCTCTTAAGAAAACAAAGTTCTCCTGGAGTATTGAGCTGCTTTTGATAACAGAAAATTCTAACAGGAAGTTATTGCTTTGCTTCTAACCATATTTTTGATTCTAATGTTCGGAATGAAAAAAATTATTTTAGAAAAGTTGTCACAAAGTATAACTACTTGTGATGTGCATGACTGCTGAATTTAAGTTTACTGCTTGAAGCACATGTACAATGTTTGTGTCACAATTGAGTATACTTGTTAAAATGTATGACCTATAAAATAGTTTCCTATCAGCATACCTCAGTGCTTATTGTTATGTCTGATTAGTTTTTCTCTAATGTGAACAACTTGGCAAATACATAAACGAAAAGTAGGCCTAGCACTGAGGGAGGGATGTGAATGGACCCAAAGCAGGCAAGTGAGGCACTCTGGCAATGCTGGAAAAACATGTTGATTATCAGTGCTTTCTATGGAGAGATTTGTAATTAAAGGGGGAAATGATGGAAAATTTTTTCACATATTGAGATATGGGGAAATCATTCTGGCTTATACATTATTGAATTTGAACTTTAACCAAAACAACCTGTTTATGGCCTATTAAACATACATTGTACATCTACTTTAGCCATTAATTTAAAAAAATACATTCATAGCACAAAGATGCATTTTGATTATCATCCTCTATGTAATATGCCTTCTAATTTTCAAATGTTTGACCAGGTTCTAGGACAAAGCAATCAAACAGAGAGGTAATGTTTTCATAATACAAAATACTAATACTAAGCTTGGAACTTGGGATTATTTCCAACTCTGTGTCTGTTCCCCAGATTAGGCAGGAATGTGCCCCATTTCAACAGGAAGTAGTCAGAGTGGCCATTGCCCCATTCCCTCCAAGAGTTGGGGAAAACTGAAACAGAGATGGAAACTAAAACTGAGTTCTTCTGCCAAGGTCGATTAATCTCTCTATCCAAAACTTTATTCCCTTTCTTGTTCTGCACCTGTCTGTCCTCAAGATTGAGAAGCATCGAATAAAAGGGGGATTAAAAATGGAGCAGAGGCCTATGGTCCTCCCCCCAACCCCTTCCACCACCATGTCCTCCACCTGCCTTTTGTCTGTGGGAAAACTTTAGTCAAAAAATAAGTTTAATCAGAGAAGTGAGAAAATGCAGAAACAAGGAAAAGCAATCAGAAAAGACTAATAATAGTTTGTTTAGTTGTTAAGCAAAGTCAGGGACTTTAGTTCCCCCTCAAGAATAGATCATATTCTGAGCCATATCCTATGAGCTCTCCTGTCAATACCGAAACCCCCACCAGGTAGAAGAAGTTAGCTATGTGATGAGCAGACTAGCTATGACACAAGCTGCCACAGTTCTGAGACCTGGCCTCAAAGAAACAGGAGTTCCAGCCCAGTTAAACTGAAGGTTAACTGAACTTAAAACAGTCAAGGTGATACTGATCAGACCATGGCAGGGACCAATTTCAAAAAGACTGTCAGTGCCAACTGCTGTTTCTGCATGTAGCCCCCTCCATCCCGTATAAAAGCTCTTGTCCACTGGTCGTCAGTGGCGGGGAGTCAGCCTTTAGATAGGAGTTCTCTCCCACCCCAACCCTCATCGCTAGCATCCGAAATATAGCAAACTTTCCTTTCAACCAAACTTGCCTCTTTATTTGCTTTAGAGCAGTGAGCAGCCGGACCCACTTTTAGTAACAATATGATCTTGGCCCCTGTTTCAGTTCTCTCATCCATGAAAGGGGGGAAATTTATTCTCTTCCTTCCTCTCTCCTGGGAGGAATGGGAATAGACCCAAGATAGGACTTTGTGAGACGTGAGAGCCTTCTGGGAGGAAAATGCTCTCACAGCAGAAGGTAATCTGTACCTTTATGATGGCACGTCTTCTCCACAATGAGAAATGCTCCCTTTAAAGAGCCACTGGCCGTAGGTTATCACAGAGCTGGGGTTTTTCAGGTCATTTCTCCCTCCCGGTATCAGGTGCTGATCGGCAAATAAGTTTATGAAGAGGGACTGCTTGCCTGCTACTGTTCATAATTTCCCATGCAGGAACAGCATCCAGAAGTGACAGCCAAGCCTCCCAGGAGAATTGCTGAATTTGCCAAGGATCTAAAATGCACCTCATAGTTTACAGATTAAACCATAATACTTACTGCTGTCACCATCTCCATTTACAGACCCACAGAGCAGCTGAATGTTAAGAACTTCACCAGGATCCTGCAGGGTGTAGCCCTTAGCAGCCCCTCCTTTCTCCTTCCTTCCCCCTCCACCAACAGCATAACCACCACCAACCCACACTGCTGTAGAGTCATGGAGCGATAACAGTGGTACAATCATTCCAACCCCTTTATCTTTCAAATGAGATGAAAACCCCCATTAAGGTCACAGGGTAGATAAAGGCAAGGACAACAGTTGGTCCTGTGATCCCTTAGCCCATGTTTTCCCCTTGACACCAACAGAAAATGACCCATGTTATTGAGTCTGGTCTCCCATCCCCGCCCCATTTATGCTCACAACCTGAATCAACACAGGAACTAGAGTTGCATGAAAGACCAAGTCTTCAGATGCACCTGGCTGATCCAAGAGAAAGGCTGCCTTTCAATGATTGATTATTTAGTTACAGCTTCCTGTTGCCTGGCGAAATTCATCATAATTGTGTTCTCTTCTGCCTCCCCCTTTCCCTGGAGTCAAGGTGAATGTACAGAACTTCTATAGCTCTTTCCTCATGAAATATGCCCTTGGGCTGCAAGTTTCCAATTATATCTTTTGGTGAGATGTTCTTTGTTAGAGAAAAATTAAAATGAACTGGAAGAAATAAGGGCCATATGTGACCCCAAACATTTTTTCCCAGGTGGCCTCTTCCATGAAAGGGAGTTTTGGGCATTGACCTGGGGTCTACTCTCCAGTAACTCTACTCACCACCAGTGACCCTTTTTTTCTAACATTTGTCATGTATTCAGTGAGGCCTAGCCCTTCACCTTGAAACCCACAGGCCTGTGAAACTTCAAGGCTAAGAGAAGGAATATGTCGTGTCTTGCTTTATTCACAGCATGTCTTCTGGGTTCCTCTGTCCTGCTCTTCCTCATCTGCCTCTCGCTCCTGCTCCCTTTCCCCCTCCCTGTCTGGCACTAATGCCCAGCACTGTGACTGAGATTCACCTTAAACATCCTTTTATTCAAGTATGAGACACAGAGACCATTTGCTATATTAGGTGCAAATGAGTATTCAAGGGCAAGCAAAATAGATGTGGTCACCATAACCCCTGTCTGTGCCTGAGTTTCCTTATCTATAAAATAGGGATATGTGATAATAGTATGAATCCAGTCACTGTGAGGATCAAATGAGTTAATTTGATCCTAAAAGAGGTCCTTGAAGGAATACCTAGCAAAAAGAAAGCATCTAACAGATGTTAGCTCTTATGATTGTCCTGATTGTTATCTAGAATGACAGACATTTATCAAGGAATCACAAAAGCAAAGGTAAAATTCTAAGTGGTTCTCTGAAGGAGAGAACCTAGGAGTTTCTGTGGGAGGGTGCTCCCAGGATGGTGTCTGCAGAGGATGCAACTGCTCAGAGGGTCAGAGAAAAATATCTGGAGGAAGTGACCTGTGAGCTGTGATCTGAAAGAAGAGTAAAAAGTGGTAGGCACAGAAAGAAGAAACTTTTTAGACAGTGCAAAGGTCCTGAGGCAGGAAAATACACGATGAGTTCAAAGGTCTCCAAGAAGGCATGTGGGGCTACTACAGAGAGAGCATGATGCAAAATGAGATGAGGGAGCCAGGTAGGAGGGTCAGAGTAAGCACAGCCTCTTGGAGCATTTTAAGGAGTTTTCTTTGTCCCAGGAACACTAGGAAGCCACTGCGAGATTTTAGGTGCAGTGGTGACCTGATCAGATGTGCGTGTTGGAGAAAAAACAGTCTGTTCCTAACCTTTTCCAGCTTTGCTCTTAGAAGCCTTCCTTGGCTACAACTTCTCCTTTCCCAAGGCACTGCACCATTTCAGAAATGGGTGGGGAGGCGCTACTCTCATAGACACTCATGTGGAGCCAGAATTGTGTAGTATCCACTCTGCACATCATAGGCAGTGGCCTTCCACCTGCTCCTTGGGTTGAATTTCTCCCCAGAGCTCTAGTTACACCTTGTAGCCATCGGGGCTGTGGTAGGGAACACAATCCAGCACCTGGGTGAAGAACTATTGATGAGTGAGCTGCTAACAGGGTCACAGGCAAGCTTGAGGAGCCCACGTGTGGTGTTGCAGCCCCAGAGACCAGCAGCAACAGGGGAACATCACACCCACCTCGCTCTTGGGGCCCTGAGACCCCTTGAGAAATACTGCCTTCACCCTACCTTTGCACTTTGCTCACTCTCCTCCTCCCTACTAAGAGTCAGCATTTGGATCTCTTTTCATGAGGGCAAGTTTCTGATACCCCATTGTACCCTTTCATTCTTCAGTGTTAATTCTCAGATCTGAATCAGTCAGCTCAAACGAAAACTTATTTCGAGCTGTGCCTTCTTGGAGACTCAGAATAAAAGTCTCTTTTATCTCAAGTGCCTAGTTCCCACAAATCAAAATCAACTTGGCTTTCAGAGTATTGTTACAGCCGTGGACGCTCAAAGCCCTTGAAAGTCAAAGATAACAATGATATCTTTGTTCTGTGCTGTGTCCAGCCTCCTCCTAAAGCAAAGAATGCTATCGATTTGGATGGGGGGAGAGAAGGATAACTAGAAGCATCTGGGGGTTCCTAAAATGAAAATACGTCTATTTAAAAACATGGTCTTGCTCTATTCACAAGTCTGAAAGGTTCCGCTTAAAGGAAGGGCTGTGGTCACACTTACTCCCTGCCCAGCAGTGTGTCTGCTTCTTAAGAAGGATGATAGAAATTATCCTGTTTAAGCTTTTTAAGGTACAGTTCCACTCTAGTCATGCTTCCGAAAGAGGGATTGTCAGCCATCACTTTGGCCCAATTGGAATGTCCCTGGAACTTCTCAGCAAAAGTTTTACAAGTAATGACTTGAATTACTTTTAGACCTAAACTCCTCCAAGATGTTTAAATGTTATTTATTTTGTGGGGAATGACTTTTCCTGGTATGCTGGGAATGTGTGATGCAGATGACCTCAAAGTTAGCCAGAGACATTGGGCAAGGGAAATAAGTCACCCCGTTACCCTTAACCCTTCCACCGAGGACAGGGTAGCCACCTTCTGGACTCCAGTGATTTGTAAAAGGAAAGGAGTCCTATTCACCAGATGTAGACAAGGAAGAAAGAACTAAAATCACTCACCCCATTCAACTGTATTTTCCACTCCTGGCCAAAAGGGAGGGAGTCTCACAGTGTGGGTCAGATGGAGGTAGTAGGTCTTGGAGACAAACTTAATAAGCCTTCTTGGGCAATGGCCTCAGTGTTGGCCCACTTAGGAGGTTACTTGCTTAGTAATTCGTAGTTCACAAAAGCTTCACACTTGTTCATTTCCCCCCAAGGCTGTTGTAACGGAACAGGGAGACTTATTTCTCATTGACTAATTAGCTCCTAAGACCCACTCTTTAGGAGGAGATGCCTAATTATTATTGGCTCAACTGCCTTATCTTATTCAGGGAGACAAAGTTTGATAACTCCAGGAATTAGAAGTCTGTCAAGCTCTCTCTAATGTCTGAGGGGCTTTTGTGTGTGGAAAGGAACACACACTAGTATTTGCATTTTGTTTAGTGCTCAATTCATTCAACTCATATACCTAATAAAGGACGTTTTGAAAGCCTTTTATTCTTAAGCATTTAGTCATTGATTACATGTTTGATTAATTCAATTCCCTCACACAATTTAAACTGCAATTACTGATGGAGTATGGCTGATTCTTTTGAAAGCATTCAATGCCTTAAAGAACAGACAAAAGAAACATGTACAGTGATTTCAAAACTATTTAAAACTCTTTGACCAAAAAAACCCAAAACAAAACAAAACTCCCAAAGTGCTAAAATCAGGGATTTAATCTTTTTCCCCAAAAATGCTTATCCTTTTCAGCAGCTTCAAATTCCACAGCTTATTAGGGTTTCAGTAATCCTAACAGAGACCATTTCAAAAATTTCCTAGAGTTTTACTGATTCTACTGGACCCAGAAAGAAATGAGCTTCATCTCAAAAATGCCTAGAAGGCAGGTGCTAGATTAATAACCTGGTGACTTTTGCCCAGAACATAGGATTTGCTCTGGCAGTCCTCTGATGACCAAGCTAAATATATTTTTTGTCAAAGTTTTCACTTATGGGACACTTATACCCATGTCTTTCATTTCTGAGGTTAGGAGTCCTCTCCCAAGAAGAATTTCTTTAAGTTTCAGCTTACCAGTCAACCATTCTTATTGTCCTGGCATTACAAGTATTGACCTGTTTTATTGGCAATATTAAAAATAATATGTGTTTCAACCACTTTGGAAAATCAGTTAGGGTCTCTTATAGAGTTAAACCCAGAGCTACACTGTGACTCAGCAATTCCAGTCCTAAGTATTCACCCAAGAAAACAAAAACATGCTTACAAAAAGATTTGTTACAAAAATGTCCATAACAGTTTTATTCATGATAACCCCAAACCGGAAAGACTATCCATCAATGAGAAAATGGAATAACAATTTGTGGTATATTCATACAATAAAATACTACTCAGCAGTTAAGATAAACTGTGATATACACCAGGATAGATCAACTCCCAAAATATTATGTTGAGTGAAAGAAGCCAGGCTGAGTAAATACTGTACAATTCCATTTATACAGAATTCAAGAGTGGGCAAAACTATCTATGGTGATAAAACAAGAACAGGTAGAGTGGGGATAGACTGGAAGGAGGTCTGAGGGAAACTTGGGCTGATGAAGCAGTTTATATCCTGATTGGTATATTGGTTTCACTGGTTACATTTGTCCACTCATCCAACTATATATACTTAAGACCTGTTCATTTCACTGCACATACATTTCACATGAATGCATATAAGAATGGATGCTCCTCAAATATATGTGTGTGTGTGTGTGTGTGTGTGTGTGTGTATACATATACATATACATATATATATAAATAAAACATATATTGTTCAGACACACACAAAAGCACACAAAATGTCTTCAGGCACTGAAAATGACTAAGGCAGTGAGGACTTGAGGGAACAAAATCCAAGAAGAAAGGGTAACTCAGAGAGTTAAATTTGGCTTTATTTGTCCTTCTGAGGCATTTGCTGGTTTAAGAATGGAGAAAATCTGAGAAGCAGAGTTTGGGACGGTGGGGTGGAGATGGGGCACAGCCTAAAGTGGGAGAGGAGTTGGAGCTCAGGGCCCAAATTCCCTGTTAGGGGGAAACCTTTGTAAACACGTATAAATTACAGTTGGCGCTTCCCAAAGGGTTATACTCGAAGAGTCAGTTAAACCCAAAACAGATTGGCCCACCAAAGATTGAAGCCCAGGTTCAAATCAACGCAATCCCCAGTTAGACTAAAGGGATCTTTTTCTATCCCAGTTGCCTGACAAAAGCAAACATAAACCCTGTCTAGTCAAAAATAACATAGTCCGTAGTCCTAGACTATGGTTAAAACTTGATGTAAATAATGTCTGGCTTTCAATATAAAATAGCCAGACATGCTAAAATACAAGAAGTAACCAAAAGTAAAAAAAAAAATGTGTGCCAAAAAACAAACAAAACAAACAAACCCACAGTAGATCCAGGTATTGAAGTTATAAGACATGACTTTAAAATAAATGTGATTAATGTATTCAAAAAAATAAATTATGATAGAGAATTTCAGTAAAAAGCTAGAAACCATAAAGAAAGAACCAAATGGAAAAGAACTGATATATTCAATAACAAACTAAGGACATAATAGATTAGTTTACTGGTGTTTTATTAAAATTTAAAACTGTTAAATAAATAGGGTCAGCTTGAAGTTGCTTTATCTGAGAAACAAGCGAGTTTGTAGTTAGCTCTCCTTTTCAAACTGTTGGCCAATTTCTAATTTTGTAACACATGCTTGGGTTCTATTTTTAAATACTTAATACCTGTGACTACTGTGTTAGCTACTGGGCTTTTCTTCTTCTTGGTTAACATATGAAACTACTAATACCGATCAACTTTTCCTGTTTGGGATACCAACATTGCCTTTTCCATCTTTTTTTTTTTTTTTTGGCTTACAAATTTTGTTCTTCTTGTTTCTACAGAAAACAATACATATCTATACTCTTAATCTTGAGTATAGAAAACGTCCATATAAATTCTTGCTTCATGATTCATTTAAAATCAGTAAAAATGAAACAGAAACATATATTCATCCTTCTTTTTTTTTCTTTTTTGGCCACCCTGCAATGTATGGCATTCCTGGGCCAGGGATCAGACCCAAGCCCCAGTTGCGACCTAAGCCACAGCTGTAGCGTGCCAGATCCTCAACACACTGTGCAGGGTCGGGAATAGAACCTGCGTCCCAGTACTCTCAAGGCACTGTCAATCCCGTTGCTCCACAGAGGAAACTCCTATTCATCCTTCTTTCAGTATTATGCTTTCCTTTTCTTGTACTTTAGATTAACTTTCTCTTATAACCATGACCAAAAGTCATGGCTTCCTACAAGTCTGACTCGTTTCACTTGGCTATTAATATTACCGTTATTATAATAATAGGTATTATAATAATAATAGCCATGCCCCTTTAAATCACCTCTTTTAATTATTTTCTCCAATGTTCTTAGAATCGTTCTTTGTAACCACAGTATGTTCCAGAGTTATCCTTCTTTTGTCTTACTCTAAGACAGTGGTTTTCAGCCAGGGGTGAGTTTGTCCCCCAAGGGACATTTGGCAGTGTCTGGAGACACCTTTGGCTGTCATGGCTGTGTGGGAGCACATTCGGCGGGGAGGGTAAGGAGGAAGTGGGAGGGTGGCAGTGGTGCCCTAGAGGACAGAGGTCAGGGACACTGCTAAGCATCCTGTAATATGCAGGACTGCCCCCCACAAATTGACATTTGACCACAAACATCAATGGGGTGGAAGTTAAGAAACCCTGACTAAGACATAATGAAATAACCTGGAAAGGTTTTTCTGGAAGGTGTAAGAGTTTTAGAGCTGCTATGGGTGAACATGCTACTGCCACTGTTACTAGGCTGATAAAGTCAAGTTCAGATTTATAATTTACAAGTTATCTCACCATATTATTGTACCTTTCTTATAATATATAGTTTT
>PVHT021183699.1:17584018-17631518 GCA_004024745.2 Catagonus wagneri
CAAAGGAGAACCCAAGCCCTCCCCGCTCCAGTGTGGAGCAACCCAAGGGTACTTCCTTAACAAGGGCTGATCCTCTTTCCAAAAAGAAGCAGAAGAACGGAGTCACCCTATCTGTTCTTCCATCATGGCTGGGACAGGGTGTTCACTCTGGCTCTCTGGCTCAGCACCCTTGAAGTGCTGTCCCCTAGGAACAAAGGATGCTCTCTAATGGCTCAGGGAGGGAAGCACACACAGTGCCCTGTGGTGAGACTGAGAGGACATTTGCATCTTCCAACCCCACCTGCCTGGGGACATACCACACAGGCAGCCCCCGCAGCATGGCTGGTCTCAGCATCCTTCTCACTCTGCTCAGGCCCCCACTTCCTTCTTCATCTTGACTCTGCAGTGTCAACACCAAAGGGCCATCAAAAGAGTTCTTGCCTCCCAGGATCAGACTGAACTAGATCCCAGGAGACCAGGGATTCCCTTGGTCTCTAGTAAGTTCCTTAGTCCCTCTGGTCCTCCCCTGTGCAGGGAGGACACAGCTCACTCCGGCGGCTCAGGCACCATGAAGCCCTCTCATGACATACCTGACTCAGGCACTTACTAGACACTCTGTTGTTTTTAGAGCTAGAATGGTAGAATGCATAAGCCATTTTTCAAAAACCTGGAAAGAGATAAGCTCCAAAAATGATCAACAAGGCCTAAAGGTGGTAAGAACAGGGAAGAACCAAAATTCTTGTAAGTCCTGGTGGGAAGTTGAAATGGTCCAACAACCCTGGGAAGCTGTTCACCAGGACCTATTAGAGATGAACGTATGTGCCCCTAGAACCATCCTGGGTGTCTACATACCCAGCACTCCACAGGCTACACATACCAAGAGATACGGTGGCCCAGAGCAGCATTTTTCATGGCAGCTAAAAACTGGAAATGACCCAAATATCCATCAGTAGCAGAACAGGTAAATAAATTGTGGTGTATTCCCACAATGAAATGTTACACAGCCGTGAGATTAGATTCCAACTTGATTCAGCAGGAAGGAGTCACCATAGTCAAGGGTTGAGCTAAAGAAGCACAGATACAAAGGAACACATCTCGTAACTTCCATTCATGTATATTTCAAAAAACAGACAAAACTCTGCTGGCTAGCAGTGGGGAATCAGGAAAGTGGTCACTCCTGGGGCAGATGCAATGGGTTGGTGACTAGGAAGGAGTGGGTCAGGGGTCTCTGGAGTTTGGAAGGTTCTGTTTCTTGATCTGGGTGGTGGTTCTTGGTGGTCTCTGGGTGTGCTTATGTCATGATAATTCAATAAGCTATATACACTGGTTATATGTACACTCTTCTAAGGATGTTATACTTCATTTTTTTAAAGATTAAAAAAGAAGGAAGTGTTAAAAAAAAAAAAAACCCAAGCAATCAGGTCCTGGTTCATCCCAAGATATAAACTCCATCCCATGTAATCACCTCTCTGCTCTCTGTCTTTTCCCAAAGTGTCTGTGAAAAAAACGAGACTAGCTAGCCATACTGTACTTCAATAAAAAATAAAATTTAATTAAAAAAAAAAAGGCCAGGAAAAAAAAAGGAAAACCTAGTCATTACCGAGGCACTAACTATGCCTCTCAGGGACCTACGTGTACTAATATCTTTAATCCTTTTAACATTTTATAAGTAGAATGGCTATACTTCTCCAGGGTTTTGGTGGAGCCCAAATTTGTTCCTGTTATCCTAACAAAATTATTAACAGCATTCTCCCTCTTTTACTTGCTAAAGTGCCTGGGTTTAAAGGATAAATTATGTTCACCCTGCCTGTGAGGTGGGCAATGTTATTATCGTCATTTTTTTTTTTTTTTTTTTTGGCAACACACACAAAGAAGTTAGGTGTGCAAGGACACAGAGCCAGTAAGTAATAAAGTCTGAATTTGAACCCAGGGTCTGACTCATCACCACTGAGATACATTGTCTTTTTTTGTCCCAATTTCATTATTCTTGAGATTCAGAAATTCCTTAATGTCTAGGTTTTCTTATGCTGCAATTTGAGCCTATTTTCTGTCTCCTGGCATTTCCTGAAAATAGGAAAGATGCTCTTTTCCCACCGTGAGCCCTACAGCTGGTCCACCTCATGTACAACGGCCTCTCCATACATTCAGGACATTAGTGGAATTCATCCTCTCCATTTTTTAAAAATGATATAAATGTCTTCACATTTGCCTCTTTATTTATGAACCTATGACCCTACCCTTTCCCAACTACATCTTCCCTCATTCAGTGTATTTTCCAATGCTTTAGTTGTGTCTGTGGATCTGTTTCCCACTTTTCCATTCTTTCATTTGGCAAATTATTCAATGACTCCTTCTCTGTGCCAAGCACTGCTGGCCTAGTTGGCAACCAAGTGATGGCAGACAAGACAGGTGCAGCGCGTGTTATAAGGAACTTGTGGTCCGTTTGGGAAAACTGCACTGAAGAAATGATGCCATGACAGCTATTCTCCAAAACCGTGATAAGGGCTGTAAAGGGTATCCCAGGGGGACTTGACCTGATGGGATAAGGCGTTAGCAAAGGCTTCTAGAGAGAATGACATTTGAGTCAAGACATGGAGGCTAATGATGGGCCCTGGCCTGGTAGAGGAAGCAGGAAGGGGGTTCCAGGCAAAGAGAAAAGGTTAAGCAGAGACCCTTGAGAATGGGCAGAGTTTGGACTATTTGAGGAACAGGAGAACAGCCCAAGTGATCAGAGCCTGGGGACAAGGAGCATCGCCCTGGGAGGTGGATAAAGTGGGCAAGGCAAGCTGGATCTTGCAGGGCCTGAGGCTCAGCGAGAAGTTCTTGGTGTGATAGGAAATCTTTGGATTCATTCAGCAAAGAAGGGCCCAGCCCTCTCTGCCTGCAAGGCTTCTGTTCCTGCATTTCAAATCACTGAGCGCTTCAGCTAAATGAACAGGGAGGCCACCTTCATTCTTCCATGTATCTATTTTTAGTATGTTTTAAGGACAGTTTTACAAATAAACAAATGCCCTTGGTTGCCAGAAACCATCTTTTTTCAGTAACATGTTGCCAGCTGGTTCACAGAGGCTAAATTTGTGGAAAGGCCTGGATCACAGCCTCCAGCGGCCTGAATTTAGTCTCACTTTGTGGTCTATTGCTGTGCTCGGAGACCACATTTCCCACAAACAACAAGGGTAGCACCCACTGCAGTTGGGCAATGCGAAACGATGGCCCTGCATAGGTTCAGCCTTTGTCTTGTAGGCTTGGATATTTACTTGCCTTCATATTTGCACCTTTATTTATGAATCTATGCCCCTATCTTATTCTAAAAGTGATTTAAAGAGGCTTATAAGGATAGAGAAAATAGAACAAGATAACAGAAAGAGAACATAAATTCAAAGGAAGAGGAAAATAAAAGGCAAAACAAGAGTAGGGCCATAGAAATGATTCAGGAATGAGATTATTACAAAAATGCATTCTTAGAGTTTTATACATTTGGCTCTCATTTTTCTAACAGCCAATATTCTTGGAATGTGAGGGGACTAATTAATCAGAGCTTTCTTTAGAAGGAAAAAAATTAAAATACTGTTTCTGTTCACATGCTGGAAAAGCCGGATTGGAGAACTGGACCTGGATCTGAAGTCCAAATATTCTTAACCCTGACGCATACTGACTTGGCCCTCTGCCCCAGGTAGAATTGTGGGCAGCTGCCAGTATGCCTACTCCAAAGAGCAGAACCTGTCTGGCATGACCTGGAGGAGGCAGATACAGAGGATAAGAACACCCTTGCCCTGAGGGTCGGTCCCAAGGGAGCACTGAGAAGATGCCAGGCCCTGGCCATTGTTCAGTCAGTTAAATCATCCTCCACCCTGGGCAGGAAGTTATAAAAGGCAGAGAGAAAGCTGAAAACATATCTATAGTCAGACCTTTTCAATCCTGTTCAAGAACACAACTCTTTGCTGCTCTGACCTTAGCAAACATCTATTTTGCATTTCTTCTCAAATTTCTGTGTGCATTTCTTCTGAAATTTCCATGTGCACACAGATTATTCAAGGATTTTGTTGAAATCCAGAAACTCATGGATACGTGGGTCTGGGGTGGCAGCTGAGATTCTTGTATTAGCAAGCTTTCAGGTGATGCCAACTTAATGCTGCTCATCCAAATATAAAGCATTTAGACAGGCTCCTTGACCTGGGTCCACACAAAGTTATTGAATTCAGGAGGAGTCCATGAACTTGGATAATTGAAAAAAAAAAAACTACATATCTCTATTTTTACTAATGTCTTTTTTCCATTTTGATATATTTTATTTCACTCTTTTAAGATATATCCAATTCACTTCCTTACCATTAATGATATGTTCCCCATGCAATTAGCATTCTTTGGCTCTTTTTTCCCATTTTATCATAATTTATTTAAGCCTTCCTGCATAGTTGACTATTGGGGATAATTCCAACTTTTTTTTTATTAAAGTATAGATGATTTACATTTCTTCAATTTTTGTTACACAGCAAATGACCCAATCACACACAATTCTCTGTGCTGTACAGTATGACCCCATTGTTATTTTACTGATGTCTAACTGAAACTTAACACTCCCTCCTATTATGAACATAGATAACAAACCACAGGAGTAAGAGTAGTAGCTGTGATTTTTTTCCCCAATAGAAGTCTCACATATCTTCAATATCACTTTATTGCTGTTGCAGATGGTTGCAAATTTCACATTATGATCTCTCCAAATATTTCTGATGACTAGGAATTATAGTAGTTATTAGGGCCACTGTTAGTTCTTATTATTTCATGTGTTAATAAAGAGGCATTACTTCAGCATAACACAAATTAATATGTTAGGATATTTTAAAATATTTAAATAGCTGTATTTCATAAGTGGTTTCTTTTGTAATCCTGTGCATTTTATTTTTATGTAATTAAAAGTATTATTCTGGGGAAAAGTTCACAGTCATCCCAAGAATGCAGGAGGTACATAGAGGTGTAAGAATCCTTAATTTGGAAGGAAAGTTCTACCAGAAGCGACCACTACCTCATGCTGATGGAGCATGTTCTTTGGCTGGACTTCGAGCCAGACAGCCTGGGTCTGAATCCTCCTTCCTATGAAGTGTAAGACCCAAGGCAAAGCGTTCACCCTCCCCGTGCCTTGAAAGCATGTAATTCAAAGAGGTGGTTAAAGAATTAAATGAGTTACTGTTTTCAAGGTGTAAGAACATTACCTGGTTCAGAATAAATATTTAGAAGTGTTGGCTTTTAGAGCATCTGAGTACTGTATTCAGAATCTCAACTGAACAAGCATCTATTCCTCACTCACCAAGGAGACAGAGATGGATATTGCAAAATCCCTGTTCTCACGGAGGCCATGGGGTTCAGTAGGAGAGATGGCAAGCCAGCAAACAGCTTATCCGGTGGAAGCAGAGTTGGAGGCTGAGCTCAGCTAACCTGCACCCCCTTACCCTTTCCTCAGCCCCCAGTCTCAGAAGCCCTGGGAACCCCAGTGCTCCCCTCAAAGCTCAGTTGGAAAACTGCTGTTGGAAGCCATGCATACTCTCAATTCATCCTGCATGAGTCTGTTTAACTTAACAGCTTCACTGCACTATGAATGAAATATAACAAACGGCTCATGAAGTGGACAACTGGACAATTGCACACCTATGGAACTACCACCCCACCTAGAAAATGAACACATCCATCACACCCAAGGTTGTCTCATCCCTTTATAACCCTCTCTGCCCTTGCCCAGCACCCACTCCTCTGCCCCCACCCCCATCCCAGGCAACCACGGTTTGGCTATTTACTTTTAAATGAATTCCAATGAAATAAAATTAGAAAATCACTTCTGTAGCTCCAGGTGTGTTTCAGGTGTTCAGTAGCCACACATGGCTATCACACTGGGTACTGCAGATGTAGAACATTTTTATTGTCACAGTAGTAGACAGCACTGCTCTAAATATTAGATCCTTTTTGCTTTTAGAATGCTCAATAAAAGTGGTCCCGAGTTCTTCCCAGGCTCACCTTTTTTTAAGATGCTTCCGGCTTTTGGAAGCTTTCTAGGTACCAAACTACTAAGCATTTAGCATTTATTTCATTAAATAACACAATGGCCCTATCAGGTAGGAATAACTCATGCTTTCGTTCTGTAACTGGGAAAACCAAGGCTCAACGAGTTGAAATGGATGGAAGAGCTGGTCCCGCCTCCACGCATTGCCCTCGCCTTATTTCTGAAATAACACAGTTTACTGTTTAAGCTCACAGTTTTGGGATACAGCTGGCTCCAGCATCAGCTGTGTGATCCTGGGCAAGTCGTCAATTATCTATGCTTCTGTGTCCTTATCTGCAAAACAAGGCTAACAGTAAAACCTGTTCCCTATGGTTGTTGTGAAGCTTGAATGAGTCAAAATACATAAAGCCTTTAAGAGGATCCTTGGCACACAGTAGGGTCTATATCAGTGTCGCTAATTTTATACCCTCTTCCTCACTCCTATTGTGAACTAATTTGTGCAACACACCGGTTTCTCACAAATAGAAGCCCATATCCTGAATAATTGGACATTTACTCATTCCCTTATTCCCTGTCTCAACATCTCTCCAGTCCCCACGAAGCACAGGGCTCTCTGGGTTCTGTGCTGTGCCACATACAAGGACAAGTGAGGTCATCGTGGTTTCAGACTTGGTATTCCTGCTCAGACTTTTCCCTAGTGACCTGTAAGTCACTTCATTTCCTTTTCTTTTCTTTTTATGGCCGCACCTGCAGCATATGGAAGTTACCAGGCCGGGGGTCAAATCAGCAGCTTCCTGGCCTATGCCAAAGCCACAGCAACACTGGATCCAAACTGTATCTGCAACCTATGCCACAGCTTGCAGGAACGCCAGATCCTTAACCCACTAAGTGAGGCCAGGGATAGAACGTGTGTCCTAACAGACACTATGTCTGGTTCTTAACGCGCAGAGCCACAACGGGAACTCCTTTTTCTTTTTAAAGTAAAGACAAGGTTGTTTGTTTTTCAAGTAAAGACAGAAGCATGTGTTAAAAAAAAAGAGAGAAAGAAAAAAATAAAATAAAAATAAATTGAAAATAATTCAGTTAAAAAAAAAAGAAGCACAGAATCATTTTCCCACTCTGCTGGCATTTTGAAAGAGTTAAATGGTGTTAGTTTCCTAATTTGTACCTCTTCTTCTCAGTCCCTTTTTTTTACTGCCACTGAATGCTTCATGTCCCAGTCAGAGCCAGAACACAGGTGCTTTCTCAAGGAAACTCAAATAACATGTTATCACTGTAAGGATCATTGTGACAGATTATCACTTCAAGAATCATTAAGTCTGAGCATAAAAGTCCATTAAGGGAAACTTCGTTTGGGAAGAATAGACTTACACAGAATTGTAGATTTTTGCCAGACATGACTGTTTTTTCTAATCAACAAGATTGGAAGACCCATTCTCAGGGTTTTTTTGTTCTTTAGGGAAGAATTTCTTCTCCTTTGAATCTCCACTCTCAAGCCCCTGACCATGTTCAACATTTGACTCCCAAGAAGAGACTTTCCATTTCCTTGATGAGGTGGAGGAGGATGGTACAGTACACCTCACTCCACGCTTCAGCAGCACGTTTCCTCAGTGCAGATGTCCACTGGTTACAGGACTGGACAAGGAGTCCTTTCAGACCCCCACCAGTATTGCACTGTGTGAGACCACATTCCATGACCAGAAAAAGCTCCAGCAATACACATATACATGCACAAACACACACATAACACATATACACACACGCTCATACACGGTTTCACACGTCTTCAACTTACTTTCAAATGATGTTGTTTCCATTCCAGAATGAAAAAATTTTTTCCCAATCTTACCCTTCCAAAGTGTTAAGAATCCCTTCCTGATTACCCAAACCAACATTTCTTTATTTTAATGATCTTTATTTTTTTCCATTATAGTTGTTCTACAGTGTTCTGTCAGTTTTCTACTGTACAGCTAAGCGACCCATTCTGTCTCTGTCTCTCTCTCTCTCTCTCACACACACACACAAACACACACACATTCTTTTTCTCATGTTATCCCTCATCATGCTCCATCACAAGTGACTAGATATATTTCCCAGTGCCATACAGGGTCTCATTGCTTATTCAATTCCAAATGCAATACCAAACCAACATTTCTTAAATGGATAGAGTTCAGATTAGTAAAACCATAGAACCTATCCCATAAGCATGCAGAAGTTCTCCTTGGTACCTATTGATCTTTAGAAACACAATTTTACTTTCTCAAACAATTAAAGGGAGATTATGCCACTGGGCCTAAGAAGATGGTATCACTCCTTATCTCCTGGTATCCAGCAGATAGCTATCCTAATTTAAAAACCCTAAAGTTCAATGTTTATTTAGTTCCTTGTAGTAATCTGTTTTGCCATAATTTTGCTTTCCTATTTAATTCCCTTATCTAAAGCAGCGTTTTCCAATTTGTGTTTTGCAGAACAATAGATTCATGAGGTGTTAATAAGTATCCCTACCACAGTTAAAAAATAAGCATTTCTATAAGCAAATACATTTGGGAAAAGCTGAGCTGAAAACTTGAACAGGTTTCTTTAGTACATGACTTCTCAGAGCCTTTAATATGCTAATGTGTGTTATAACTTGGTGGACTGAATAGGCTTAAAGAAAGAAGTTTGTAATATGTATGGCACAGTAGCTAATGCATAGTAACAACCAATCAATGTTAGCTTTTGTAATCATTAGCTATTATAATTTACGGCTTTCTAAACTGACAGGTTAAGAATACTCTTTTTCCATAGAACAGCTCCCTGGATTTCAGGTTCCATGAAACACACTGGGAAAGGCTAAACCAGCTCACTCCCTGTAAATATTTAGTAAGTATTTTACTCATTTCTGTGATCAAAGGATTAAGGTAAAATATAATGCCATATAGAAAAGCACAATATACAAAAGAATCTTACTCCTGAGATTTACAGCCCCCAAATAAGACTAGATCCTATTTGGATAGGAATTAATTTATTCTGACTTCATCATCAGAATTAATGGCCCTAATAGTTTTATATGGTCCTGAATACTTTCTATCTGCCTAAAAATGGATACATCCATGCATGTGGATCACTAATTAAAAGAACTTGCCGTGGCTCAGCAAGTTAAGGGTCTGGAGTTGTCACTGCTGTGGCATGGGTTCAGTCCCTGGCCTGAGAACTTCCACATGCCACAGGCACAGCCAAAAAAAAAAAAGGAAAGAAAATTTTTGGAACATAGAGAAAATCCATGGGTTACCTGGTTGCCTTCCTTAGATATTCATTCACCCATTCATTCGTTGAAATACACATGCCCACACAAATATTTATATGTTTGTGTTATGTATCAAGTATTGTTCCAGGTCCTGGGAATAGCATACTGAATGAAGTAGACTACATCCCTGCCTTCAGGGAGTTTTACATTCTAGTGGGAAAGAGACATAATACACAGATAAATAAGGAAATATACAGTATTTTAGCAGAAGTGCCCCGGGAAAAAATACATCAGGGTAAGGGGATTAGGTAGTGCCAGAGTGGTGGGGAAAGGGTGTTCTTTTAAATGAAGGAATTGGGACAGCTTCACTGATAAAGTGATATTTGACCAGAGACCTGAAGGTAGCAAGGGACGATGCAGCAGAGGGTAGAAGGAACTTGACTGAAGAATTTGAGCAACATGGAGAAGACTGTGACTGTGGGGAGTCAGCAGCAGGCAGAGTGCTAGAAGATGAAGCCGGAAAAACGATGGGGTGGGAAAGGGGCTCAGATCATCTGGAGCCTTGTAGGTATCTGTCAAGACTTTGGCTTTTCCTCCGGAGAGCCATCATAGGACCTTGAGCAGAGATTAAGCTCTGTTTTGTTTTAAAAGGATCAGCTCTCTGCTGGATTAAGGTGAAATATGGCAGCCATGGAGGTCAAAGGTAGGAGGAGAGGGAGTAATCCTGGCACAAAGGACCGTGGTGGCTAGTACCCTTGAGGTAGCAATGGAAGGGGCTCCAGGAACAAAATTCATTACAGGAAAAGTGGCACCTTTCAGGCTGCTCATCATTCAACACACCCCTAAGGAGCATGGCAGATGTGTGGAGGAAGGCCATTTATCTTTCTAAGATTGGAATGTCCAGCAACCATGGTTAATCTTGTTCAGTGAGTAAGTCAGCTTGTTAGCAAACTGCCATCTTCTTCCTCTCCAAGAGATTCATACAACCAAGATCTAAATTGAGATGCCTGGTGGATTACCATAGCTACAGATGCCTGGCAACCAGGATTAGACTAATGGCCATTAATCTGTGGGCTCCAGATTCTCCCCAGGGATGTAATGCACTGAAAAGGGCATCTGAGTTCCCCCAAATAGTCCAAAGCAGAGAGAAAACCATGCAGTCATCATCTTGTTCTGTCCAATTGGCCTTTGCTTCCCACAGACAAGGGACCAGCTCACAGCCCAACACAGGCTTTCGGACTCACTGCTTAGATAGGGTACCATCCAAACTAACCATCAGTAAAACAGGTGCAAGTTCTAAAGGCAGACACAAAGAAACTCATCGTGAGGAGGAAGGAAATGAAGACAATCAAAGAGTTATTTAACAAGTCAGTGCTGGAATTGAGGGAGTGAGTAAAGAATAGGAAAGAAAGTGAGCCCTAGGCCAGATTGGCCAGCTGCCTGTTTTTTTGTAAGTAATATTTTATTGGAAAACAGTCACATTCCATTCATTTACATATTGTCTGTGGCTGCTTTCTTTGGTTGTGACAGAGACCATGTAGCCCACAAAACTTTGATTATGTATTACTTGGCCATTTGCAACAACAACTAAAAAGTTGTTTAGCCTGTCCTGGTCCATTGGTTCCAGGATGGGCTGGAGGACCTGTTCTTCTTATTCACCAGAATGCTTGGCCTGGTTCAAGCCAGTGAACCATTGAGGGCATGAAGAGGGCTAAAGAAATACTAACAAGTTACAAAAATGTAGCCAATGTCACTTTCACATAGGAAGTCCTATAACCACAGGTGCAGCTCCTTTTCTCAGCTGGCAAGGTACCAGAGAGTATCTCTGCCTCAGGACCTAACTGCACACAGAGGAACCAAGACAGGATGGGAAACAGAGACGAGACAGGAGGAGCAAGGTCCTCAAAGGAGAACTACATCAGGACCTCAACACTGTTTCCACCAGCGTCACTGCTGCACACCAAGTCATGTCCCACCCCCCAACAAAATTCACGCTGAATTCATGTTGAAGCCCTAACTCCCAATGTGTTGGTGTTTGGACATGGGGCCTTAGGGAGGTGATTAGGTTTGGATGAGGTCATGAAAGTGAGGCCCTTGTGATGGGATTTGTGCCCCTATAAGGAAAGACACCAGAGCGTTCTCTCCGTGCTCCCCATCCCCCCACCAAGTGAGGACACAGTGAGAAGGCAGCCATCTATACACCAGGAAGAGGGCTCTCACAGGAACCCACCCATGCTGGCACCCTGATTTCAGACTAGCAATGTCCAGGGCAGTGAGAAAATTAATTTCTGTTGTTCATAAGCCACCCAGTCTATGATATATGTTATAGCAGCCAGAGCCAACAAAGAGATGCACCAAAATTGTCTGACCCAACAGTGTAACTCTGAGAGCAACTGGGCAAGCATGACTGTGGAAAGAAGATCACAGAAACATCCTATTTCCTCTTCCACTATATGACCAGGACTCTTCTTTTTCCTACCTCCAGGAAAGCCGAATTTCAGTTTTCTTTCTTCCAAGCACCCAACCAGGAGCCAACCAGAAAAATGGAATTGGTACAAGATGTTGGCTCCAGTTTTCCAAGAAACTCTTCTTAGTTAATGGTCCATAGACATCATCCAGTGTCCTCCAGGCTTTCCTGCAGTGCTAATAATTATTTTCTGAGAACCAGGGCTCATAGAAACAGTCTCCAAAAAAAGCTTCTAAAATAGCCATGGTACAAAACTCCAAGGATTCTAGTTTCTTTCTTTCTTGCAATCTTAGATTACTGGAGAGCAGTGTTGTCTACCGTCTATGTTAGGCTGGGAGAATTTTGAGAGAGACTTGGGTCCCTTAACTTAAGGAGCTGCCCAAAACTTTGGGGGAAGAAAGGTAAAATAAGAAGTACATTGTGGTATACCCCACTCCTCCCCCATATTGTGTGACTGTACGAAGGGGAGACGGTGAGATGCTCTTTGTCCCCTTGACCCTCCATTACATAAGCCTCAGAAATACTCTGAAGGCCAGAAACGGTGAGAGGGATTGACATTTTGTTTTACAAGGTTCTCCAAACCCTAGGTATCTTCTGTAAAGCTCCGTGCCAAACAACTTATTTATAATCTGTTGAGAGATGGAATTGAGCTTGATCTGATGACAAAATAATTTAAGACCTTTCTCAAAAAATGTTGGGCCAGGACCTGAAAGTGCTGTTGACAATGCTAGAATTGTTTCTTGATGCCTTGGGGTGATACAAATAACTCACCCTTGAAAGGCTGGAGCAATTATCTCTGGGGTCCTGCCCTGTCTGCTGAATGACCATCTGCTGCCTTTCTGCTCCTGGGGTCACATGGCTATAAGATGGGCCCATCCCCCAGGCAGCTAATTTTTCTTTTTTAAGATCTGTAGGTAAGAGTGGTATTTTTTCACTATGGGTTCTGCTTTTTTCTTGAGTGTTTTCTGTCCTTGACTGTTTGTTTCTTATACCTACTGTTGTTTTGCTAAACTTGAAAAGGAGCTAGTGGGAGAGGAATGTGCACAGTTCCGATTTCCCTGTGAGAAAAGTAAGTGCAGGGTTCACCAGACTGTCCTTTTACTGAGCTGGGAATCAGTGCTATTTGGACTTTTGCCTCTTCCTTTGAAGACTGGTGCGGGTTAAAACACGTAGTTAAATTTAACTGGTCTGAGAGAGACTAATAGAAAAAGTTGGAAACCATGAAGAGGTCAAGAGCCAAGGGAGAAATACAAATGGTCAGTAAACATGCTAATAAATGCTAAATTTTACATTAATCAAAATTGCTAATGCAAACTCAAACACCAAGATTTCATTTTTGCCCATCACATTAGCAAATAGTTTTTTAAAAAATGTAATATCTAATGTTCATAAAAATAATATCTAGGGGGTCACTGGCATATGGAGAGTTATAGAATGATACACTCTCATGCAGTACAATAAAACGAAAAATTGTTTTAAAAAACAACTTTCTGGAAGGTAATTTGGTAATATTTTTAAAATCTTATAATTTTACATAAATATATCCTAGAAATCTATCTTTCGGGGATTTCACTTCCATAAAGTAGCATAGGGAAATAGTATGGATGTGCAAGACTCATAGGGGGTGTGATAGCTAATTTTACACGTTGGCTTGGCTGAGCCATGGTGCCCAAATATTTGGTCAAACAATATTCTGGATGTTTATGTGAGGGTGTTTTAGGATGATATTAACATTTAAATTAGTGGAATCTGAGTAAGGCAGATTATATAGAGAGACAGATTAGCTAGCTAGCTAATAGATATAATTGAATCTCTTTGCTATATACCTGAAATTAACAAAACACTGTAAATCAACTATACTGCAATTAAAAAGTTAAGTCTCCAGGAAACATATTACATTTTCTAATACACACAAGCAGTATGGCAGAGCATGGACCTGAACCAACAAAATCCAACTCCAGCTCAAGCTCTTGGCACTATACCACTGTTCCCTTAATAAAAGGGTTTACAAGAGAGTTGGCTTTCAAATGAACCCCATCCCCTCCCAAGGCACTCCCTTAGCTCACTGATCGAAAATATGGGGGCTGGAGTGTATTCCCCCTCCCTCCCACATAGTCTACCCTCCCTGGGGCTGCGGGGCTCAACCTGGAGGAAGCCTTATGCTCCCTGCAGGAAACTAAATCTAGCAGATCTCTGGGGCAGCCCAGAAACCTGCACCTCGGGGTTTCCCATCTGCTCAGAGTGGGGAATGGCAGAGTCTATAAGCCTTGCTCTCCTGAGAGATGTGAGGAAAGCACATTGTAAGCACTGAACATCGGTCTGTATCTATAAAAGTCATTATAAACATCATTGGAATGAGAGAAGAACAAAGTATCGGTATTTACAGTGTAGGAAAGAGAAAGAAAAAAATCCTTCTAAGCATATGCTTAATCACACTCCTGTACTGGGAGAGGAAAATCACCTGTAAATCTTCCTTTGTGGTTGATACAGAGCTGATGGATCCTCCCTTTGGAGATGGATGTTTTTACCTCTCTAATGGCTGCAGGAGAAAGCAAGGCTGTGCATTCCTGCGCCAGCCCACTGGGACACACATCAAAGCCTCTTTGTTTAAACTGGGACAGAGCCGCCCAACCAGCCCTACCCCACGCCCTTCTGGATCCTCTTTCTCTCTTTGTGGCATCTGTAGTAAGCTCTGCAGCTGACCCCAGAGGTCACCCACAAGCACTTTCCTGTTTGAAACTTGTTCCGCAGCCACATTCCCACCGGCTTTGAGTCATTATCCTCCAGCCCTGACATCTACACCCCCCATGAGATGAAAGAGCCCTACCCTCTCCACCACCCTGAACACAAAGGCAGCAGGGTTGTTTTTTTCTTGTTTAGATTTGCTTTCAAATTTAAAACCAAAAACCCACGTTGCACTTTCTTCTTGTTACAAAAGTAATCCAAGTTTATCATAAAAATATTCAAACAGTGCAGACAAGCAGAATGGAGAAATAAAAAGCACCCATTATTGCATCAAACGAAGAATTAACACAGTGAGTATGCTGGAATACATCTTTTCAGACTTCTTTTCTCTGCAGAGTTCTATCTATTTAGTGCTGCAAGAGGAGATCACACTGAACACCCTAGTAATGAACTCCATTTTTCATTGGGCACTACGTTGGGAACATCTTTCCATGTCATTAAATATTCCCTATGTTTCTTTTTTAATATTTTGCAATACGAACCACGTTTGATTGTTTTTGTCTGAATATAAAAGCAAGTCACACAAAATTTTATATCTTTGCTCTGATTACTGCTCTCCTACGGATGCTGAGGAAATACTATGGGTCAATTTGAAGAATGCACGCTTGATTTTTTTTCCCTTTGAAAAACAAGGCTATGGCTAAAGCTCTCTTAAACAGTGCCTAGGAGCTGTGGCTAACTGGTCTGGAGAGCTTCACAGCACCCAAGGACAAAGATGTTCCCTACTCTCTTACGTTCTCAAGTCAAATCAGAAGAGGCCCAAGCATTTGCCACCTTCCCCCTCCCTGCCCCCACTGCCATACTGGAAGTGATGCAGGTTTTCTTCCCAGAACACATGCCTCCCTAGTAATTATTATATGAAGCCCAGACCTCCAAATCACAAACCTTAGAGGAAGAGTCAGCCTAACTTCCCAACCAGCTAGGAGAGCACTGGGGTCTACCCTGCCATCTACTGCCACTGCTCTCTTTGCTTTTCACCGTGGCTTTTTGGTGCTCCAGGGACAGTGATGCTTCTGGATCACTGGTGATGCCAACCCCAGGGTCAGTCCATCTCCGAGCACACAGCCACTGTCCTCCAAGGGAGGATGCCTCAACTCTGTACTACAAGGCCAGCTCTAGCACTTGGGGTCTGGGACATTTGTCGTGTCACTCCTGTCAGAACTATTCCTGCTATGATTCCAGGGGAACCAAGCCAAAAGTGGGTTCAGGAGCCCATTGCTTGCCAATCAGATTCACTGTTTATTCTATTTTCCTTCCACATGGGTCCACGGCCACACACCTGCCATTCATCACCTCCCTTTTCCACTGCAAGCATAAAAGATTGACTCCACTCCCCTTTTGTTCAGTAGGACACTGGAGTGGTGATAGAAGGGATCAGACCCTCAAAACAAAGAATGCCCCTCCAGGCAGCTTCACCTCTTTGACCTCGGAATATGAACATTGCTGGCCTTGTGCTTTTCAAAACAACAGGGAATGGTAGCATCGAAGGAGACACCAGACCCCCTTTAAGAGTCCAGGGGTGAGAGATGGCTCTTTATTCATACTGGGGAAAGGAATAATTTCCCTTCCTCACTTTTTATTCTCTAACCTGAACACAGGCAAGGGAGCCATTTAGTGTTTCTTGCTAAAGCTGTGAAAACCAGAACCCCAGCTAAGTTTTAAGTAGGTCACTCTGCCATGCAGCAAAATTAATCTTCAATAGATCGCTCCCTCTGTTTTTAAATGAACAATTATTGTTTTTAGAAAAACAGCCTGGTCCTGTAAAAAATCCCTGGGGTTGGAGTCAGAAAGCTCGAATTGTTCTTTCCCTGCCTCTTAACCACCATGTGACTCCAGGCCAAGTATTAAACTCCCTGAAGCCCAATTCCTCTCTCTGCCTAAGGCTGGACTTGACAGTGGAACCTCGATACCCAAAGCCCGTTAGCCAAGAATCCCTGCCTCCCTGGATGGTATTTAACAGCCCACTGTCAGTGCTTGCCAAGGCAACTTACTTTTCTATACACCTTTATTTTATAATTTTCAGGAAAAAAACCCTGAAAATCCAAATACTTGCTCAATAGTGGGAAACATTAAAGGACCCTAGCTAGGTAACAGTTGATTTACTATAATTAAATATTGTATGACTCTAAGCAAGCTGTTAGCCTCTCTGAAATTTAGTTTCCTCAATTATAACAATAGCTAATGCAATTCTGTTAGTGTAAATGTTTAGGTATATTAACTTATTAGAGCTTCATAACTGCAACTCTATAAGGTAGCTCCTATTATTATGATCATCTTTAGAAGTAAGGAAACTGAGCCATAAGAGGTTAAGTGATTTCCCAAGGTCACACAGCTAAGAAGTGACAGAGCCAGGATTTGAACCCAAGAGGCATGGCTCTAAAGTCCAAATACTTCAGCGTATGTCAAAACCACCTCTAGTTCTGAGATAATGGAATGGTGATCAGGCTTTCCTCCTAGAATTGTTGAAAGGATTAAATATATATGACATTGTACCTGACACAAAGTCCCCAAGATATGAGTCAGTATTACTATTTTATTATGTTCTAGATGAATCTGATAAAGTATTGTGCCACTAGTTGAAAATTATCAAACTGCCAGCTCCTGCTATGGCACAACGGGATCAGTGGTATCTTGGGAGCCACTGGGACATGGGTTCAATCCCTGGCCCGGCACAGTAGGTTAGGGATCTGGTGCTGCTGAAAAGAAAATTATCAAAACTGTATGGCAACACAGAAAAACCCAACTATCATATGATACATAGTGAATTAAAAATATATATCTAAGGAGCTCCCTGATGGCTCATCAGGTTAAGGATCCAAGCATTGTCGTTGCTGTGGCATGGGTTTGATCCTGGGCCTGGGAACTTCCACATGCTGTGGGTGTGGCATATATATAAAATATATAAAATAGCATTGTGCTTTGGTTGGGCCTATTTACAAGTTATAGTCATGTTTTATAAGTGTATCTGTAGTTATTGCTGCATAACAACAACAAAAAACCCACTTCTGCTACTTAGCTATGGATCAACATGTTCAGCTGGACGGCTTTCTGCGGTTCAACTGGCATATGTACTTGATGCAGGTTAGATTCAGGTCTGCTCCATGCATGACCATCCTGAGGCCCAGGCTTAAAGGGCCACTCCAGCTGAGGGAAGCTCTTCCTGTGGCAATGATAGTGGTGCAAAGCAGTAAGCTCAGCTGTACAGGTGCACTTTAAGCCCCTGCTCACATCAGCACATCCACAGTCAAAGTGAATCATCTGGCTGAGCAAAATAAAGGGATAAGAAAGCGCACTTCATACCTCATGAGACCAAAGCAAGTCACATGGCCAAGTCCAACATAACCTTAGCAGGGAAGCATACTTCTTCATGGAAGGAGCTGAGGGAATAAATATTTTTGAACAATAATCTACTATAAGAAGGACCAGATAGAAATATAAAAAACTAAGAAAGGTGATTTACTTGCTACAATCATGTGTATTTTTATCTTCTTTTCTTCCCAAATTTACACTTATTATTTTAGTTTTTAAGATTGAAGGGAAAAAATACAAAAGGAAACCTCAAGAATCAGTCCTAAAAGAGTAGGCTGGGGATTAACATCTACATACTACTATTTATAAAACAGGTAAACAACAATGACCTACTGGATAGCACAGGGACCTCTACTCAATATCTCGCAATACCCTATAATGGTAAATCTGAAAACGTATATATAGACATAAACATTTACAAAGTTTCAGGTGTTATATACAACCGAATCACTTTGCTGTACACCTGAAGCATTATAAATCAATTATACTTCCATTGTTAAATTTTTTAAATAAACGAAAGTAATATTAGAAAAAAAGAATAGGCTGAGAGGGAAGACTAACATGAAGTAACTTTTATTCATTCATTCAGCAAACACTCGCTGAATCTTTTCATGCACAGGTAAATCTAGTACCTGTCCTCAAGCAGCTCACAGTCTGGCAAATGAGGATGAGGATTATAACCACCAACATTAACTAAGTGTCCCATATCCCAGGTGCTGTGTTAAGCCATTTACATGCTAAATCTGTAATCCTATTACAGAGCTCTACAAAGGGGGTTCTGTTACAATCCTATTTTATAGAAACCTTACTCAAGGTCACCCAGCTAGCATGTGGCAGAACTGCAATTCCCACCAGACAGCCCAGCTGCAAACTGCGCACTCTGAAGCACTTCACTCCTCATTCACCAGTACCCCTTACCGCCCCAGCCCCATTCCTTCACAGCAAACCCTTCCCCTATCTCTGAATTAAAGCATTACTAACATGACACGCCCCTCCTCTGGGAGCTTTGGCAAACACAAAGCCTGTGTATTAACCAATTAGATCACACAGGGCAAAGGATGCCAGCCTACAGAGAAGGAACGGACTTTGTGGTAAGCTTGGAGAAGGCATGAAGGGAGGGAAACACAACAATGCTAATTTTTTCAGTTGATGGGGGCTGAGTAAATCTACTAAGGGCAGTGACTGGCTTTTCTCCACCTCATATAGAAACAGTAAATATAAGGGCTTGCACACTGCATCAGGGACTCAGGTGAGGCAAAGGTGAATGTTTCCAGATCACAAGTACTTTTTACGGAAAGAGTCTATCAAGGGGAGGGGAAACCCAAGGATCCTTCTCCCAGAGGCAGGATGGTGAGGCAGGTCAGGCAGGGAGCAAGGTGCAGGTGGGAGAGGTGGCCTGCCTCCAAGCAGCAGAGGCGAGTCAAACACCAAAGCCCATTCTGACCACCCATATTCCTTCCTCCTCAATTTTCTTACCTCCCGCTTCCACCCCAGAATCTGCTCTCCTGCAGCCTTCCTCTGGGAGGGCAGTGAAGGGAAAACCCACCCCGCACACATCAAAACATAACAAGAACATGGGAGCCCCATAAACACTGGCATCAAACACAGCTATTCAACTACAATCACAATATTTCATTACTCAATAGCTAAGACTGAGAATGCAAATAAAAACCAAGAGGCAACAAGAGACTGATGAATCGGTTAGGAAAGAATTTGTTTGTTAAGTGTCTGATTCCATCCATCACAAAAGACTGACAAAAGGAAGGTAAGCTGCAGACGGCCCTTCCAGAGAAATCCCACACAGAGCTGCCAGCAGTTCTGTTTTCTTAGAAATAATGGCCAATCATGGTGAGTACAAGTGCGGCTCTCCTCTTAAAACTGGGTCAGTCTTCACCTGAGCCGGTCTGCATAACAGTTATCTCCCAGCCAGCTCACCTGATTAACAACTTGTGGAGACTGGCAAAAATTCCATTTAGTTTCCACCAATGGGTTTCCAGATATATCAGCCCTCACTTGACCGACAGGAAGAAAATTAAGAGATTAAAGAGGTACTATTCTTAATAGGGTTTTGTAATTCTTGTCCTTCACACAGCCTGCGGCTGGCTTCTGCTGCTCCCCCACCCCACATGCTGTTTCCACACAAAGACCTCAGAAAATGCACTGATATTTGCGGAGCTCCTGCCACCCCACTGCTCTGGGTCTGTTGTTCCACAATGTGGAGCCCATGCAATTCCCCAAAGGTCGGAAAGGAACATTCTAGAGGAGGGGATTTCCTCCCTACCCAGAAAAGGTTATGGGGACGCAGGCTTCCCAGGACACCAGATTTCAGTTAAGTCAGGGGGCATCCTGTGAATACCTTCCTCTCCTTCGTCTCTTCCTTTTACTGGTTCCTCGCTTCTTTCTTGATAAGCTTATCATAACTCCTGTCAGGATGTGACCTTAAAATCAGTTCTTGAAAAGGTGCCACTTTTATTTTTATTGAAGCATAGTTGGTTTACAATGCTGTCTTTGTTTCAAGTGTACAGCAAAAGGATTCATATGCATCCATATGTATACACACACACACACATATATATATTCTTTTTCACATTCTTTTCCATTGTAGGTTATTACAAGATACTGGATATAGATACATAGTGCCCTGTGCTCTACCGTAGGTCCTTGTTTATCTATTTTATATACAGTAGTGTGTATATATTAATCCCAAACTCCTAATTTGAGAAGGGAGGAGAGAGCACACAGCCTGTGGAGATGGGAACAAAAACTAAATAGGGAATGACTGTAGGGAGAGCATGGATGAACCCTGCAAACATCATGCTAAGTGAAGTGAGCCAGTTACCATTGTATGATCCCACTCAAACGAAGTGCCCAGAGTGCTCAAATTCAAGGAAGCTGAAAGTAGAATGGGGGTTGTCAGAGGCTGGGGCAAGTGTGGGAGTTATTGTTTAATGTATATGGAGTTTCGGTTTGAAAAGATGGGAGGTTCTGGATGGTGCTGATGGCTGCCCAAAAGTGTGAATATACTTACTGGACGTACACTTAAAAATGGTTAAAATGGTTAATTTCATGTAATATATGTCTTTTCACACTAAAGAAAAAATGTTTAAGGCGTGGGGTGGAGGTTAGTTTAGTTAGTTGTGTGGAAGACTTATTCTGGCAAGAAGCAGATTCACTGTCACTCTGAAGTTCAGGGGCAGGGGAGGAGGGCCCGGAGTGGAGCTGGACCACTAGGCCTCTCCAGGAAATGCCTTTTTTTTGATGGCATCTGAACTAGGAAACCTGGAATCTTTCCTCCTGACTAAGAGGAGAATGAGTCCTTCCTTGGGATTCATCTCAAGTGTACAGAAGACACTCCTGATTCCTGCTCACCCAGGAGGTAGCCTAGGGACTGGGACTCCCGTTCCTGGAGGAACAGCCTCGAGGCCTTTCTAGGAAGGCTTGGGGGATTAAAATGGAAAGTGGTAAGGGTGACAATGTGCATAAAGTCAGCCTTCAGATTGGGAGTGAAAAACCTAGCAAATCTGATCCCATGGAGGTCGCCAAAACTCTGCAAGAAATCAGAATAGATTGTGGTACCCAGAAGCCCAACTGCAGATGAACTCTGATGAATTAGGCTAGCATGTACTCTGCAGGTCAACTGGGCCTTCCTAGGTCTGGACTTGTTCAAGGCAGGGAGCATTCCCAGACTCAGCCTGGGAAGCTCTGGTGGGGGAGGTCCAGTCTCCCAAAGGAGTCTGGGCTGGCGGTCACCCTGGCATCCTGTTTGCTGCAGGCAAGCATCTTTTCTGTGGGTTATTTTTGTCTATGGCCTTGGCTTGTTTTTCCCAGTGCTGTTCCCTGGCTCGTAACATTTCTTCCCTGGTTTATTAAAAACTGAGATAAATCACCTAATAAATCTTGGCTAAGTTTTTTTCCTTCAAACCTCCTCAACAATTGCCAAAGTCACAAAGTTGCATCTTTCCCACAGTGGGAGGCCAACAAAATAGCTGGTGTGCTCACAGAAACATATAGATCAAGAAAACAAAAGGAAAATCTTTAATTATTCAGCAGCCTCCCACTCCTGGTACTAAATTTACTTGCTTTGGTTTGATTTAAAGAGGCAGAGCAGTACCTGAGCCACTAGCGGGCTGCAACACGCCCATCAGCACAGGATGGCTGGCCTGCCTCCCTCTGCAGCAAAAAGGCATGCATAAAATAACTGTCTTTCCTGTTGATTGGATGGTTACTGGGAGGACTCCTAGCATTTAATTTTTGAAGTTCTTCCTCCCCATATACATATCACAAACCTCTGCTCCTTCAATTTCTTAAAACCACTGAATCACTGAATTCTGGCATTTGAAAGGAATTCAAGCATGCTCTAATGTCACTTATCATCGTAGAAGCACAGGATTCTAGGGATATTAAAAGTTACCTAGTCTGACACCAATGCTCCCCATCAGATGTCTTGCAATACACAAATCTATTTAGCACACATATTTAATCGTATTTTGTACATACTTCCATATGTACTTTGCTCATCTGATGTAACTCTTTTAAAAGTTTAAACTTTATTTTTTGAAAAGTAGTATGTTCACACAATTGGTAATCTGAAAGGTAAAAGAATATATAACTTTCTCCTGTAGACCCCTGGTTCTCCCCCACAGAGGCAGGTAACAATTCCTTCAGAAACTTTCCTGGGATGTTTCATGTGTATATACTTAAGTATGTTTTTTCTTCCCTCCTTTTCACACAAACGCTTTTACGCTGGTCAGTGTCTGCACATTACTATATTTTAGAGGTCTTTCTGTATTAAGTTTAATTCTTTTAGAGAGCTCTATGGCATTCCATTACATGGAGGTACAGTAATCTGGGGACATTTTGGTTGCCTCCAAACTTTGGTATTACAGGTAACGCTACAGTAAATAATCTTGTGCTCATGATATTTTGCACCATTAGGAGAGATTCCCTGAAGTGGAATCACTGGGTCCTCAGATAGGAGCACCTGCAGTTTTTCCTTAATTTAATTTTTATTTTATATGGGAGTTTAGTTGACTTACAATGTTGTGTTAGTTTCAGGTGTAAAGTGATTCAGTCATTCATATACATATATCCACTCTTTTTCAGATTCTTTTCCCATATTGGTTATTACAGAATACTGAGGCGTTCCATATGCATGCTTGTAGTTTTGATAAATACTGCCAAGTGTCCTCTCCTAATTTCTCTTCTCAGCACTGCTTCACCAACAGAATGTCATGAAACTTTTTGAGTTTTGCTGTAATTACTTATTTACCTGTTTCTTTCCGACCCCATTTCCTCATTAGAATGTGAGCCCATCAAGGCTCCTTAGACTAACATAACACCTGGTACACAATAGATTCTCAAAGAATCTTTGCTAGTGCTCAACTTGGCAGCACTAAAATTGGAACCAGATAGAGAAGGTAGCATGGCTCCCGCACAAGGATGACCTGCAAATTCACGAGGCATTCCATATTTTTAGAGAGTAGATCTTAAATGTTCTTACACACCAAAATAATGGTACTAGATGAGGTGGTCATTTCTTTTCTTTTTTTTTTTTTTGCCTTTTGTCATTTTTTAGGGCCGCACCCACGGCATATGGTGGTTCCCAGGCTAGGGGTCTAATCGGAGCTGTAGCCACCGGCCTATGCCGCAGCCACAGCAACGCAGGATCCGAGCCGTGTCTGCAACCTACACCACAGCTCACAGCAACGCCGGATCGTTAACCCACTGAGCAAGGCCAGGGATCGAACCCGCAACCTCATGGTTCCTAGTCGGATTTGTTAACCACTGCGCCACGATAGGAACTCCGAGGTGCTCATTTCTTAATACTCACACATATCAAGCCATTGCATTGTACATCTTAAACACACACAGTGTAATATGTCAATTATATCTCAATAAAGCTGGGGCAGGAGGGAAATGAATCCCTCTCATAAATAAATAAATAGATAAATGTGCAAAATACATAAATGGAGGCATGAATGAATTAATTTTAGAGCTCTTTAAATCAGAACTAGAAACCATGGTTCTCATTTTCTCCACTTGGTGAGTTGGGAATGCTGCATTTCATTTTATTTAAGTGCCATCCATTTGTGCACATACTCTAAAAGATTTACATATTCTTGGAGATGGAATATCCATTCCAACCCTTTTCCTCTACTGCTAAGTGTTATTGTAGGGTCAGCCCACTGAAGTGTTCTCTTTCATGAATATTTGGTTTCAAGCACCAGGTGATGACTGCCTTGTTAGAGCAGAAAATATAAACAAACATATCTGTTCCATGCAAACCACATAGGGGCTCCTTAGTGGGTGTGATCAGCTGTCAATTAGTTCTTTTTATGTTTGGGTCTCCAGATTCTGACCTGGAGAGCTTGCAGGATGTTTACCAAGTTGTGCATTTAGGATCAGCACCTGAGGAAGGAAGAGGATGGAAACAGGAATGCGGCGGGGGGGGGGAGGGGGGGAAGCGGTGGGACTTCAGCCGCATCTCCAAGGAAAACCTCCTCACTTCCATGGAGCATTGGAGTGGCCCTATAGAGCTGCTCCAATAGGGAAGATTCTGATAGGCCATTAGATCCTCAGTTGATTAGTCATTGGATGAGGGCTGACCCTAGGAACGCCCTTGGCCAGAGGACCCTCTTCCATAGAAGCAATTCCAGCTGGACGCCACCTGCCAACAGCACTTGCAGCAGTTGAAGGAATCCGTCTTTATTCCTACAGGGGAATCCTGATTGCCCAAGGGGTTTTGCTTGAAATGCCTGGCAGGTTTTCTACCCTGGCTCTGCCATATGCTAACCCCTAACCTTTTCTACTTTCTACTGGTGACAGGCCAGGGCAGTACTTTCAAATGTTAACCCTAAGATGATAAGGTCTGTACACCCTCTGCTCCCACCTCTGGGCTCCACAGGGGAGTCTCTCCCTGCTTGCAGTGCCCAATTGGCCAGCAAAGAGATTAGTTTTGAAAGCAGTGGAAAAGCTCTAGGAAATCAAGTCTGGAGATCAAGGTCCAATCGTGGCTGCAGTTTTAAGGTAGGACCACACCCAGAGCAGAAGAACAACACAGTCATGTGGGGAAAGGGGCCATACAGGGGTTCACTCTCCCTATGGTAGGGTTGTGACTGCAGGGGGAAGTGTCCCCTGTATTCTGAAGGCTGGTCTTTCCCAGAACAAAAACTCCCATCAAATCAGCCTGCCTGCCTTGACCCCAGGCCAGCTCTGAGGCCCAGCCACGGAAGGACTCTACCATAAATGCAGAAGAAAAATGCAGAAGAGAAATGCAGGGAGAACATGTCTGGAGTGTGCAGCCTCAATCCACTTGGACTTGAAAGTAGTAAATCTTACCCCAGATGGTTTTCAAAATCGTTTCTTTGATTATTGTCTTTATTTTGTTTTTGCTGCTGTTCCTGTTGTCGTCACCAAGTTATAACCTAGAACTTTAAGAGCTAGATAAGCTGTACTTAAGTTCCACACACCTCTAGAGGAAGTGCAGAGTCCAGCCCTAGTTCCTGGGTAGGGAGTTTAAGGGTTTAAGGGCTCAGCCACCTTGCTCTTCCTTTTTTTTTTTTTTTGCTTTTTGCTTTTGAGGACCACACCTGCGGCATATGGAAGTTCCCAGGCTAGGGGTCGAATTGGAGCTGAAGCTGCAGGCACTGGCCTATCCCACAGCCACAGCAACTCAGGATCCGAACACCACAGCTCATGGCAATGCCTTAACCCACTGAGCAAGGCCAGGGATCGAACCCTCATCCTCCTGGATGCTGGACAGGTTTGTTTCCAATGAGCCATGACTGTGTAACTTCTCAGTTCACTGTTCTTGATTGCATTGACCAGTATGTGCAATTTAGCTTTCTCCTCAAGCTCCATAATTTTAAAATCTCATGTAAGAGACATTCTGGCTCCTTATAGACAGGGCTGAAGATCTGGGAGGAAGGTGAGGGAATAGGTTTATAGTCAGGGAACCAAACAATTTGAGCTGAACCCTGCATTTGCAGGGGCTGCTCTAACAAAATACGACAAACTGGGGGGCTGCAACAACAGAAACTTATTTCTTGTAATTTTGGAGACTCAAAGTCCAAGTTCAAGATGACAGCAGGCTTAGTTTCTCTGAGAGCCCCTCTCAGGCTTGTAGGTGACCCCCTTTCATTGTCTTTTCACCTGGTCCTTCCTCCATCTGTGTGGGTCTGTGTCCTTATCTCTTCCTCTACTAAGGACACCAGTGCTACTCAATTAGGACCCACTCTAATGTGGTATATTTTATTTTATTTTATTTTTTGTCTTTTTAGGGCCGAACCCATGACATATGGAAGTTCCCAGGCTAGGGGTCGAATCGTGACCACAGCCACAGCCATGCTGGATCTAAGCCATGTCTGCTACCTACACCACAGCTCACAGCAAGCCAGATCCTTAACCCACTGAGCAAGGACAGGGATTGAACCGAAGTCCTCATGGATATCAGTTGAGTTCGTTACTGCTGAGCTACAACGGGAACTCCTAATGATCATATTTTAATTTAATCACCTCTTTAAAGGTCCTATGTCCAAATATAGTCACATTCTGAGATATTAGGGGTTGGAGCTTCAACATATGAATTTAGGGGGGGAGGAACACAATTCAGCACATAATAAACCCTGAGTTTACCCATTCTTATGTGGGCCTCCGATCACTCCACTACTGCAGTGAGGGTGGCTGCCTCACTCACACACTCCTCCAGCCTGACCACATCTCACTCTTTCCAGGGTCACCCAACTTTGCCTTCCTGTAAAGGGCCAGATAGTAAGTCTTTTAAGCTCCACAGGCCCTGTTGTCTCCATCCTCAGTCTTTAGCTCTGCCATTGAGCACAAAAAGAAGGCATAGATTATATGTAAATTGATGGATGCAGCTGTGTTCCCATAAAACTTGATTTATGGGAGTTTCTGCTGTGGCGCAGTGGGTTCAGGATCCAGCTTGCCACAGCTGCAGTGTAGGTCACAGCTGCAGCTCGGATTCAGTCCCTGGCCCAGACACTTCCATATGCTGTGGGTGCAGCTAAAAAAGAAAAAAAAAAAAAACTTGATGTTTGGACACAATGAAATTTGAATCTCATCTAATTTTCACAAGTCATGAAACCTTATTTTGATTTGTTTAAACATTTAAAATTTTAAAAACCATTCTTGACTCACAGACCCTAGAAGAACAGACGATGGGCCAGATTTGGGAGGACAGAGGACTGCAGTGGGACAATCCCTGCTTTATTCTCTTTTCTTCCTTCACTCTCCTTTACCATCTCCCATGCTCACCCCCCACCAGGCTCAGCAAGGTCATTTCCAACACAAAGATGGTTCCCCTTCCACTGAGGATGCTGGTGCCAGCTGTTAGATAGTAAATTATTTAGGTCTGATACCCTATCTTGATTAAAAACACGTTCACGTCTCACTGTTATGGAGCCAACATGACTATGATTCACATTTCTCAACTTAATAACTCATTTCATGTACTTTTATAGAGCCCTTTCCAAGTATTTTCTGGGTGTCAAGCCCTGTGCTGAGAGCTCAGCAAAACTGCTAAATGTGCACAGGAAATCCATGAAATAAGTAGTGTTATTATTATCTCCATTTTGTAGACAAGAAAACTTGGGCTTATTAAAGTTAAATCAATATCTCAAAGTCACCAAGCTAGTAAGTGATGGAGGCAAATTGGAAACCAGGACTATTTGTCCTCCAGATTCAGACTCTTAGCTAGTAATGCTATATTATTTCTAAATGCCACATTTCCCTCTGAAGACTGTGCATCATGATATTGGGGTGTCAGAGCATAAGAACCCCGTGGCAGAGACAACAAATTGTCCCCATTCTTCCTTATAGAACTCGAATTCTGTTTGGGGGTGACAATATATACCCAGCTGGAAAGGCACTTTTACTAGCTTCACCAATGAGATGCAAGCAGAAATCACTGGAGGGTGTTTCTGAATTCCATTTTTTTTTTTTTTTTGGCTGTGCGACCTGCCATATACCAGAAACTAACACAATGTTGTAAATCAACTATACTTTAATTTTAAATTTTTCAAATAATAAATAAATAAAGTGTGGGTGGAGGGGAAGGATCGCACCTTAAGAATAGACAGAGTGGATTTCTAGAAGCCCGAGTCTCTGTTCATGGTGCTACTATATCAGCCCTCAACTGCCCACCTTAGGACTTCTCTTTAGGTGAGAAAATAAGACCTTGAGTCACTACATTCCAGGTCTCTATGAGTCAAGGTCAAAAGCAATTACTCTCTGATACCAGCCCTAACACTCACTCTCCTACTAAGAGAACTCACTCTATCCTGATCTTCTTGCTTTAGAAGAATCAGGGAGCCATGCTGGCTGGCATGACCTGCCCCATGCCCTGATATGTGCCACGCTGAGGATTCCTCATCCCTGTCTGCCTGCCTGGCATGATCAGGTCTGTGACCACTGATTCCAGACCAAAACCGAGAATTTATTACCTAGTAATCATCTGGACACTGACTCCATACTGCTGGCCTGTACTGACTTCTCATTGCCTCCTGGCCTCCCTAAAAAAGTGAAGCTGAGGTCAAGAGAGCCCAAGAGTTAGCATCTACCATTAGTCCCTTGCTCTTATACAAATTTTTAGAATTTACACAGCACATTCATGAGCAGTGTTTCTTTTGGTTATCGCAACAACTTAGACCAATGAACAGGGACAGTACTGGTTTGTGTCCCCATTTTATTTATTCATTTATTTGGCCCTACCTGTGGCTTATAGAAGCTCCCAGGCCAGGGATCAAATCCGTATCACAGCACTTAGCTGAGCCATAGCAGTGACAACGCTGAATCCTTAACTACCAAGGAATTGCTTGTGTCCCCATTTTAGAGTTCAGGAAATTGGGAGTTGGAAAGGCTAAGTCATTTTCCCAAGGCACAGAGACAGGATGCAAACTCAGCCCTTTGGCTGCAAGGCCCTCACTCTTTTCAATACACCAGCAGTCCCAAAACACTTCTTATATTCTAATGACACGGCTCAGTTCACACAGTCTCCTTGGAAGCAAATCAGGCTGGCCATCAATCGTCTTTCTCTGCCAGGTATCTGAATTCTTCCTCATCATCATAAGGCTGATCTACTCACCTGGATCACAAGAATGTCTACAAGGTATACCAAAAATCAGCTAAATCAACACCATCTGTGTCCATGGCACATTTACTCTCTGTGATAGGCAATGGTGACATGAACAAACACTGACAATTCTGTAAACATCCAACAGATGAATTGCGTCTCTGAGAACAAGGGCAGTTTTTGTGCTCTGAGCATAGTGGAAGACAGTGACAAGTGAGGCTGAGAATATGCTGGCCCACAAAGAAGAAAGATACAAGGAGAAACTGACACTTCCCAATTAGTCAAGAGAGGTCTTTTGCAGAAGACAGTGTCAGATGTTGTTTAATTCAGGACTGAAACAAGTTCAGGAAGGTAAGTGCCAATTCAAGCAGAGGCAGAAGTGGGAGAATAATAATAAGAGCACTATCCTCGCACCATACTAGACAGAGTCCTTCAATGTGGGAAATTGGCTCTGGCTGATGTAAGCCCAAAGGGCATTTGCTGAAAAGATACTGGGTAACTTGCCTCATTGCCAAGAATTTCTGAAAGACCAGGCTCTGAAAATTAACAGAAACAAAGAAATACTAGGCAACCAGGACCACCTAAAATCTCTTCAGGTGGGACACAAGTATCCAGTAGCTTGTGGACACAAGTATCCAGCGGACACAAGTATCCAGTAGCTGTTTTCTACAATAATGCTATCTGACCAAAAACTGCAAACACGCGATAGGAAGTGTGTGTTGCTTGTTTGTCTGAGACACTCAGAGGCTGGTAAGCAGCTCTAGGATCTTGGCTAGACCACTCTTGAGACTCCAGCACGACAGCTATTAGCTATTCTAGGCTGGCCTTGCCCTGGGTGACTGGGGTGACTCCGCTGTGCCCACGTGTCTCTGGTCCTCCAGCCTGTCCAGACCAGGCATATTCTCATGGTGATGGCAGAGGAACAGAGGAATTGCAAAGCCTCCAGTGGCTCATAACTGGCAATGCCATCGCCTTATTGGCCAAAACAAGTCACCAGACAAGCCTGCTTTAAGGAGGAGGGAAACAGACTGTCTTTTTAGTGGGGGGACTCCAAAACCACACAATAAAGGACTAGGCACAGGAGTGACAGATCAGGACCATTGATGTGGTCATTCTACCACTCACAGGGAGCCCCCATAGCACCTCTGACACTTCTGCTTGCAAGCTGGGCAAGGCCTCCATCACTGCTGCTACCATCTGGGTGGATTTCCCATGCTTCTTTGCATCCCAGCTCCAGATGCCGGGTCCAGGCAGGTATATCAGGAGATCTGGGACTGGATGGTGGAGTTACATACACTAAAGGTATAGAAACACAGGGAAAGCTAGGGTTCTTTCACTTTCTTGGGAGGTGGGAGAGACCCCAAAGGTAAGAAAGACATTTAGATGCCGCATAGTCAAAAATCTGACAGTTATTCCTTAAAATGTCTACTGGACATATTATAAAATGTCCCCAGTTCTTTACCCCTCCCTGTCTGTTATCCATACCTTTCATCGCATAACCTGCTGTGGCCTCTCTTCATTGGCAGGCGACCCACTTCAGTCTATGATACCAGACTCAGTCATTCATGTGCTCACATCAGCCTATAGGATATTAGCAGATGCATCACAGTCAGGGACTTGCAGTGAACTTGCTCATTAGGGTTTGTTCTCTTTTTTGTTTTGCTATTTGTTTTTTGGATTTTTTTTTATGGCCATGCCTGCAGCATGTGGAAGTTCCTGGGCCAGCAATTAGACTCAATCCACTGCAGTGACAATGCCTGATCCTTAACCTGCTACACCACAAGAGAACTCTAGGACTTGTTCCCTTGAATCTCTGCCCAGGCTAGCCTAATTAGATCCACCAGCTGACGGCTAGATGAGCCACAAACCTATAAGAAAGACCAGCCTAGATCAGCAGAACCACCCAGCCAACCCCCAGAAGAACCAAATACACCAAAAAACACTTATTGTTATAGGCCCCTGAGGTTTTGTGGTCATTTGTTACAAAGCATCGATGGGACAACGGATAACGGATATATTTGCATACAAATAAAGTCAATTCATCCTCAGTCTGCAAGTTTGAAATGAGAGTTTTTATTTGCGTGGAGAGACTAGGTGAGCTGTCTAAAACATCTCTTGGGCTGGATGTGACAGTAGTTTTCTAACAACAGAAGCCTCTCTCTGGATAACTTGACCCCAGAACATAATTAGAAAGAAGAGGGTTCATGACCCTGACCTGAACTTCTGAGATTGAGCTTTTCCTCACCTTGCCTGGGCCAAAAGTGACTCTGAAATGAGCCAGGAAGACTTGGACAAAAACCAAGAAACTATTCCAAGGCTAATCCCATTAGAATGAACCCTGGGAACAATGCAAGGTCATTCCCCTGTCTTGGAAAGTTTGTGAGATCAGGGAACCACCCCCAAGGACCTAGAACTACTTTGTGGTTTCTCCTTATAACAGGCTTGGCTGTGACAGAATTTCGTCTGTCCCCTATTCTTAAAGGGATAAGAGCATTTTACCCTTACACAGAACCTAAACTATTATCATAGCTACAGCGTGACGTGACCATCAGAACACCCTGCACACAGTAGGTGCTCACTAGACATCAGGCCCCTCCTGTGGCCTCTCACACAGATTAAAGGAATCACATCTCCAAGCCTCTTTATTTCTCCAAATCACAGCTCTTGGGGCCTGATAAACCCAAACTTATGTGTTGGTTCAAAAAATACTCTATAGGCCTACTATGTGCTAGCTGCCAAGAATATGAAAAACTAGGGCTGACCTTGAGAACTTAGAATCTAGTGGGAAACAAAAAATTTTCACAACCAGACTTAATTAATAACTGAAGGTGACATCACCATCCTGCCAAGTGAGTGATCACAGGCACTACATTTAGGGGAAAACAATAAAAACGTCAAATTTATGTTGTGTTAAAAGGTGATTTCATTTAATCTCTATTAATAGGTATCATGACTGATTTTCAATTTTTACAAAGAAAAGTACACTGTTTTAATTTCCTGCATTGATGAATATATTATAAATTTTCTATTTTTAATACGTAAAACCTGAAATCTGTATTAGCATAGATACACATCTTTTGCCTAAGTCCACAAAACTATAAAAGTCCTACTTTACAGATGAAAATTTAAACTTTGTAACATAAAAACTAAATTTATTCATTCATTTAAACTCTAGTAGAGACATCACAAATTATTACTTTAGTGCCTTTGAAAAGAAATAGCCTTAAAAGGTCAAGAATATTTTTCCAAGCAACTCCTGTCTGTAATGCCATATTTTGAAGAAAAATTGGCAGAAAGTTCAAGGAAAACATGAGAAGGCCAAATCTGAGCGAGATAGTTTCTGTAATATCAAAGTTAAATTGCCAAGAAGACCTTGGCTTTATTGCATACATGCACCAACCAGCCTTCCACAGTAGAACCCAGTTGTATGATCCCCAGTCTCTCAGTGCAGGGATAATTCTGAAGTGATTTCAATGGCTGTCCAACCTTATTCTTGCTCTCAAATTCTTTATCAGAAGAGGGAGTTCTGTCCATAAAGCATGTGTTCTCAACACAAGCCCTACCTTAGAGGTCCATGGATTAGCATCCAAGGGACAAATTCATCATCAAAATGGCCAACAGCTGTGCAGCAGGAAGGAAGCAACAGCTTTGCATGGGACAAGACAGGAGAGTTTGAATTAAAGAGAATTTCTGACAGTGCACACAGGGATAACTGAACAGGTAAGGCAGGCCCAAGTGATTCCATCCATCAGGTGGGGACGTGCCTGCTGGCAGCAGGAAGGTCCTGAGGGTCTGCGAGGTGGGAGCGGGGTAAGAGAAGACTGTACCAGCACATCACAGGGGCTCAATAAATGACTGGGCCATGAATGGCCCATTTTACTACATTGGACAACAGCTTCCATGTAGTTTTTCTCTCCACAAAGTAAAGCTCACAAAGTCAGCATTATGCTTGAAAATCCATCAAATGGCCCATAAAGTCCAGCACTCTCTCTCTTTCCCATCTTGATAGGTAAATCAGTTGCAGCCATATTTATAATCTTCATATTGGAAACAAACACACTGGTACCCTCCCTGGGCCCATTATAGGCAGGTTTTCTCCACCAATGGAACCTAGGACTCTTTCTTCAAATCACTGCTGGATGAAGCATTAGAGGTTATATTGTGAGAAACAAAACATACCTTTAAATACTGAAAACACACTCGATATAGCAAGAGGGGCATGTTGTGTGGGGACTCAGGCCAAGTGGGAGAGAACAGATGGACCTCTGTGACGGTACACCCAGTCCAGTACAGAAACTCACAGAGCAGAACGTAGGCTGAGATTGCTCAGGTCCACACTCCTTAAATGGTTTTTCCCTTTTCTGGGGGCTGGGGCTAAAGTTCATACACCTGAACTTGCATAAGTTAAATTGGCATATGGTGCAAATGGAGCCATGCTTTTTAATTTGTGCTTTCCAAAACAACAGCTAGTACAAACTGAGATATGCCTCAACTGTTAATGCCTCTATCATTTCCTCTATGTTCAAGCCAAGGCCATGTCCTTTTCGGAGGTCCCCAGCCAGTGACTGGGTAGGACAGTGGTATAGGATCTAGCCATTTCCATCCAGGTCATCTTGCCCTGGGGTTCTCCAGTGAGCTGGCAGAGGCTTTACCCAGTCTACACACTGGTCTGACAGCCCCCGTGGTACAATCCTGCTTCATACTCTTTTGTTTTTATAGGTATGACTTCCCAATAAACTTTTTGCCATCTCAGCAATTGCAGCTCTGAGAACCTAAGCTGCAATATGCAGTATCCCAAAAGGTTCTCCATGGAAAGGCCAATATCTCAGGAGAGTAGGCCCTGCCCAGCTTTTTTTTTTTTTTTTTTTTTTTTTTGGTTTTTTTGCCTTATCTAGGGCCGCACCCGCGGCATATGGAGGTTCCCAGGCTAGGAGTCTAACAGGAACTGTAGCTGCCGGCCTTCACCACAGCCACAGTCTGCAACCTACACCACAGCTCACGGCAATGCCTTAACCCACTGAGCAAGGCCAGGTATCGAACTCGCAACTTAGTCGGATTCGTTAACCACTGAGCCACGAAGGGAACTCCCCTGCCCAGCTTTGCACATGTTAGATAAGATGGGAATGGAACACTGCACAGGTACATTTTGATGGAGGAAGAGAATAGATAGGAGAAGCTGGGAATGGTCTCATGCCGTCATGTTGCATTAGTGGCCAAGAAAGGACAGGACAGTCAACAAAGCTTACATGATGCTGTCACTGTATTAATCTTCAAGACAATCTCTTTAGGGGTTCAGAGTAACTCCCACCCCTGCCAAAAAAATACCACTTTGGAACAAGACTTTCTTTAGTCCCCGAACTTTCCCTTAAAGTAGTTGAAATTTATAGACCTTAAAAACAAAGCTGAATGTTGCATCTCGACAGTAACATAGTTGTTCCCATTTAGGGACAGATTTTACATTTAAAATGTAGGAATACGGCTGGATTTTAGCTAGGCATTTTAAAATATGGTTTACGTGGGCCTAGGATGGTTGGGTTCTGAATCCTCAGCCATCCTTCATAAGAGTGGGACCTCCACCCTCCTGGCCCCAGAAGTAGCAACAGCCTGATAGCCATCTCTGGGGGCAGCTGAAGCAATAGGACATGCAGGGCTGTGGTGTTACCATTGCACCTGCTGAGACCCACTGAGGAAAAGCTGTTCCCCCCTCTTAGCATAGGCAGGACTCCATCTGTAGAAGAGCCCCGGCCCGTAGCTACAGAGAAGGCCTGCCGAGAACTGTAACCTCATGCTCCCTTTTTGGGCAAAGGGTCTTTTTCTTCCCCTTGTCGTGTCTCAGAACCCCAGAAGGCAGCCTTAATCCTTGCTCATGTTCTCCCCATGTCCTGAGACTGCATGAAAATCCATTCGTTTAGGGGTGAAACCCACTTCTAATTTTCATCTCACCCCTGGAACTAGGGACTTAGTCTCTGATCAGTGTAATACAAGGGCCACAAAGAATATTATCCACTACAAAGCAGGAACATTGCCTTACAAGGTGGAAGACAGAGAAGAAAAGAAGGGTCAGGGCCCCTAGCAGCAATCTCTTGTCCCCATCAGTCACCTGCTAAAGAGTTTTCCCACAATCAACCAATGACCTAATCAGCTGCTTGACAGATGTTTTCTTTTTCCATGTGTTCTTCTACCTCACAGGTTTTTCTTACTGGTAATGTTAGATTCTGCTTCATGTTCCTCCATGTCTTTTCAATTCCTGCTCCTGTTTCTCTCCAAGTCTTTGCAGATGCTGTCAAGGTCCCTTTTGCCTGCCTCTAAGGCCACCATGGCTGCAGAGAATTTCCAGAAGGCTAAGCTCCCCAGTTCATGCATCTTTGGACTTCACCTGAGGTCCTATCGGTGCTCCCTTAACTGTGGCAAATAAAGCCCAGAAGAGTAAAGGAGTTCATGCCCTAGAAGTAATGACCCTCAACAGATGAAGTTACTATTACTCACTGTGTTAGGAGTTATTACTTAGGGTGATGGGCACTCCATGAGTAGGTAAGTGTCCTGCCTCCATTCCCTTTGGGGAGACAGATCTACATGACTCCCACATGGTTTCTCAAGGGGTCTCCAATTGGGGTGAGCTCCAGCTGCCCACAGTGGTAACCACTGAGTAGCTCTACTACATGTCCAACTTTCCCAACATGGTCTCTCCTTGTGATTCCTGGAATCGCCTCCAGTGTGAGTCAGGGTTCTTCAGAGAGAAGGAACCATTAGATTGGATGGATGAAACCAATTAGATGGATGGATGGTTAGATAGATAGATGATAGATAGATAGACAGACAGACAGATAGACAGAATTATTATAGGATTTGGTTCACTCAGTGATAGAGGCCAAGAAGTCCCACAATCTACCATTGGTGAGCAAGAAAGCCAGTGGTGTAATCAATGAGAAACAAAGGCCTGAGACGCAGGGGCCCACAAGTGTCTCATAGTCCAAAGGCCTGAGATCCAGGAGGTCTGATGTCTAATGGTAGAAGAAAAGGGGCGTCCTAACTCAAGGAGAGAGAGAGAGAGAATTTGCCCTTCCTTTGCCTTTTTCCCATTCAGTCCATTGGATGATGACCACCCACATTGGTGAGAGCGAACCTTCATACTGAGTCAACTGAAGCAAATGCTAATTTGATCAGGGCATTCGATCCAGAAACACCCTTGCAGACACACCCAGAAATAATGTTGTACCAGCTATCTGTGCATCCCTTAGACCAGTCAAGTTGATGCATGACATTAACCATCACACCTCCCAAATAAATTCCCTACACCCATGTTATCCTCTCAGAGTCTGCTCCTGGGAGAACTCAAACCAAAACAAGTCTCAGTTCAAATCTCAAAAGAATTGACTGATTTTTGCCCTTCACCACAATTGCCTGTGTTCAGACAGAGCTTTTCACACAACACCACTGCACAGACCATCTATCCCTGGCTGCTCTTAAGTTTAGAACTAAGGTTTAAACACATTTATGCAGAGGTAGAACTGCATGATGTAACACACTACTGTAAAAACTGCTTCCCTAGCAGAAGGCCATGGGTGGGGCCATCTTCCTTAGAAGGACTCAGAGCAGAACAGGTAGTGTGACCCACAGATTCAGTACAGAATCCGAATATCTGTGTCTCTATCCCGACCATATCCTGGTGGTACATATGGCCTTTCCCCTCATGGGTAGAGACATTGTTTGAGATGTCTACATGTATTTGTAAGTACAAGTAAGTACAACTGCAGAGACTCACAAACCACTCAACTTTGCTTCTTCTTCCTCCTAAATTTCTTCTTCCTGTAGAATATTTTGCGATAGACTCTGTCAAAAAAGGAGTGAGCTGAAGACAGTTGAGAGAATCATCAGATCACAATGCAAGGGTGATCCCAAGTAAAGAAGGGGTAGAGGAGCATCCAAGATCACCGTATAGCTGAAAGGAAGTTTGGCAAAACTGTTTGGGACTCCTTGAGCCACACTTGCTAGCAAAGGAGTCCCCTGCCTCCCAGAATAGGTCTGCTTAGAATCCCCATCACACAAGTCCTCAGTGAGGAGCATGGCCTTGGCACAAACACAGGACAGATTTCAGAATGCAACACTCTTCAAGTTCTAAGATGCCATTCTCAAGGTCACTCATGGAGTATATAATTGTCCCCTTTCTTAGGGACACTCTCTGTGGGAGAACTACACATCCCATTATCTCTGGAATAGTCAAACGATTTGCTTTGGCCAGTGGAATGTAAACAGAAGAGAAAGGTGTCACTTCTAGACCGAAGCTTTAAGCCCCGGCATTGTTCACCACCTTCTTTATGTCTTCTTCCTCAACAATCAGCAAACGTCCCAAATAGAAGCTACTTTATCAACCTGAGTCCTGAGACAAAGATGACATGGCACAGAGCTACAGTTGACCAATGATCATGTACCACAAACAAGAAAGAAATCTTGGTTGCTGTAATCCATCCAGATGCTGAGTCCTTTGTTACCATAGCATAACCTGGCCCACACTGATCAATACGAAACTTCTGCCATCTCTCCTTGTCCTCTTCCCCATCAGTATAAAAAAGCCAGATTACCCTGACATAGTGAAATGGAGCGGGGCCTTCAGATCTTCCCCAACCTTGTCCTCCATCTGCCTTTTGTCCACAGAAAAACTTTTATCAAAGAATAAGTTTGGAGTTCCTATTGCGGTGCAGCAGAAACAAATCTGACTAGGAACCATGAGGTTGCAGGTTTGATCCCTCACCTCGCTCAGTGGGTTAAAGATCCAGCATTGCCATGAACTGTGGTATAGGTCACAGACGCAGCTTGGATCCTGTGTTGCTATGGCTGTGGTGTAGGCTGGCAGCTGTAGTTCTAAATCAACCCCTAGGCTAGCAACCTCCATATGCCAAGGGTGAGGCCCTAAAAAGAAAAAAAAAAAGGGAATAAGTTTAATTGGAGAAGGGAGGAAAATACAAAAACAAAGGAAAGCAGTCAAACAGGACAAAACAGTAATAGTTTGGTCATTAAGCAAAGTCCAGGACCTTCAGTTCCTTCTCAAGGGCTATGGATCTCTGAATTGTCTTGTGGAGACTGAAACCCCTACCAGGTGGAAGAAGTTAACTACGTGATGCCCAGACAGTAGCCATGACACAAGCTGCCACAATTCCAAGAACTGACCTCAAAAAAAAAAAAAAAGGAATAAAACGACCCTAGGACTGAAGATTAATTGTACTTAATCCAGATGACACTGGTCAGACTATTGCATGAGCAATTTCAAGATGACTGTCAGAGCAGACTGTGTTGTCTCTGCGTGTAGCCCGCTTCCTCCACATTTACGGCCCTGAAACTGCCCTTTGAAAGCTCTTGCCCACTGGTTGTCAGTTGGGAGGAGTCAGCCTTTGGATATGAAACTACCCCCTTTGCAACCGCAGTTGCCAGAGCCCAAAATAAAGCAAACTTTAACCAACCTTGCTTTAACAGCTCTTGGGCATTGAGCAGCTGGACCCATTTTCCACAGGCGTTTGGCGCCCGCGTGGGGCTGAGCTCTCGCGAGATCTGGCTCCTTGGGTTTTCTGAGTAGAGCCACAACTCTGACTGCGCCTGGCCGCTTCGGGAACTCCGCTCCCGGCTACTGGCCGCAAGAGACAGGGGATTTGGGGGGGCGTTTCTCACAGCCGCTGAAACCATTTGTTTTGGGGAGCCTCCCAGTTTCGCCCCTGCTTCGCTCCGGCCGCCAACTAATGCTTTCTCTTCGGGGAACAGAAAGAAGCATCTGGACAACCGGATGAGGCCCGCAACCAAGTAAGTCCACTGGTGTCCACCCGGTAAACTTCTCTTTTGATCACTAAGTGCTATTTGTCATTTTGCCTGTTGCCCTGATATCTCTCTGCCACTGAGGACCATTTGTGAGCCTGAGGTGCTATTTGGGCATTTTGCTGATTGGTTCCGACAGTCTCTGTGTCTGCCATTGATGACCCTGTGTGTTGGGGGGTGTTTGTTTGGGATTCCGCATTGGTTATCGTCTCGGAGGATTTGTGACAGTTCTGTCTCCTACAGTGTGAGTGTGATTAGTATTTTGTTGCCTTGTATAAAATGGGAAAATCACGTTCAGTTCATTAGAAAAATTTTAGCTACACAGGAAAGATGATTTTTAAGACATCTTGTGACCAAAAGTGCTTTTCAAACTCCAGAGAAAATTGGTTAGGATGAAACTCTTTTGAAATTCCAAAACTGGTTCTTTTTGCATATTCAGTTAAAGTTCGCCTGATAAAATGCCGTTTTTCAGAATTCTGACCCTGAGAAAATAAAAATCTGCCTAGGAGAAAGCTTGAAATTAGCTCTTACTGTGTCCTTAAAACACAAACACAGCCCACTTTGCCTGAGACTTCAACCTCGGGTTAATTAGTAGAACTTCAAGCCAAGACAAAAAAAAAAAAAAAAGAGGGTTTGGGGTTTATTAAACACAGATTTTTATACCATATTAAAGAAAATTGTGCTATGAGAAAAATGTATGTTTTTAGATGTTGTGGAATTTGTTCTTAAGTTTGCTAGTCCAAAAAAAAAAATGCTAGAATAACAGTTCAGTTTCTTGTTTCTTGGTTTTGTTAAGGTTTTAAAGGGTTAAAAATTGTAATGTGTTAAAATGATAAGGGAAGCATTTCAGTAGGTGAAGGAGTAGGATGTATGTTGTGGTGAGAGAAGACAGAAAGAATGGAGATATTTTTGTTCAAGGGAAAAATAATTTTGTCTTACAGTTGGTTGTTTCTAGAGGGGAAGAATTGGACAAATTAATATGGATACAGAAAGTAATGGTTTGCAGAAAAGGAACTTTGTGGTTTTTAAAATTTTTTTAATTTCATTGCAGTATAATTGATTTAAATGTGTTAATTTCTGCTGTACAGCAGTGGTTCAGTTATACGTATACACATATCCATTCTTTTTCAGATTCTTTTCCCATGTAGGTTATCACAGAATATTGAATAGAGTTCTCTGTGCTCTACAGCAGGTCCCCAGTGACCACTCATTCAATATATAATAGTGTGTATGTGCCGATCCCAAACTCCCAATCCATCCCTCCCCCCCTTTCCCCTTAGTTAACCATAAAAAGTAGAAATAGAAAACCATTTGTTCTGTTTCTGTGAGTGTGTTTCTGTTTTATAAATGAGTTCATTTGTGGGATTTTTTTAGATTCCATTTATAACTGATAACATGATGTTTGTCTTTCTCTGACTTCATTTAATGTGATAATCTCTAGGTCCATCCATATTGCTGCAAATGGCATTATTTCATTCTTTTTTATGGCCAAGTAGTATTCCATTGTACAAATGTACCACATCTTCTTTGTCCATTCCTCTGTTGATGAACATTTAGGTTCCTTCCATGTCTTGGCTATCATGAATAGTCCTGCAGTGAAAATTGGGGTACAAGTATCTTTTCGAGTTATAGTTTTGTCCAGATATATGCCCAGGAATGGGATTGCTGATAGATCTATTTTTAGTTTTTTGAGGAACCTCCATACTGATTGCACCAACTTACATTCCCACAAAAAAGCATAGGAAGGTTGCCTTGTCTCTACACCCTCTCCAGCATATATTATCTGTAAACTGTTTTTTTTTTTTTTTTTTCTTTTCCAGCTGCATCCACAACATATGGAAGTTCCCAGGCTAGGGATCTAATCCAAGCCACAACTGTGACCTACACAACAGATCCTTAACCCACAGCGCCAGGCTGGGGATCAAACCTGAGCCACTACAGAGACAACATGGGATCCTTAATCTGCTGTGCTACAGCAGGAACCCCTGTTTTTAGACTTTTTGATGAGGCCATTCTCACCATTGTGAGATGATACCTCATTGTAGTTTTGCTTTGCATTTTTCTAATAATTGGCAATGTTGAACATCTTTTCCTGTGCTTTTTGGCCATCTGTATGTCTTCTTTGGAGAAATGTCTATCTAGATCTTCTGCCATTTTTTAATGAGTTGTATTTTTTTAATAGAGTTGCATGAGCTGTTTGTATATTTTGGAGATTAATCCCTTGTTTGTTGCTTCATTTGCAAATATTTCTCCCATTCTGTGGGTTGTCTTTTCCTTTTAATTGTGGCTTCCTTTGCTGTGCAAAAGAGTTTAAGTTTAATTAGTTCCCATTTGTTTATTTTTGTTTTTATTTTCATTATTCTAGGCGGTAGATCTAAAAATACATTGCAGTTTATGTCAGAGAGTGTTCTACCTATGTTTTCTTCTAAGAGTTTTATAGTATCTGGCCTTACATTTATGTCCTTAATCCATATTGAGTTTATTTTTGTGTATGGTGTTAGAGGATGTTCTTATTTCATTATTTTACATGTAGCTATCCAGTTTTTCCATCACCTTATTGAAGATATTGTCTTTTCTCTATTATATATTCTTGCCTCCTTTGTCCTAGATTAATTGACCATAGGCACGTGGGTTTATTTCTATCCTGGTCTTTCTATCCTGTTCCATCAATCTATATTTCTGCTTTTGTGCCAGTAACAATACTGTTTTGATTGCCATAGCTATGTAACATAGTTTGAAGTTAGGAAGCCTGATTCCTCCAGTTCCATTTTTTTTTTCTCAAGATTGCTTTGGCTATTCAGGAACTTTTGTGTTTCCTTATGAATTTTAAAATATTTTTTCTAGGAAAATGTCATTGGTAATTCCATAGGGACTGCATTGAATCTGTAGATTGCCTTGTGCAGTGTAGTCATTTTGACAATATGGATTCTTCCAATCCAAGAACATGGTATATTTTTCTATCTGTTTATGTCCTTTTTGATTTCTTTCATTGGCATCTTACAGTTTTCAGAGTGCAGCTCTTTTGCCTCCTTAGGTACGTTTACTCCTAGGTATTTTATTCCTTTTGATGTAATGGTAAATGGGATTATTTGCCTAATTTCTCTTTCTGATCTTTCATGGTTAGTATATAGGAATGCAAGAGATTTCTGTGTATTAACTTGTATCCTACAGCTTTACTGAATTCATTGAAGAGATCTAGTAGTTTTCTGGTAGCATCTTTAGGGTTTTTCTATATATGGTATCATGTCATCTGCAAACAATGACAGCTTTATTTCTTCATTTCCAATTCAGATTCCTTTTTTTTTTCTTCTAAGATTGCTATGGCTGGGACTTCCAAAACTACGCTGAATAGAGGTGGTGAGAGTGAACATCCTAGTTTTGTTCTTGATCTTAAAGGAAACACATTCAACTTTTCACTGTTGAGTGTGTTAGCTATGGGTTGTCATATATGGCCTTTATTGTGTTGAGGTTGGTGCCCACTTTCTGAAGAATTTTTATCACAAATGTGTGTTGACTTTTGTCAAAAGCTTTTTCTGCATCTCTTGAGAGGATCATATGGTTTTTATTCTTCAACTTGTTACTGTGGTGTATCACATTGATTGACTTGTGGATACTGAAAAATCCTTACAACCCTGGAATAAATCCCACTTGGTCCATGGTGTATGTATTGTTGGATTCGGTCTGCGAGTATTTTGTCAAGGATTTTTGCATCTATGTTCCTCAGTGATATTGGCCTGTAATTTTCTTTTTTAGTGGTGTCTTTGTCTGATTTTGGTATCAGAGTGATGGTGGCCTCATAGAATGAGCTTGGGATTGTTCTTTCCTCTGCAATTTTTTGGCAGCATTTCAGAAAGATAGATGTTACCTCTTCTCTAAATGTTGTGTTTCCATTGTGGTGCATCAGAAACAAACCACAGTTTCAATTCCTGTCCTTGTGCTTGGTCTGTTGATATTTTCTGTTTCTTCCTGGTTCAGTCTTGGAAGATTGTACCTTTCTAAAATTTTGTCTGTTTCTTCTAGGTTGTCCATCTTATTGGCATATAGTTGTTTGTAGTTTCTTTTCATCCTTTGTATTTCCATGGTGTCACTTGTAATTTCTAATTTTGTTGATTGGAGTTCTCTCTTTTTCTTGATGAATCTAGCTAAAGGCTTATCCATGTCATTTATCTTTTCAAAGAACCAGCTTTTAGTTTCATTGCTCATTTGTATGGTTTTCTTTGTCTCTGTTTTATTTATTTCTGCTCTGATCTTTATGATTTATTTCCTTCTACTAACTTTGGGTTTTACTTGTTCTTACTCCTCTAGTTGCTTCAGGTGTAAGGCTTACATGGGCTTCCTTGTAGGAGAGACTGGTGCCTGCCCACTAGTGGGTGGAGCTGGTCCTGTGCCTCTGGTGGGTAGGGGTATATGTAGAGGTGGCTGTGAGCTCAGTATACCTTTGGGCAGCCTGTCTGCTCATTGGTGTGGCTGTGTTCCCACCCTGTCAGTTGTTTAGCTTGATGTGTCCCAGCATTGGAGCCTGCAGTCTGTTGACTGGGATCAGGTCTTGTGTCTAAAATGGTGACATCTGGTGTAGCTCATGTTGATTTTTCCCTGGAGCCTTGGCCTCAGGAGTCCTGCCCCCACAGTGAGCCACAGCCAACTCCTGCCTCACCAGGAGACCCTCTAAGACTCGTAAATAGGTCTGGCTCAGGCTGTTATGGAGTTGCTGCTTTGCCATGAGTCCCAGTACATGTGAAACCTCGTGTGTGCCCTCTCAAGCGTGGAGTATGTTTACACCATACCTGTGGAGCTCCTGAACTCAACCCCCAGTGTTTTTCAAAGCCAAATGCTTTTGGGGCTCCTCCTTCTCATGTCAGACTCCCCAGGTTGGGGAGCCTGACCTGGGGCTCAAAACTCTCACTCCTGTGAAAGAACCTCTGCAGTATGATTATTTTCCAGTTTGTGGGTCACTCACCCAGCAGGTATGGGATTTGCTTATATCATGAAAGCACCTTTCTTACCATCTCATTGTGGCTTCTTCTTTGTCTTTGGGTATAGAATATCATTTTTGGTAAGTTCCATTCTTTTTTTCAGTAGTTGTTCTGCAGCTAATTGTGATTTTGGTGTGTTCGTGAAAGGAGGTGAGCTCAAGTCGTTCTACTCTGCCATTGTCTCTCTGTGCTTTCTTTCTTTATGGTAAAAAGGAACTTTAAAAAAAGAATTTTGTAAGTTGTCAGGAATGATTAAGATCAGACTGAATTTAATTAGGTAAATGAATTTTTCTATTAATAGTAAGCTGTTACAAGACTGGAATTTAGTTTCTCCGTCCATTAAGATAACAAGGTTTTCCTGGAATATTGAATTACTTTTGATAACAGATTGTAAGTTTCTTTCTCTAGCTAACATTGAGTATCCTAGAAAGGCCTTAGGCATCTCAGAAGAAATATTAAAATAATTTGTGTTATTTGGTGTATTAAATTACATGAAAAACATTGTCAAATAATAATGGTGAACATTGTTAGGTTATAATGTGTGAGTAAATATCACTGACATAAATGTTCAATGATATAAAAGTTGTGTGAAGTTTCCAAAATTTAAATATATCTTGGCATTGTGTTATCAGTCATACTTCTAGTTATAAATTATCTGGTGAAGTTGTCACAGAATATAACTACTCATGATGTGCATCACTGCTGACTTTTAAGTTTGCTGCCTAAAGCACATGTATAATGTTTGTGTGATAATTGGGTATAATTGATAAACTGTATAGCCTTTAAAATATTTCCCCATCAGTGTTTTCTGTGCTTATTTGTTATATCTGATTAGTTTTCCCTCAATTTGGATGATTAGACAAATATATAAACAAAAAGTAGGCCTAGCACTGAGGGACATGAAAAGACCAGAGCAGGCAACTGAGCTACTCTGATAACAATGGAGAAATATAGTGATTATCAGTACTTTCTATGGAAAGATTTGCAATTAAAAGGGGAAAATGATAGGAGAAATTTTCACATATTGAGGTATGGAGAAGTCATTAGGGCTTATACATTATCGAATTTGAACTTTAGGTTAACCAAAACAGTCTGTTTATGACCTATTAAACGTACATTGTACATCTGCTTTAACCATTAGATAAAAAATACATTCAAAGAATAGTACAAAGATGCATTTTGATATCATCCTAATTGTACATCCCCACTGTAATATGTCTACTGATTTTCAAATGTCTGTCCAAGTTCTACGACAAAGCAATCAAAAAGAGAGGTATCATGTATTTGCATCATAATACAAAATACTGATGCTAAGCTTGGAACTTGAGAGTATTTCTGTCTCTGTGTGCATCCCCCAAATTAGGCAGGAGTATGTCCCATTTCGGCAGGAAGCAGCCAGAGTGGTCATTGCCCCATTCTATCAAAGAGCTGGTGAAAACTGAAACAAAAATAGAAACTCTGCCAAGTTTATGATTAACTTTCCTATCCAAAACTTTATTCCCTTTCCTTTTCTGTACCTGTCCTTCCTCAAGATTAAGAACATCAAAGAAAAGGGGAAATTGAAACAGAGCAGGACCCTATGGTCCTCCCCCCTCACGTCAGCACCTGCCTTTTGTCTATAGAACAACTTAAGCCACAGAATAAGTTTAATCAGAGAAGCGAGAAAATGAAGAAGCAAAGGAAAACAGTCAAACAAGGCCACGTAATAATAGTTTAGTCATTAAAGCAGAGTCAAGGACATGTAGTTCCTTCTCAAGGGCTATATCTTCTGAGCTATACCCCGTGAGCTGTCTTGTATAGACTGAAACCCCCACCAGGCAGAAGAAGTTAACTACATGATGAGCAGACTGTAGCCGTGACACAAGCTGCCACAGTTCTGAGAACTGGCCTTGCGGAAATGGGAACGTACCAATTCTGAAACTGTAGATTAACTGTACTTAGCACAGTCAGGATAATGCTGATCAGACCCACCACATGACCAATTTCAAGAGGACAGTCAGAACTCTGAATATGCTATTTCTGCAGGTAGCCCCCTCCCTCCTACTGTAAAAGCTCTTGCCCACTGATTGATGGTGAAGGGAGTCAGGCTTTGGACAAGAGTCCATCCTCCTCCCCAGTTGCCAGCCTCCAAAATAAAGCAAACTTTTCTTTCCACCAGCGTTGCCTTTCTCTTGGCTTTAGAGAGGGCCTACTTTCAGTAACAATGGAATCTGAGAAAATGGTTTTCTCCACCTGCCTTTCTCATCCTCACTGCCATAGGCAAAAAAAAAAAAAAAAAAAAAAAATTTGAGCTTTTTAATTATTTGTTAGTTTTTTTCACCAGCTACCACAATGCTTATGATTTTATATCTTAAATAGAATGTTTTTCAAAGGAGAAAAGAATAGGCCTCTGGATTTTACCGTCTAGAACTCACGTGATAGGGTATACACTTTATAGCACTGCCCTGATGGATTCCTCTTTGGAATCCTCTTTTTAAAATATGTACCCTGCATGGCTCTATGTTTTCATCAGTCATTTTCCATTATGTGGCATAATTCCTTTTTCCCCCTGTTTTGCAAATCCTCTACAGTGGATTCAAGGGAATAAGACTACATTTAAGAAGTTAATGTTCTGGGTGAATTTATACAACTCCAGATGAACAGGAAAATAATCCTGACAGGTGACAAAAGATTCATAAATCCAAATCCATTTTGGCATCTGTTTTCTCTATTATAAATAAAAAGGGGGAAGGAAGCACCCAGCAGATGCTAGTTTATAGCAGCTCAATTGGTACCCCATTTTGCGCTGAATGGTGCCAGCAGCCTGGTGCTAAGGACCTGTCTGGATTTGATGTATGACCTTCTTTGCTTGCCAAGGATGCAAGGAGTTTGGGAGATCCCTTTTGATTTAATCATGGATTAAAATGGACTTTTCAAACTTTTGGCAAGAAAGAGCACACAGAAACTTATGGAAAAGATGTTTGTGAGGATGCTGGTCTTAGCTAAAAACAGAAAGAGGACAGAATGCTGACTAATTAGCATAACTAATTATAGGGATTTCTTAACAGACAAACACTTACGTCAGCTTTTTTCTCATCATAATGGTCATTGCTGGTTTCCAGCCAGAAGAAATAAAAAATTACATATGGAAGGCTACAAATTGTTGTCCAAAGGCAAAAGCTGTGAATGCACCAGGAGATTTCTTGTGCCAGGGTAACAGGCCATACAATTTCAGGTTGGTTCACCTACCCTGTCCCCTGACTCTCCTCAAATCTGGAGACAGATTCTTTGGTCACTGTGGTTTCTAATAGAATCAGTGAACTCAGTTCCATTTTGGGCTTCCAGCTGTACTAAGATACTCCAACTGGTGGAAATCAATCCAGTTGAAGTACCCTTGAGCACAAATCACATGAGACGAGACTGCAATTGAGGAAAATTATAGTCATAACTTTGCTTTAGAAGCTAAGTCGGCTTTCTCTCTGCATGATCTCTGAAACGGTGTGGTTGCTCTCAGCTCTCAGCAATCATGCGGGTGCCAAAACACATTTTTGCTAAGGAGACTTATTAAAATGTCTTTATCTATCTGGGGTATATCATCATTATTAAAAACAAAAGCAGAGAGGAAAATAATAAAGTGAAATCATATTCATCGGGTTCCTGGCCTGACATGTGGTAGCAATACGATTAATGCTAACATTTAGTGGGTTCCTCAAGCATTCTGTCAATCATTACAAACACACCACAGGAGTTCCCGTCGTGGCGCAGTGGTTAACGAATCCGACTAGGAACCATGAGGTTGCGGGTTCGATCCCTGCCCTTGCTCAGTGGGTTAACGATCCGGCGTTGCCGTGAGCTGTGGTGTAGGTTGCAGACGCGGCTCGGATCCTGCGTTGCTGTGGCTGCGGCGAAGGCCGGTGGCCACAGCTCCGATTAGACC
>PVHT021183699.1:17632518-17679676 GCA_004024745.2 Catagonus wagneri
AACGATCCGGCGTTGCCGTGAGCTGTGGTGTAGGTTGCAGACGCGGCTCGGATCCTGCGTTGCTGTGGCTGCGGCGAAGGCCGGTGGCCACAGCTCCGATTAGACCCCTAGCCTGGGAACCTCCACATGCCGCGGGTGCGGCCATAAACCCGCGGCCATAAAATGACAAAAGGCAAAAAAAAAAAAAAAAAAAACAAACACACCACAGTGCAGAATAGCTAAAAAGGTTACTTTTCATAAGCAAGTTCCCACAGTCTTTCTGTAGCTTACTGTCCTATAATTCTGCATGTCAAGGAAGATTTCTGACACGTCCACACTCACAGCATCACAGAATGTGGTGCAAGAAGGAACCAGGGGCTCTACCTCATAAATATATCTCCACTCACCCACCACTACTCTGACACACTCCATTCCACAGAGTAGAAAAACTGAGGCCCACGAAGGTCAAATAAGTTGCCCAGGTCGTACAATGAGTCAGAGACAATCAGAATGAAAATCAAGGACCAGAAATGTTTCTTCTCTAGAATCTTATGTCTTTGTTCATCAACAACTTCAAGTCTTTTTTTTTTTCTTCCAGAAGTGAGTAGGCTATGAATTATAAATAAATCAATAGTACTCCACACCAAATCCCCCAAAGGTAACTCAGTACAGGACGCCTCCACTTTTAAGATGCAATTAAAATGCAGTACATTCCTGGAAACAGATGTTACAGGGCCTATCCTCCTCAGGCAGACCCAGACAAGGCTCTGCCAAACGTGGATAGAAACCATCACACAAACCCAAGACTGTAGAATGAAGGGACCAAGAAGGCAAGAAGTAGAGCCTAGGGTCCATTAGGAAGTAGCAAATAAAAAAGACAAATGTGGCAGGTTGAAAAGTAGGCCTTGCCTTTGCATGTAAATGGAACCTATTAATCTTTGAGGAAGGCAGCAGAAATGCTTGGTGTTCCAAGCTCTGCTTCCTGCTATTTGAATTCAGCTTACTAAACATTCACTGAAACATCTGCTGTGTGCCAGGCATGAAGTGAGGTGTGGGAACACTTACAGGGGTGGACCAAACAGCCACAGCCCCTGCCCTCAACAAGGTTACAGTCTTATAGGAAAGACAGACCAGAAAGATGATATTTCAGTCTTAAGTACTGTGGTCTGGATGTTCTGGAAGTACCAGGAAGAAGTACCTGCAAACTCCTCTTCCACATTCAATTCATGCTGCCTCCAGGAGCTCACAGCTTAGCTGTCAGGGTGGTATTGACCCTACCCCTCACTTCAGGGTGAGCACCATAAACTTACACTAATCCATGTGTGACGTTTATGTAGCCCCACGGATTGATTCCAGGTGGGTACATGACCTGAGTTTGTCCACTTAGAGTGAGGCCCAGGATTCCTCAGTGGTTGGTGCCCTGCTCTGTACAATGCAGAGGATGAATGTGAAGCCAGCACAACCATTTTATGACTATAACTGGGTGCTGAGTGGGACACTTCCTATGGCCTCAGAGTTGTGATCCAGGATAAAGCTGAAGAGAAAGAGAATAAGAACTCCATCCCCTAGCAAAATTCTAAAGAGAGTAGGAAACTTCTTAGGTTTCATTCAAAGGCCACCAAATCAGTTCTCCTTGCATCCCAAGTCAAATGAGGATCCCCAAGGACTCACCCACCACAATGAAGTGGGGCAGCAGGTGCCCACTTCCGTCTGTGGCTGAATGCCCCCTATACTGTGTACACCCACACACCCACCCTAGGATCCATGCTGCCAGGGTGAGGGAAGGGAAGAAGTTTCTGGGTAGCACTGGTCATCTCTTGGGCCTCAGCTGTCATGTTGGAAGGAACCCCATGCCACACACAGAGGCCACATGCAGGTGTTCTGGCCAGTTGCACCAGCTATGGGCTCAGCCGCAGTCATCATCAACTGCCAGCCATGAGACTGGGCAGGATTTTAGTCACTTCTAGCCCCTGGCCCTCAAGCTAATGACAAGCTAGTGCCAAAAGAAGAAATTATCTGCACCCACAAAGCCCTATTCAAATGGCACATTAGTGAGAAAAATAATTATTGTCATTGTTTTAAGCCTCTGCCTTTTGGGATAATTTGTTACATAGCCTTAGTTGAAATAATGAAGTTGGCAAATCACTAGGAGCTGCATGGTATAGAGCCTTGTAAGCCGAGTGTTTGGTTTCAATCCCAAGTATATTGAGAAGCCTTTGATGTGGTATAATTCAATTAGGTTTTTAGAAGATAGTTTTTTCCACCTTGAGGAGAGTATAATGGGGAGATTGGTTGGGAGGCCTTTGTAGTGATTCAGACCAGATATGATGGTGGAGCTGTTGTAGTGATTCATACTAGATATAATGGTGGCTTAGAGTTGTGTGGTAGCAGTGGAGATGGCAAGAAGTTGACAGATTTTCGATGTTCCCCACTGAGCATCCAGAGTTAACACTCCAGAAGCAAGAGTGATACCATCAGTGTTAAAGAGCTTTTCCATTGATTATAGATAGGCTGCAAGGTGCTCAGCACAAAGGGGGCTGATAAATACAGGTTCTAAAAAGCAGGGGGCTGGGAGGAAGGTCACAGGTAGAGGGTACCATATAAATAAAAGCACAGCAGCCTGAGGTGCTGGAGGAACTGGAAATAAAGTCAGGACAAGCCGTGCTGTTCCCAGTTTGCACCCTTGCCTGTGAATGAGCAGTGTGAGTGACACACTGGCTCCTATAATGGGCCTCACTCCTAAAAGCTGGTGATATAGCTACGGGCACCTCAGGGATCCTGGCAGGAAAGACGTGCTGTCTCAGCCTTCATGTCTATAGGATGTGTATTTAACATCCTTCCTGTAGTAGACTGTAGTAGTGTTTTCCCTTCAGTGGCTAGGAACTTCCACTTCATTTTATCTTTGCCTCTGTTTGCAGTGAGGATCTGCAGGAGAGACAGGAATGTGGTTGGGAAGGAAAAGGAATCAGCACTCAGTGAAGAAGGAGAAAATCAATGGAAACCCAATGAGATGGGGAGGGGTCCTTTGTAGGATTTTGTATTTGTAAAAACACAAACAAGACTGGGAATCTAGGGCCATTTCAGAAAATATTTAAATCCTATAAAGAGATGTGAGAGGTCGAGACAGGTTCCACACAGAGATGTAGCCCCCACATGGGTCCTCGGTCCCATTTTCTGAACTTGCCCATCTACGTCTTTGGTCTGAGTCTTCTCAGGATTATGTTTCAGGAAAAAAATGAATATGTCCATAAATTCTTCTCAAATTCTGATGAGTAGGAGGGGCTAATGTTCGGATTGTCTGAGAGCACAGCCTTGGTTGAATATCTTGGCCTCTCCACACCTAAGTTGCCGCAACTAAAGATGAAGCGCCTCCACCTTCCTAGGGGTGTGATGAGCATTGAATAAGATAACGTCTTTAGCCCTTGACGGAGTAACTGACACGTAGTAAATGCTCCATAAATATTAGCTTGCTATCATTTTGGTGTGATTCCTGCTTAATGAATGTAGTGTTATTATTTTACATTAAGCTTTGGTTACTGATGTGATGTATATGGACCTCTGGAGGGAGGGGAAAGTCATCCCTGAAAGGCAGAGTGATCTGTGGTGACTGCCGAAGTGGCACACAGGTAGTCCATTAGTGATGGCCCCATATGCTGCATCCCAGAGGAGGGCAGGGTACAGGAGGTCTCCTTGACAGGGGGGTCTTGAACTGAATTTAAAAGACAACCAGTGTATGAGAGTCCACAGAAAACTAAAAACAGAATTACCATTTGGTCCAGCAATCCCATTCCTTGGCATCTCTCCAGAGAAAACTGTGACTCAAAGAGATAAAAGTACTCCAGTGTTCATGGCAACACTCTATACAATAGCCAAGACATGGAAACAACCTAAATGTCCATCAACAGAGGTGTGCGTAAAGAAGATTTGGTACATATATACAATGGAATATTACTCAGCCATTAAAAGGAAAGAAATAATGGCATTTGCAGCAACATGGATGGACCTAGAAGTTATAATGCTAAGTGAAGTCAGTCAGACAACGAGATGCCAACATCAAATGTTATCACTTACATGTGGAATCTAAAGAAAGGACACAGTGAACTTCTTTGCAGAACAGATACTGACTCACAAATGTTGAAAAACTTATGGTTTCCAAAGGAGACAGTTTGGGGGGTGGGGGGATGGGCTGGGAGTTTGGGAAGGAAATGCTCTAAAATTGGGTTGTGATGATCACTGTACAACTATAAATGTAATAAAATTGAGTTAAAATAAAATAAAAGAAATTTTAAAGAAAAGAAGTAACAGTGTGGTCATAGCCTCCAAGATGATCCCACCTCGTATTTACATCCTTATGTGTCCTCTTACATTGCACCAGAGTTGGTCTATGTGATAGATAATACAGCTTTAGCCTTGGCCTTCCATCCTGGGCTCTCACCCAGCCACTTTCTCATCCTCTTGGACCACTCACTCTGGGGAAGACAGACACCATGTCATGAGGATAGTCAAGCAGCCCTATGGAAAGACCCAGGTGCAAGGGACTCGGGCCTCACAGCAACCGTGTGGTTGATCTTAGAAGCCATCCTCCAGGTCCCGTCAAGTCTTGAGATTACTTATCTAACAACTTGACTTCAACCTCAGAGAGACCCTGAGTTAGAGCTTCTCAGCCAGACTGCTTCCAGATTCTGTGAGATAATACATGCTTATACTTTTACACCACTGAATTGTGGGGTAACTTGTTACATGGTAATAGATAACTGATACAAATTCTAATAAACTGGATGGAGAAACAGGTGCAGATATTCTAGGCAGGAGGAGCAGCATGTGCAAAGAGCCCTAGATTGAGCCTTCTGGTGAGTGAGAGCAGGAGACAAAGCTGAAGGCTGAGTCAGGGCCAGGTTAGGGTGACTGGGGAAGCCCAGCTACAATGTGTGAACTGACCCTGAAAACCAAAGAGAGCCTCTAATGGATTTTACCCTGGGAAGCAGGACCCGCACATTTGTACTTCTTTTCACAGGGTACATTGGGACAGCACTGACAAGGGCAAATGGGCAGTGTTTTCCCTTTCTCCAGCCCCTCTTCTCTCCACAAAGCTCCTCTTTCCTGTATTAAATCCTGTTGGTTCTGAATTTAAGTTTGTTAAGGGAAGCAAGCATATGAGTAAACCTTTGTAAACTGACTCAATATAATTCAACTTCTAAGAAAGATGTGTGACCACCTGTTCAGGCAAAAACTGTCCAACTGTTAAAAGGAAATCTGTAGATGGTCAAAAGTTACAAACTTCCAATTATAAGATAAGTAAGTACTTGGGATGTCATGCACAACATGGTTAATATAATTAACACTACTGTATGTTATGTATGTTATGTATCAACTCACGTTGATAACGTGAGTTATCACAGGGAAGAATTTCTTTTTTCTTTTTCTTTTACTATAGGTCTGTGTCAGGTGTTGGAACCTATTGTGATAATCATTTCATGATATATGTAAGTCAAATCACTGTGCTGTGCACCTTAAATTTATACAGTGCTGTATGTCAATTATATGTCAATAAAACCGGAAGGGAAAAATAAGGAAACCTGTAGAAACATTAAGCAGTGTTACACTGACTTTGAAATACCATATTGGATATTTTTGGCTGAAGCTGAAGCTGTTCCAAGTTTGGGGCAGCAAGTCAAAGAAAGAACTTTTAAACCTACTATGAAAGCAATCATCAATTTCTAACCAAAATGAGAACATATTTTTAAAACACAGAGGAAGAAGTGAATTACTTAATTTGGTCGCTTAGACATTTAAATCTTCTGTATATCAAAGGTTAAGTTAAAAAACAAAAAAGAAAAAAAAAGTTGGCTGCAAGCTGAAAGTAAGTGTAAAGGTAAAATAGCACCATGACTATGGGTTCCGGTTTTGATATCACCTGGTCTTGTGTTCAAAGCCTGGCTTACTCTACAGTTATATGAACTTGGAGAAGTCCACTTAAAAACCACCTGAGCCTCAATTTTTTTCATCTACAAAATGGACAAAATAATTCCCACTGCAAAGAGTTATTGTGAGAATCAAGAACATAATGTACAAGGAGTTCCCTTCGTGGCTCAGTGGTTAATGAATCTGACTAAGAACCATGAGGTTGCGGGTTTGATCCCTGGCCTTGCTCAGTGGGTTAAGGATCCAGCGTTGCCATGAGCTGTGGTGAAGGTTGCAGACGCGGCTCGGATCCCGTGTTGCTGTGGCTGTGGCATAGACCGGCAGCTACAGCTCACGTTAGACCGCTAGCCTGGGAACCTCCATATGCTGCGGGTGCGGCTCCACATAAAGGCAAAAAGACAAAAAAAAAAAAAAAAGAACATAACGTACAGTTGTATAGGTTGTTGACTGCACAACGGTACTCAGCTGAGGAAACAAGTAGAGCTAAAATCCCAAGTCATAGACCCTGAGGCACTACTGCAGTCTCCTGTCTGAGGCAGTGGACACATGTTCTCATTTGTATTAAGGAGCCATATGCACTAGTGGTAACGAGATCATAACTATATAAAATACATAAACACTATATTAAATAAGAATTGCATTAAATTATATAAAATAATACATGAAAAGCCAAGTACATTGCAAGAATGTACTAAATGGAGCTATTGCCTTTAAGGATAAAAAGAAAAATCATCCTTCAGAATAATGAGTAATGGTATATATAGACAATTGACAAGAAGAGTAGTTAAAGTATCTAATAAACTGTAGGAAAAATACCTAACCTCATAAGCAATCAGAGAAAACTAAAAAAAACTAGAGACTATCTTGCACTAAAAGTGGCAGACTTTTCTAAAAACCAGTACTCAGTGAGAGCAGAGTTGTAAGATGAGCTATATTCTTATCCTATGGATAGCAGAGGGAGTTGTTATCCCCTTTCTGGAGAAATTTGACATGTATAAAGGATTTGAAGACTACTGGGACTTCCCCGATGGCTCAGTGAGTTGAAGATCTTTAGTGCTGGCACTGCTGTGGTTCAAGTTGCTGCTGTGGTACAGGTTCGATCCTGGCCCAGGAACTTCCACATTCCACGAGTGCTGCAAAAAAAAGAAGAAAGAAAGAAAAAGAAAAAAGGGATTTGAAAACTACCTTTTATGCCTTTGTGCCTTGACCATTTCCAGTAAGAGGAAGAAAATGAGGAAATGCTGCTCTGATCCTTCATCATTTCCATTTTTGATTAGTTTGCCCCTTTACTTTAAACTTTAGGGTACCGCGTTTCTGCTTGTTGTGAAAAGAACATGGATAGCATCTTGGGTCAGCTTCCCAGACAGTAGAGCCTGAGACAGAGACAGGTTCATGTGAGCGATGGACATGATGCCCTAGGAGATGTGGAGTGAAGGAAGCAGGGTGTGTTAGGGGAAGAAACTGAGCAAAGACTTGGTCTCAACTGGAGCCAGCCTCAGCCTGATCCTGTGGGGAGCTCTGGTGCATGAAGTGCACCACAGAGCTGGTCCCACACTTCTGTACCTCACGTCAGCCTGTCGTGGGCTGCTGGATGGTGGGTGGAGGCCAAACCTCTAGCAGAAATCACTTCTGTTCCCCCAAGAGTAATTCCGGAAGCATGGGCAGCTGTGAGCCATCCACTTCCAACCCTGAAAACTAGCCTGGGAAAGGGAGTCTGAGCAGAGCAGCAGCAGCAGCAGCAGCAGCAGCAGCTGCCGCCGCCGCCACTGCATATGGGGACAGAATGCATGTTCTGCCTCAGATCTCTCGATGGGAGCGATGGCAAGAAATTCTGCAGCCTGGTAATGATCAAATTCCTCCCGTTACCTGTGGAACTCTGCCTGCCACATCTCTGTGTTGTCACTGAGTAATGAGGTATCTTGCTTGTTAAACTCTCTCATTGGGAAAGAGTTCTGGCAATTTGTTTCAGCGAAATGCAAGTGATGGACGGTGTCTACAGCCTGGAACCTGATATTTTAAAAATACATTCCATATATGCTGCAAACCTTCTATGCAGTAAATAAAAGATCTATTGAAGAACAAGTAATGGGAAAGGCCAGTGATGCTACTTTGCAGTTTGGGAAGGTGACAGCTTTTAAATAAGTTGGCCAGCTTACAAAGATTTTTTTAAAAAGATATGAAGCAAGGCTTTCTGCATCACTCTCTGGATTATGAGCAAAAAGCTCTGACTTCCTAGGAAAATCCAGAAGCCACACAGGAAGGTCCTCTGAGAAGGAACCCAAGCCAGCCAGCCCTCCTGCTCCTGCCACTGCCTAGAGGGAGAGCAGCATGAAGTCCTGAGGAAGAGGGAGGTCCAGGTGGGAGAGGAGCTTCCCAAGCCCACGGCAGCTTCCTGGCAGCTGGCAAGGCCACCCCAGGTGATGCTTGGTATTAGCTAGGTCTGCCGCTGCAGTTCACTGTTCTGTGCACAGCCAGGGATGGTTTCCTTCCCACACAATGAGGAGGAATAAACAATTTGTGTGAGCCCTGCTCAGCCTTATCCGGGTTCTTCCTTGTCACCCCAGAGCTGATCCACTGAAAAGTATCCGGTCTACACTCCTGGCAAAGGTGCTTGAATAAGACTCTACAAATCTTACACTCAGAGAAGTCCATCTCGAGGGTTTGTTCTTTCTCTGCCCACCCCATCACCTCCCTCCCTCTTCTGCTCCTGTACCTAGGTGCCTGTCTCAATATTAACCCAACCTTCTCTAAAAGAGAATAATTTATCTCAGAGAGTCTCACACGGACCCAATCAGGAGCACATGAGCAGCGAAGTCTGAGATATAAAATTCAGGGAGAAGCACTGACCACCTGTGACGTCCCAGGGCCTGGGTTAGGCTCACAGGCCACGCAGATAACTTAGACACAGACCTAGAGGGCCTGCCCATCTAGTGAAGAGTAAGATGTAGAAGAAGCAATATAGTCCTTTGATCTCATGTGTGCTAGAATTACAGATTTTTCTCCTGTAACTCAAGGTTATTTCTGGCTTTCATTCTGCCCCAGTGGCAGAAACAGGTTGACCTGGGCTTGTTGCCCAGTATTCTCCCTAGAGTTGTGTCTCCTTGCCAGAGGTTAACACACAGTTGAGGAGGGTAAACATCTAATCATGGTGGCTACACAACATCCACCTGCCTGTCTTTTCCTTGGTCTCTAGTCTTTTGTGGGAGGGAGAGGTGGCAGTGGGAGTGAGGCCAGTTTTGAAAGCTAATTTAACATAGAATGGAAGATGGAGTTGGGGGAGAGGGGCAAACAAACACTGGAGGCAGGAAAATGAGTTCAAGTGTTGTTTTAAGAGCCCAGGGGGAGTTCCCCCTTGGCTCAGCAGGTTAAGGATCTGATGTTGTAACTGCTATGCTTGGTTCAGTTGTGCGGGTTCTATCCCTGACCGGCGAACTTCCACATGCCATGGGTGTGGGCAAAACAAAACAAAAGCCCAGGGAAGCCATAATGCCTTTGGTCAGTTGGGTGGGGATGGGGATGGGGGAAGGGAATGGGGAGGAGTTCGTGAGGCAGGGTTGATGGGATTTGTGTTGATGAGCTGTGAGGGAAAGGAGAAGGTGGCGTTGAGGATGACTCCTAGGTTTTGGCCTTGGGTACCCTTGTGGCTGGTGGGGCCATCCCCCCAGGTGGCCACATATGGAGGAGGGGTATGGCCTGGCTGCGTACAGGGGACTGTTATGTTCTGCTCTCAGCCTGTTGACTGCAGTTTGCTAAGGAGAGGACTAGGGCAGAGGTCTGAGTGTGCGACAGGAACACGAGCATCATCAGGACCCAGGTGATAGTTCCTACCGTGTACACAGATGGCCACCCAGGCAGAACTCGGAGCCTAAGAGGAAAAGAGACCAGAGGTCAGAGGCTTGCAAAACAGCAATATGCAAAGGTTGGAGAGAGGAAGTGAAAATGATGAGGGGATAGGAGCTGGTAGCACAGAGGCTGCTGGATGCATCAAAGGGACAGAGTTGCCAGAAGGATATTTGTAGCAGAATCAGCTGCTGCCATAGGCCTGTGGAGTGAAAACAGAAAAAAAGCCCTTGGATTAGTCGCTAACCCCTGCCATGTTGGGGTCGGCCGCCATCACACATTATAGGGAAGCCATGCCAAGCAGCTCATGAATATTTCTGTTTTCCTTAGGTTTACTGTTTAAGAGGAGTTAATAAGCAGAAATAAAAGAAGCCAATGGCCTCTTTGGGTCATCATGTACTTGTCACCTTCAGAAGCTAGTTGTCCCTACACGGGGTGTATGATCTGTATATGACATTCATCACCATGGCTGGTGGACACAAACAGGAGAAGGCTCCCTGATAGCATGTGGGTCACTTAAGAATTGTGCATATTCCTTGGTCTGTGGGCAAAGAAGAGCATCCGCAAGTAAGACCACCCTGTTGAAAAAATACTCATTTTCCATGACCTCAGGGGAAGCTCACTCCCTCAACCCTGGAAAACCTCTTTGCTATGGGATTTTCTTTCTTTCTTTCTCTTTCTTTCTTTCTTTTTTCTTCCTTCCTTCCTTCCTTTCTTCCTTTCTGTTTCTCTCTTTCTTTCCCTCTCTCTCTCTTTTCTTTTCTTTTCTTTTCTGTTCTTTCTCTTTAATTTAGGGCCACACCCTGGTATATGGAAGTTCCCTGGCTAGGGGTTGAATCAGAGCTGTAGCTGCCAGCCTACACCATAGCCATGGTAACACCAGATCCAAGCCTCGTTTTTGACCTACACCATAGCTCGTAGCAACACCAGATCCTTTAACCCACTAAGCGAGGCCAGGGATTGAACCTGTGTCCTCATGGATACTAGTCAGATTCATTATCACTGAGTCACAATGGGAACTCCCTGATATGGGATTTTAAATAGCCATCATTGGCAAAGATTTTAAAAAGTTGCTGAAGACCCTGGTATACAATTGGAACAGATAACCAGCATTAATAACTTAATGAAATAACTATAAATGGAATATAACCTTAAAACTGTGAATTACTACCATATACCTGTAACTTACATAATATTGTACATCAACTACAATTTTTTAAAATAAGAATTAAATCCCAGAGTTCCCACTGTGACACAACAGGATCAGCAGTGTTTCTGCAGTACCACGATACAGGTTCAATCCCTGACCTGGCACGGTGGTGTTATAGGATCCAGCATAAGTCACAGTTGTGGCTCTGATCTGATCCCTAGCCCAGGAACTCCATATGCTTCAGGGCAGCCAGAAATGGGGAAAAAAAGAATAAAATCCTAACTTCCTCCCATGACTTGCAAGACTACATTTCTAGCCCTCCCTCCCCCTCATTTTCCTCACCCTCCGAGCCCATCTCCCTGGCCATCTTGTAGTTCTCCAAATACCAGACTGTCTCTCACCTCCAGCCCTACACATGTTTTCCCTCCTTCCTAGAATGTTCTCACGGGATTCAGCTTAAATACTCCTTCCCCAGAGGCTGAGGGGCTGAGAAGAAATGTAAGGAAGGGAATAGAAATCAACTAGTTTGGAGAAGCAACTGAGAGCATTGAAACTGATTTGTTTGAGTTAGAGTGAACACACATTGAAAGGGTCTATCTACAGGCTTGGCAGAGACACCAGAGCCTAGCTTGATGGGATGCCTGAGAGCACAAGTGTAGAACAGATGACTTCCCCAGACCCTCGCTGAACAATCTAGAATTACAGCATGCCTGAGACTGCCATTTATAAGATGGCAGAATAAAGATGTTTCTGACCCCTTTTTCCTTGGAAACCATCCAAGGCAACAGGGAGAATGAGAGACAGAACACAAACTTCATTTCTGACATAAGTAGGGAGCATCTGTAAAGCTGAACCCCAGCTTATGAGGAGGAGTTGCCAAATGCAGAGAAAATTAAACAGAGTTCTTGGAGATGCTGAAAGCACAAAGTAAATGGTGAAGCCTGGGGGATGAAATTAGCAGTCCTTTCTTTGGATCAGGGATAGGGTATATGAGCTGGCAGGGAAGCTCCCTGGATTTTGCGTGATGATAGAGTAATAAGAATAAGACTCTAAAGTGGAAATTATATGGATAACATTCTCTGATTATGATGAAATTAACTAGAGATGAGCAACAAAGGGTTTGAAAATACCACATGCCAGAACCTATGGGTGATAAAGAGCTCTCAGAGAAAAATTTGTAATCTTAAACAATTATAAATAAGAAAGGATGAGAGAAATGAATTACACTTATATTCAATAGGAGTTAAAAATAACAAGAAAAAGCCTAAGTAAAGGAAATCATTAATAAATGAAAACAGAAATCAATAAATTATATAACAGAAAAATAGCACAGCTACATAGAGAAACATATAGGTAAGAGAAAGAGACAGACATTTGTTTTGTGGGGAGGGAAAAAAACCTCCAGCAAAATTGAAAAGCACAAGTTAAATTAAGGAATGTGGGTATGAAGCATAAAAAATCAAAATGAAAAAATATGCAAATATATAGTGTAAACTAAATGAATCATAAGAGACTATTTTTATCAATTCAGATATTTTAGAAACCTGAATATGAAATAATTTGAAAGCTTGAATGGAGACTTGTCCAATGAAATATAAGTTACTAAAACTGAACCCTGAAGTGAGAGACAATTTAAACAGACCAATTACTGTAGGCAGGTGGGGACTAGAAAAAGAAAAATTGTCCAATAGCTACCCCTCAAAGAAACACCAAGTCCAGATGGTTTTACAGGGAAAACCTACCAGAACTTTAAGGGATAGCAAAGCCAATGTTATTTAAATTATTGCAGAATTTAGAAAAAGAAATAGATTCCAAATTCTTTTTATGAAATCACCACAACGTTGGTACCTAAATCCAACAAAGAGCAAAAACAGAAAACCACAGACTAATCTCACTTATGACTATTTACAGAAATAGGTAACATAAAATGTTAGCAAATAGAATCCAGCAATCGGCTAGAGAACTAATATAACATGATTGATCGGAGTTTATTCCAAGAAGGAAAAGACAACTCTCTCTATAAAATATATGAGTAGAATGAATCATATCAGTCAAATTGAGAAATCATAAGATGTCCACATAGATAACGAAAAATGATCAGATGAAATTCACATCCATTCTTGATTTTAGTTCAAATGACCAATCATCGTGTTTTGTCTAGGAGTGAGGAGTGTCCCAGGATGCTGTAGTTTCAGTGCTAAAACGAAGAAAAGTTCAGGCAAAAGGGACAAGTTGGTTATGCTAATTTCCATGGAAACAGATGTATACCTCCTTAACAATAGAGATAGAAATAAGCCTGGCTGCTGACAGATGTACATCTCAACCCAAAAGTTGGCATCAGAGAAGCACTACAAACATTATCAATAAAGTTGAGAACAGGAGGTCAGTGACATACACTGACACCACATTATTTAACATTGTTACAGAGGGACTAGCCAAAGCAATTATCTAAGACAAGAAAATTAAAAGTCAAAAAAAATTAGGAAGAAGGAATTAAAATTACCATTATTTGCACAAAATATTGTACACCTAGAAAGCCTAAGAGAATTGACCAAATAATGATTTCAGTAGTGGTGGTTGAATGTATACTATATACAAAATTGACAGTGTTCCTTTATAAAAACAGCAAACTGTTTGAAAATGTCATAGAAGAAAATATATCCTTTACAAGAGAAACAAAAATATGAAATATCAGGAGATTCCCTTGTGGTACAGTGGGTTAAGGATCTGGAGTTGGCACTGTAGCAGCATGGGTTCAGTTCCTGGTCTGGCAGTTCCTGGTCTGGGAACTTATACATGCCATGGGCACAGCCCCCCCCAAAAAAACAAGATAGAAATATCTGGAAATAAATGTGGACAAAATTGATTCAAGTTAACAAGAACTAGGCAAACTGCGTCGATAGAAACTTAAACTGAGATAAATATGAAAAAGAAATTTGAAGAAATGAATGTCTCTTGAGAAGTTAGAGACAAGGGATTTACACAGGATAACACAGCAGAACTTCTGAAAAGTAATTGTTGCTTACCTCTCTCCAGCACAGCACCTATTTCCCTTCCTTTTTTCCTATCCCGCATCTCTTTCTTAACCTTCCCCTCTCCACTCCCCCTACTCCTGCTGGTTCCCTCATCTTTCAGGCTACCCCTCCTAATCTCGTTCTTTTCCACTTAAAGAACTTTGACCTGCTTTCAAATTCCATTCCCTCCTGATCACAAGGGAAGGCACAGAACCAGGCTCCTTAGTGGGGAGCAGGGAGGATATGAAGGAGTAGAGGAGAGGGAGAAGGAAGAGGGAAAAACAGAGGAGAATTGCAGATATTCTCCCCCACACCTCCACACTTAACTATAGCAAAATGCATTTTGCTGAGACGATTTAATAAATAATGTGTATTAATTAGCTCTGCAAATAGTAAGCACTATACAGGTGATAGGAGTACCCATAACTTACTAGGCAGTCAACAAAAAATAACAATCATGCGTGAAGAATTTACCATTTATTAAGCACTACAATAAAGCTAAATGTGGTGAGACAGGTAAAATGATTCCCATTTCACAGATAAGGCACTGGAGCCTTAGAAGTTAAATAACTTACTAGGAAGTAAATCACAGAGTATAGAGGTCTATATAGTCTATAGAATGTGCTCTGCAAATTTAAGAATAGAGAAGGAACGAGGAGTTGCTTTTTCAAAGAAAACAATTTTGAGTTGGTTTTATTTTGTTTTCAGTAGTCCTTAATTCTTTTAAGTCATCTTTTGAACTGAAAATAGCGTCATCATTTTCAAGACATATTTCCAGAGGGGAATTATATTACGATTTCTGTGCCCTTGTCACCATTAACTGTTATTTGCATCCAAAGAGGAAAACATATCATTTAAATTCTAGATGCTGACTGTATAATTTATCTTTCTGTGATCACAGGAATCTTTTCTTATTGTTCAGTTCTATTCTCCCTGCATTTCACAAATCAGTAGTACACAAAATTATTAACATTTAAATAAATGATTTTCAGCTTCATCTCATGTCACCTTTGGGCTACAGTGCAATGGTCAGTGGGTCAAATAAACTAAATAATCCACTATACTCACTGTCAGAGTTCTTCGCTCCTGTGCCTATGACGAACAGGAAATGCTTTACTCAAGACTAGAGACCAGTCACTTTAACTCCTTTGTGACATACTACCACGCTGGTAAGAACCATTTATATAACAATGCAAGGAGTTCCCATTGTGGCTTAGCAGGTTAAGGACCCGATATACTGTCTGTGAGGATGCAGGTTCAATCCTTGGCCTCGCTCAGTGGGTTAAGGATCTGTCATTGCTGCAAGCTGTATCATAGGTCACAGATTTGTCTTGGATCTGGCACTGCTGTGGGGGTGGCTTAGGCCAGCAGCTGTAGCTCTGATTCAACCCCTAGCCTGGGAACTTCCACATGCCACAGGTGTGGCTGTAAAAAAAATTTTTTTTTAGTTTAGAAAGAGAAAACCCAAACAATGCAGAGTCAACCCATTTTAAAAAGGAACTACCACAAATGCCAATGTCAAATTATTTCTGATTAACCAGAAACAAAATTAAGAGACTGCTTCACCCACTGAAAGACACTGGACTCATTTACACTATGGAAACTTAAATGATTGTGAAAACCAGAAAACGAAGTCTTCTCTGCCAAAGGATTGTATTATCACCTTAGCTCAACCCCAGTGGATTTAAATAATTCAGGTCAGACCACGTGAATGGTGCAAACCTTCTCTGTGAGATGGGTGACATTCTCTAGAAAAGATAGTAGCTATTTGCTAACATATGGGGTTACAGAGTCTCCAAAAGACTGGCAGTGTTCTCTGTCTGTCCCAAGAACTGAAACCAGCAAACTTCCCTGGCTTTGTGCTAAACTGTTTTGGGACCAAGCATTCTTTCTTTTCCCTTATCAACTTTGAGGAATATTTAAGCACAGACATACCTTTTTTTCCCTCCATGCTTAATAATATGGGAGCCAGGCAAAAAGTCGTTGGCTGCTTGTTCCAAGAAATATTTGCACCTAGGAGATAAGACTGTGAAATAATGAAACTTTCATTTTCAAAGCAGCTTATATACCAATATACATGTCTCAAAACCCTCACCTCTATACTACGTAAAATATTATATCGGAGTTCTTCTTGTGGCTCAGTGGGTTAAGGACCCGATGTAGTCTCCATGAAGATGCAGATTAGATCCTTGGCCTCACTCAGGGGCTTAAGGATCTGGTGTTGCCATGGCTGTGGCATAGGCACCAGCTGCGCCTCTGTTCAACCCCTAGCCCAGGAATTTCCATATGCTGCAACTGTGGCCTTAAAAAGAAACAATAAGTTAACTAATTAATAAAAATGTTATGTCACAAGCTCTAACACCAGCTAGTTCTCTGCCTTGTAAGACTCTCCTTAAAATCATCCAACCCAGGTCTGAAGCCCAGTAAATACTCTCCCTGACATCCCTTTCTGAGATGTGCTAAGACTCTGTGAAGACAGTAGTCTAACTGGAGTATGTCTGATATACTTAGCTTTCTTTGACCACCAGGCTTTTCTAGGGTCTTTTCAAGGTGGTGATGGCTGACAATTCTTTCCTACAGAAAGTCCTCTCAGAGGATATCACAGAGATGGATAGAGCATGCCCAGTCCTCCTTTGCAATAAATCCCCATTACCTGGTCAACTGTAATTAATAAAAGTCAATGTTTTCTACATATTGTGCTCTACCTCAGGGAGTGTTTCAAAATATCAAGTATAGAGTGTGTCCATCTGGGGCTATGGGTAACTTGGAGGCAGATAAAGGACTGAGAAGGTAGCAAATCTGAGCTGTTAGTACTTCTTTGATACAGGGTGCCTGGCACAGACCTTATTTAGCACCAGAAGGCCTCAGAGAAGGAGGGGGCAACCTGTGAGGCCTGGAAGATGATAAGCTACTGACACCAACTTCCTACGCTTCCTTCCCCCTCAGAGCCTCCCTGCTACTTCTCGTCTGCAGACTCCATCCCCTCTACTGAAGCCATAGTTCATGAGTACACTTGATGCATTTATTTCCCATTCAGACTGCAGGAAACAATAAGAGACATTGACAGAAACATACTACTTTATATAAAATAGATAAACAACAAGGACCTACTATACAGCACAGTGAACTCTATTCAATATCCTATAATGTATAATGGAAAGAATCTGAAAAAGTTATATATATATATATATATATATATATATATATATATATATATATTTGAATCATTTTGCTGTATACCAGAAACTAACAAAACATGTAAATCAGCTATACTCCAATTTAAAAAAAGAAAAAAAAAGATGTTTGAAGGAAAATCCAATTAAGTATTCAAAGGATTGCAAGGGCCAGGAGAGACCTGAATAGCTATTCCTGATCCTGCCTTGTTGTCATTTAAATTCTGCCCAGTCACAATAGCTGTTTATTCATTTGGAAGCTTATTTCCTCAAATGCCAAGACATCATCAAAGACTTTCCTTGTGGCACATAGAAATCCCTTTGAATATATCATCTTTATTCTGAAAAAGCAACCAACAATGAAAAATCTCCACCATTTCATGGGCATAAAATATACAATGTCAAAAGCGGATTCAGGAACACATCCAGACTCTTCTCCTCTTAAGCTAGTAACTGAAAGGATGAAGCAATTAAATAAAATAAAACCAAACAGTGTAGCAGAGTGTAAAAAACCATCCCACGCCATGCTGTTCCTCAAGATTCCATCCACCATCACCAATAAGTCCTGGGCACTTTCTCCCATGGCCTCACCCTTGTTGATTTGTACTGCTTAGAGGTTAGATTTGGAGACCACTCCTTGGACTTGAATCCTTGACTCAGCCCTTCCACCTGCCAATGATGTGAATTGGGAAAAGTTACATAACCTCTCTGTGCCTCAGTTTACTCATCCACAATAATGAGGCTACTATGACTCATAGGTTTTAGGATGTATTAAAAAATAACAGTATTTTAATCAGGCATGGACAGTGTTTATGCAAGTCATGATGTGGTTGGTTTATGCTTTGGTAATAAACAATCTCCCCCAGTCTCAACATAGCAAAAGTTTACTTCTTATTCACACTACATGTCCAGCTTGGATCACTAGCTTCTTGATACATGCCTATCGAGAATAAAAACAAAGAATGTGACAAAAGTCACATGGCTTTTAAAGATGCTACTCCAAAGTGACTTATATCAGTTTCACTAACATTTCATTGGTTAAAGCAGGTTGCATAGCTATGTGCCCCATTCAAAGAGCTAGTTTGTTGTAAAGCTGAGAACAGAATGCAGGCCCCTCAGGGCCCAACCCAGAAGCTTTTTCCGCAAAAGCCATAGTCAAGACTATGTTGAGTCATCTCTTCTGGAGGAGCTGATGCCTTTCTTTTAAATATATCTCAGAGTAGGCATTCAGTTCCTATCCAGGATTCCCTACCTGAGTCTGCAGACTTTAGTCGCACCCAAGGGGCAGACCTTTCAATCCCTCTCATCATAATATACATGTCCTCATTCCACTCTTTTACTCATTCATTCATTCATTCAGGCAGGCAGACTTTTAAAACTTGCTTGTGCCAGTCAGGATAAGGGAGTTACAAAGTCCAGATCACCCTTTTGTAGTAAACAGCTAGAAAATTTGGAGGGGGGGGATATAATTCACAAATATTTTCAGATATTGGACAGTAGGCAGTTCAGAACTGTGATCACTGAGGAAAACAGAAGAGGAATAATCTATGATTGCCTCATTTCTGTTCAGAGGTAATGTCCAAACCTCAGTTCAGGGGTGGGGAACTGAAACAGGCAACTGTGTTGAGCTGAGGAGACAAATGTCAGAGTTTAGGTAAAGATAGCTAGAATTCTCAGTGCGGAAAGCCCAAAGAGGAAGCTTCACAGAGAAGGAACTCCAGGAATAAATAGAGCATTATTTTACTAATCCAGGCATACAAGGCGTAAAACTCCATGAGGCCACACACAGAGAAGCTTCCCAGGAAAGAACAATAACTGGGGAGCAGAAAGACATCATAGGACTAACATAAAGATGGCTTAGATTCATACTAGGCCATCTTTAGATAAAAGCATGTTGAGGGGAGTTGCTATTAACATCTAAAGAGTTGAGGCCAGAGCTGCTGTTAAGCATCCTGCACACACAGCCCCAAAAACAAATAACTCTGTGACCAAAACATAACTAATGTTGAGACTGAGAAACCTTGCCCTAGAATAAACTTAGATCCACCCCACGGAGTTTCCATCATGGCTCAGTGGAAACAAATCTGAGCATCCATGAGGACACAGGTTCTATCCCTGGTCTTGCTCAGTTGGTTAAGGATCTGGCGTTGCCATGAGCTGTGGTGTAGGTTGAAGACACGGCTCAGATCCTGCGTTGCTGTGGCTGTGGTGTAGGCTGGCAGCTACAGCTCCACTTCAACCTCTAGCCTGGGAACCTCTATATGCCACAGGTGCATCCCTAAAAAGACAAAAAAACAAAAACCAAAAATCTTAGATCCACCCCCAAAGAAACTTTAAAAGCATCCTCCAAAGGTTGAAACTAATCAGCAATAAACAATCATTTGCCTAAAACATTCTTTAAGGAATACAAAAATCCATTAGGCAACAGAAAAAACTTAAAATGTTTGTCACTGAGTCAAAAAATCACTAGACATATGAAGAAGAAGAAAAACATGGCTCATAACCAAGAGATAAATCTGTCAAAAGAAAAAGACTAAAAAAATGAAAGATATTGTAGAATTACAAAGACACGAAAACAGTTACAAATGAACTGACCCAGGCACTGTGCAAGGTCCTGAGGCTATAGTAGTAAGTCCAACAGTTGTGAACTCATGGAACTTACATTTCCGTAGGAAACATACACATGCCATAAATAAATACGTAAATAGATATGTCATTGGAAATTGTGATAAGAACCTTAAATAGGAATTTTCAAAATGTGCTATGGGAGATAGTGATAGAAGAACATTCTTTATGTGAATATTCAGGGATACAGATGATATTAAGCCAAGAGCTATGAAAACGGGCTTTCTATCAGAAAAAATAGTATGTAGAAAGTCCCTGAGTTAGAGAAGAACTGAGTATGTTTGAGAAACTAAGAGATGTTCAATGTTGGTATGTGGTGAGCAAAAGGAAGAGGAGTATAAAATGCATGTCAGGCCTTGCAAGGTGTGGCAGTCCCTGGAATACATCTTGGATTTTATTCTAGTATAATAAGAAACTATTGGGCAATAATTCTGTACCATGGCTACTCTAGAATAACCTGGAACTTTCAAAAAATACTGACACCTCTGTCCTGCCCACAGAAATTCTGATTTCATTGAGATGAGGTGTGACCGGAGCATTAGGAATTTTTTTTTAACTTTCCAAGAGGTAATTCTTACATGAAACTAGGGTTGAGAACCACTGATCCAAAGAGTTTTAAATAGAGGAGTGACATTATTTGATTTTGAAAGTTCTATAACACTAACTCTATGCTAATTATAAACTTGGTTGTCATGTTCCCCTCCTTCTGGGAAAAAAAAGACTTCCCTAAAACTCTTTTACCATAAACAACATTGGGAGGGAGATAAGAAATTCCATTACTGAGAACAATACCCACAGTATCTGAGAAATGTGCCAGGTTTTTTTCCTGCAAGTTCAAAACACCTATATTGTGGTACAAATTGGGTCCACCTGTAATACGAAATGTCAAGCAGTTCATACTCAACTTGTCCTACCTACAGGAATGGGTGGGAAGAGCTTGACATCCAATTTTCTATGATCTAGATTATCCAGTATGCCCACTCTTCTTTCAGGTTGAGGAAAAAATCTAGCCTATGGACTCACTGTTTCTCTACTCCTCCCATGGATCTCTGTCTCTTTAAAAAAAAAAAAATTATAATGATTTTTATTTTTTCCATTATAGCTGTTTTACTGTGTTCTGTCAATTTCATACTGTGTAGCAAGATGACCCAGTCACATATACAATATACATTCTTTTTTCTCACATTATCATGCTCCATCATAAGTTACTAGATATAGTTCGCAGCGCTATACAGCAGAATCTCATTGCTTATCCATCCCAAAGGCAATAGTTTGTATCTATTAACCCCAAATTCCCAGTCCATCCCACTCCCACCCCCTCACCCTTGGCAAACACAACTCTGTTCTCCATGACCATGATTTTCTTTTCTGTGGAAAGGTTCATTGGTGACATATATTAAATTCCAGATGTAAGTGATATCATATGGTATTTGTCTTTTTCTGATTTACTTCACTTAGTATGAGAGTCTTTAGTTCCATCGATGTTGCTGCAAATGGCATTATTTTGTTCTTTTTTATGGCTGAGTAGTATTCCATTGTGTATATATACCACATTTTCTTAATCCATTCATCTGTCAATGGACATTTAGGTTGTTGCCATATCTTGGCTATTGTGAATAGTGCTGCAATGAACATGTGGGTGCATGTGTCTTTTTCAGGGAAGATTTTATCTGGATATATGTCCAAGAGTGGGATTGCTGGGTCATATGATAGTTCTATGTATAATTTTCTAAGGTACCTCCATACTGTTTTCCATAGTGGTTGTGACAATTTACATGCCCACCGAAAGTGCTAGAGGGTTCCCTTTTCTCCACACCCTCTCCAGCATTTGTTATTTGTGGGCCTATTAATGATGGCCATTCTGACAGGTGTGAGGTGGTACCTCATAGTAGTTTTGATTTGCATTTCTCTAATAATCAGTGACGTTGAGCATTTTTCATGGCTTGTTGGCCATCTGTATATCTTTGAAGAAATGTCTATTCAAGTCTTTTGCCCATTTTTCATTGGGTTGTTGGTTTTTTTGCTGTTGAGTTGTGTAAGTTCTTTGTATATTTTAGAGGTTAAGCCCTTGACAGTTGTATCATTTGAAACTATTTTCTCGCATTCTGTAAGTTGTCTTTTTTTTTTTATGGTTTCATTTGTTGTACAAAAGCTTGTCAGTTTAGATTAAGTCCCATTGGTTTATTTTTGCTTTTATTTCTGTTGCTTTAGGAGACTTACATAAGAAAATATTTGTAAGGTTGATATCAAGAGAATGTTTTGCCTATGTTCTCTTCAAGGAGTTTGATGGTGTCTTGTCTTCTGTTTAAGTTTTTAAGCCATTTTGAATTTATTTTTGTGCATGGTGTGAGGGTGTGTTCCAGTTTCATTGATTTACTTGCGGCTGTCCAGTTTTCCCAACACCACTTCCTGAAAAGACTGTCTTTTTACCCTTTTATAGTCTTGCCTCCTTTGTCAAAGATTAATTGACCATAGGTGTATGAGTTTGCTTCTAGGTTTTCTATTCTGTTCCATTGGTCTGTAGGTCTGTTTTGGTACCAGTACCACACTGTCTTGATTACTGTGGCTTTGTAATATTGCCTGTAGTCTGGGAGAGTTATGCCTCCTGCTTGGTTTTTGTTCCTCAGAATTGCTTTGGCAATTCTGAATCTTTTATGGTTCCATATAAATTTGGGGGTTGTTTGTTCTAGTTCTGTGGAAAATGTCATGCGTAATATGATGGGGGTTGCATTCAATCTTTAGATTACTGTAGCTAGTATGGCCATCTTTACAATATTAATTTTTCCAATCCAGGAGCATGGAATATCTTTGTGTTCCTTTGAATCCTTTAATTTCCTTGATTATTTTATTGTTCTCAGCATGTAAGTTTTTCACCTCCTTGGTCAGGTTTATTCCCAAGTGTTTGATTTTTTTGGGGTGATTTTAAAAGGTATTGTATTTTTACATTCCATTTCTAATATTTCATTGTTGTTAGTATATAGAAATGCAACCAATTTCTGAATGTTTATCTTGTATCCTGCTCTTTTGCTGATTTCATTGATCAGTTTGAGTAGTTTCGTGTGACATCCTTATGGTTTTCTATATATAGTATCATGTCATCTGCATAGAGTGACAATTTTAACTCTTCTCTCCTAATTTGGATACCTTTTATTTCTTTTGTTTATCTGATGGCTGTGGCTTGGACTTCCAGTACTATGTTGAATAAAAGTGGTGAGAGTGGGCATCCTTGTCTTGTTCCAGATTTTACTGGGAAGGCTTTTAGCTGTTCTCCATTGAGGATTTTATTGGCTGTGTGTTTGTCATAAACGGCTTTTATTATGTTAAGGTATGTTCCCTCTATACCCACTTTAGTAAGAATTTTTAACATGAGTGGATGTTGGACTTTGTCACATGCTTTTCTGCATCTATTGAGATGATCATGTGGTTTTTCACTTTTCTTTTGTTAATGTGGTGTATGAAGTTGATTGATTCGCGTATGTTGAACCACCCTTGTGAACCTGGGATGAATCCCACTTGGTCATGGTATATGATCTTTTTTACGTGTTGTTGGATTCAATTGGCTAAAATTTTGTTGAGAATTTTTGTGTCTATATTCATCAAGTATACTGGCCTATAACTTTCTTTTTTGGTAGTATCTTTGTCTGATTTTGGTATTAGGATGACGGTGGCTTCATGAATATTTTTGAGAGTGCTCCTTCTTCAACCTTTTGGAAAAGTTTAAGGAGGATGGATATAAGTTCCTCTTTGTATGGTAGAATTCACCTGTAAAACCATCTGATCCTAGACTTTTTGTTTGTAGGGAGTGTGTTTATGACATATTCAATTTCATTTCTAGTGATCGGTCTGTTCAGTTGATGTATTTCCTCTTGATTCAGTTTTGGCAGGCCGTAAGTCTCTAGAAAGTTGTCCCTTTCTTCTAGGTTATCCAATTTGTTGGCATGCAGTTGTTCATAGTATTCTCTTACGGTTTTTTGTATTTCTGCAGTATCCATTGTGATTTCTCCTTTTTCATTTCTTATTTTGTTTATTTGGATTTTTTTCTCTCTTCTTTTTGGTGAATCTGGCCAGAGGTTTGTCAATTTTGTTTACCTTTTCAAAGAACCAGCTCTTGGTTTTATTGGTTTTTCCTATTGTGTTTTACATCTCTGATTTCCTCTCTGATCTTTATGATTTCCTTCCTTCTGCTGACTTTAGGTTTTGTTTGTTCTTCTTTTTCTAATTCATTTAGTTGATGGGTTAAGTTGTCGACTTGAGATTTTTCTTCTTTTTTGAGGAAGGCCTGTATTGCTATGAATTTCCCTCTAGGCACTGCCTAGATTTTGAATGGTTTTGTCTTCATTATCATTTTTCTCGAGGTATTTTTAAATTTCCTTTTTGATTTCCTTGTTGACCCATTGGTTTTTTAGTAGCATGTTGTTTAGTCTCCGTGTGGTCAGTTTTTTTCTCATTTCTTTTCCTGTGATTGAGCTCTAGTTTTATGCCATTGTGGTTAGAAAAGATAATTGAGATAATTTCTGTATTATTAAATTTGTTGAGATTAGTTTTGTGCCCCAGTATGTGGTCAATCCTTGAGAATGTTCCATGTGCACTTGAGAAGAATATATATACTGATTTTTATGGATGTATTGTCTTGAAAATGTCAATTAAGTCTAACTTTTCTATTGTGTCATATAGGATCTCTGTTGCCTTATTGATTTTCTGTCAAGGACCTGCAGGAAGGTGGCACAGGCTACTCCTAGTTGCAGGGCCCTGGGAAGTGGTAATGAGCCTAGGCAGATTGACAAGGTGCCCAGAGCATCTGGCAGTGACAGCAGCAGGGTGTGTGAGTTCCCAGGGGAGTGAGAGCAACAACAGGTAGTGTTCGATTGCAATGCCCTTCTCTGAGGTGATTGGAGCCACAAGTGATGCCTTTTCAGGGACCCCCAGTGGTAGCGGGCCATGCCCACCTCTGGAGTCAGTGATAACTCTGGTGGTCTGCCCCCGCCACCTGCAGACCACGCATGAAGCACCCCATCCCACTTAGCCCACACAGGAGGTGCTGCACAGGCTGCTCCTAGTTTCAGGATCCTGGGAAGTGACAGCGATCCAGCATGTGGGCACTGCCCAGAGCATTCATCAGTGGCTGCAGCAGGGCAGCTGTGCTCCCAGGGGAGCAAAAGCAACAATAGGTGGTGTTCCCTCACAATGTCGTCCTCTGTGGTCTCCTCTGAGGTGGTTGGGGCTGCAAGTCGTTCTTGTTCAGCGATCCCCAGTGGTGCTGGGCCATGCCCACCTTGGAGTCAGAGATAACTGTGGTGGTTTGCCCTCCCCCACCTGCAGACCATGCAAGAAGCACCTCATCCCGTTTAACCCACACAGGAGGTGCTGCACCAGGTGTAGGGTCTTGGGAAGGGACAGTGATCAAGCATCTGGGTGCTGCCCAGAGCACTTGGCAATGACAGCTGCGGGGCAGGTGTGTTCCCAGGGGGGTGCCCAGGGTTTCAGTGCCCTCTTTTTTTTTTGCTGACCCCTGAGGTGACTGGGGCTGCAGATGGAGCCTGCTCACAGGTCCCCAATGGTGGCAGGCCATACCTCCCTCTGGCCTCCTAGACAACTGCTGTGGTCCATCCCTGTCACCTGTAGATCACGCAAGAGGCACCATGTCGCACTTAGCCCCTTGCTGCCCTTAGCCCACACCAGAGGTGCCTGGCCACTTGTAACCCACACAAGAAGCACCCAGTCTCCTATAGCCCAAGCAAGTGGCTTCTCACCACCTGTGGCCTGCACCAGCGGTACTCTGCCCTAAAAGCCCACACACGTGTGCGCAGGGGGATTCCTGTGACAGTCCACCCCTCCTCCTCTCACCCTCTCTAACAATGGTGCCTTGCTTCTCCTGTGGGCCCAGACCTTCTCCTGGGTTCCCTCTGCCATGAAGTTCCACTCCCCAGCCCGTGGCACATTGCTTCCCCACCTGTGGCACAGCCCTCCTTAGCCCCTTAGGCTCTCCCCACACACCCATCCCTAGTCCTCTCCCTGGGACTGAACTCCGGAGCCTAAATCTCTGTGCCCAGCCCCCACCTGAGCATCTCAGGCATCTCAGGCTGTGGGGTCCGGGGTGGTGATGCAGATGATCTGTGCAGCTCACTCTACTTTGCCTTTCTAGTCCAGCTGCTGCACTTTTCTCGGCGACTTTGAGGTCCCTCTGTCTTGGCTGATCTTCCCATTTGTTAGGTGGCTTCCCAGGATGTGGGCTCCTTTTCTCTTTCACAGCCCCCTCTCAGGATTGCTAGCCCCATCCTTATTCCTTTTCGCTCTCTCTTGTTTTCTTTTGTTCTCCCCAGTTGTGTCAAGAGTTTCTTGCCCTTTGGAGTTTAAGTTCTTCTGCTAGCATTCAATAGATGTTCTGTGCGAGTCATTTTACCTATAGCTGTGTTTTTTTGATGTGTTTGTGGGAGAAGGTGAATGAGATGTCTTACTCCTCCACCATCTCGATCCGCCTCCTAAAAATGTTTTATTATAGTTGATTTACAATGTTCTGTTAGTTTCTTCTCTACAGCAAGATGACCCAGTCTACATCTATATACATTCTTTTTCTCATATTATCTTCCATCATCTTCTCTCACAAATGATTGGATATAGTACCCTGTGCTATACAGCAGGACCTCACTGCTTATCCATTATGAAAGATCTCTGTCTCTTAAGCCCTCTTCTCCATGAGCATCCTCACCAAGCCCTCTTCTACATGACCATCCTGCTTTTCCTCCATCTTTAGTTTAGGTTGTCAGTCATTTATTTCTGTCACCTGAGGGTTCAAAGAAAGGTTTTGAGCCACTCAGGTGTAAAGAGGAATGAAGTAGATGAAGAAAAGCAGCCAGGACTGATCTGACAAAGAAGGGCATTGCTTAAGAAAGGGATGAATACTAAAAGAAGATATATCAATCGAAAATACATATGCATTCCAAATACATAGGAGCACCTAAATACTAAAGCAAATATAACAGACATAAAGGGAGAAATTAACTGTAACACAGTAATAGTAGGGGACTTTAATAAAATCAATGGACATATCTTCCAGATAGAAAGTCAATAAGGAAACACGGGCCTAAAATGACACATTAGACCTGATGGGCTTAAAATATATGTAGAATATACAAGCCAAAAGCAGTGGAATACACATTCCTTTGAAGTCTCAGTAGTTAAGACCGAAGTCATGTTAGGTATCTGTTCTGACCACAGTGCTGTAAGAAATCAACTACATGGAAAACAGCAAAAAAAAAAAAAAAAAAAAAAAAAAAAAAAAAAAAAAAAAAAAAAAAAAAAAAAAAAAAAAGGCATGTGGAGGCTGAACAATATACTATTGATCAATCAGTGTGTCACTAATGAAAACAAAGAGAAAGTCAGGAAATACCTGGATATAAATGAAAATGAAAACACAATGATTCAATATCTATGGGATTCAGAAAAAGCTGTTCTAAAGGGAAAGTGTGTAGTGATACAAGCTTACCTCAGCAAACAAGAAAAATCTAAAGAAACAACCTAACCTTACACCTAAAGGAACCAGAATAAGAATAATTTCCTTCCATGTTACTGGAAGGAAAGAAATCATAAAGATCAGAGCAGAAATTAATGAACTAGAGAGTTGTGTTAAAAGGGGCTGCAAAAGGGCCCCTTTCTGTTATTCTAATCTGGCATATGTCTAACTACAAAAGGATGTAACATAACTGATAGGAGAAAAGCTGCAAGGAAAGAAAAATTGCATCCTAAAAAAAGCCTTGTGGGCAAAGGCTTTTATTACAAAACAAACATATCCTGTAAAACGGTACTACATTGTTAACCCCTATTCATCCTGAAGTACCTTCTCTATGACTAAAAAAATCACACTTAAAAAAGAAAAAAAGTGCTTACGTGCATATAGTAGCTTCTTCACACACCAAGAAGAAATCCTTAACTAACCAAACACTAACTACCTATTATTTTAAATCTTCTAGAAAAAGGCCATATACCAAAAGTGGTGTCTCTTATGGCATATAGTTGTAGTAAGATTTTATTTGCCCTAATTGTTGCAAAAGTTCAGAAAAATTAAAAATTGTGTAGATATGTGTGTTTGTGTGGGTTTCCCAAAGTTGATTTTATCATTTTTAAGAGATGTTTCAGTTCCAACAAGTAGGATTTGGGGTATCAATGGAACATCAACAAGGCCAATAATTTCTAATTGCTTCTTCATAGTTGAGGAGACTTACTTAACAGATAAGGGTTTGTGTTTAAAAAGATCCAGCCTGGGCCTATACAGGGCCATACCCCTTCATGATATATTGCTTAATGAAAGATAAATGGTCTTCAACAGAGTCCCCAAGTCCTCACCTCCCAGTCAAGTAAAGAGGAGAATATATTTTAGCAAAACTATCATTGCTGATTCTGCTTGTTTGCTTCTTTTTACTAATTTATGATTATGTGCTGTGTGTATGTATGAATATATATGTAAGAAGAGTTTAAAATCATAATATATATGATGTTATATATCTATTGATCCTAAGATATATTTTATATATATATATATATATAAAATCAATGTATGACTTACATGCCGTTAAATATTCTTCAAAAGCATAATTTTTGCTACAAAAAGAACTCCCATCCTATGATATAATTTCTTGAGCCATTCCTGTTATTAGGCAGTTGGGTTGTTTTCATTTCCTTCACAATCATAAATAATGCAGCACTAGACATCTCTATAGCATAAATCTTTGTCTCCACCTTTGATTATTTTCTTAGGATAAATGGCTAGAGAATAAATAATTGGGTCAAAGGGAGGAAACTTTTTTTAAGTCTTTGGTACTTGGTGCCAAAATGTTCTCCAGAAATACTAATTTTTTTCCTCCCATGAGGGGTAAGAGTATCACTCTCTTACTGACACAAGAAAAATCTTGCCTAAAAACAATGAATTTAACATCAAAACATTAGAGCAGCACTTCTCTATTGGGGCAATTTTTCCCCCAGGGGACATTTGGCAATGTCTAGAGACATTTTTGGTTGTCACAACTGGTAGGATGCTACTGATATTTAGAAGGTAGAGATCAGGGATGCTGTTGAACACCCTGCAATGCACCAGGCATCCTCACAACTAAGTATTATCCATCCCCAAATGTCAATAATGTCAAGGGTGAGAAATCCTGCACCAGAGGCATTGTCTTTAAAATCAGGACCAGGAGTTCCCGTCGTGGCTCAGTGGTTAACGAATCCAACTAAGAACCATGAGGTTGCGGATTCGATCCCTGGCCTTGCTCAGTGGGATAACGATCCGGTGTTGCCATGAGCTGTGGTGTAGGTCGCAGACGTGGCTTGGATCCCACATTGCTGTGGCTGTGGCAAAGGAGGGCAGCTACAGCTCCTGTTAGACCCCTAGCCTGGGAACCTCCATATGCTGCAGGTGCGGCCCTAGATAAGGCAAAAAGATAAAAAATAAATAAATAGGTAAAATAAAATAAAACCAGGACCAAAGCAAGATGCACTTGCCAATGTCATGCTCAGTCTCCTGGAAGTTGTAATCAGTGTGACAAGGACAAAACAGAAGCAAGATATAAAGCTGATGTCAAAGAGGAGACAAAATTATTAACATATTAGAAGACATAACTGCACATTAAAAATAAAACAGATTAACTGGGAAAAATAATAACATGAGTAGAAAATATTACCTTGCTCTTTTTCTTCTCAATAAAGAACTAAGTAGCTGCCGGGTAAACCTGAATGTACATTCCTCACATGTATTTATATCTTTATTGAGTCAAATATTAGGTTGCTGACATTGTTCTAGGCTCTTAGAGATACAACAGAATTAGAAACATCTCAGTTCATGGCATTTACATCTAAGTGTGAGAAGATAGCAAAAAAAGCACATAAATAATTAAGTATGTAGTGTATTTGCTAGTGACATACTCTACAGAAAAAAAAAAAACAAAACAGCAGGGCATGAAAGAGAAAATTCTTAGAGGGCAAGAGAGCAAGACCTCATGGATGTCTGTCCTGTAAAGAAAGATTCTGGCCATTGGAGGATTTTCAACAGACCAGGGACATGTCCTGACATATATTTTCAAAGAACAACCATGGGTAATGTACTGAGGACAGACCCATCAGGGAAGCTGGTAACAGGAACAAAGCAACCAGGGACAAGGCCGTAGGAAGGATTGTGGATTTTATCCTGAGGGAGATGGAAAAGGAGAGAGAGTTTCAGACAGAGGCTGAAATGATCAAACTCACATTGTAAAAGGAGAACTCTGGCTATTGTGTGGAAAACACATTGTGTAGGGACGAGAGGCAAATGCAGAAACAAGAGAAGGAAAAAGTCCTTTAGGAAGGAAAAAGTCCTTTAGGAAGATTCTACCTCCTTCCTCCATCCACATTTGGTCAGCTCATTCTGAGATGGTTCAGATAGACAAGTAAGGAAACAACATTGTTTTTGTTCCTCTTGGCAAGCAAATATTAGTAAAAAGCCTTTCAAAAAAAATTAAATTGGAAAGTTTCCTGTTTGTTTCACCTTGGCTTCAGTGGGCCTCCTGGAAGTTTCTTTTACATAAGGGAGGATAGAGTTGCGTGACCCTGGGATTTAGGGAAGAGTTCAGTCTTATAGTCATCATCAGCTGTCATATTCTAAAGTCTTCCCTGACCATTCCTGGGGATGATTTGTTAGCCTTGCTGATGGGAATGATCTATACCCAGGGCTTTTTAAAGAAGCCAAACCTTGGAAGTACTCCCAGCTATCACTGGTTCCTTTTTCATGAATCCTTTTCAACTATGTCAGCCTCTGTTCATAAATGTCTGATCCTGATGGGTCACCCCCCCAAAAAAAAAATTATATATATTCTCCTCTAGACAGACTCCTTGAGGTGATTCAAAGGTTGGAGGTTTCTGAAATAAGGAAGGAGCTGAACCACAAAAGTCTTGATTAATTTTGATTCAAAGGAGAATGGAGACCCATAACCAAGCTGAGAATAACATTCCTTAATGCTTCCTTTCAAGGAGTCAAAAACGTCTTTGGCATAACAGCCAACTTTTAGAAGTGAAGCCCAAGTTTATCCATTTGTTACATTACGTATTTTTACTTAGAGGTTGTCATCTTTATGAGGGATGTGTTGTGTTAGAAGTAGCTGGTGATAGTTTGTGGGCGGATAAATGGTTGTCACAACTTAGGGACAAGGCATGATGGAAACATGCAGGGGAACACAGAGCCAATGAGGTAAGGACCTGATTTTTGAGCTACACACCAGGGCAAGGCAGGTACTGGAAACAGTGCCCTGAGCTCAGGGCAAGCTCTAGGCTTGGATGGTGATGAAGAGTCCAGGGAGCGGAGATGGAGGTAGTGGACATCCAAGCAGACACTCAGTCTTGTGTACTAGTCAACATGGAAAGTAAATGGGAAAGCTGGGTCTTAAAACGAACATTCCATTCTACTCTCATTCCTGAGGGTCTCAGATGCTAGATCTGATTGTCGACAGTATATCTCAAAAGCAGTTGTGACTGAGCCCTAGGCTCTCTGCTTCTTAAGAGAATAGTACTCCTGAGATACTGTAAATTTCCAGTGACTTTCCATTGAACCAAAGAATGCTTGCTTGGGTGGATGGACGGACGGATAGAGCTAGATAGGTAAATGCCTTAATTTTAAGCAACCATCTGGAAGAGAAGAAGCCGGTATATTTCCTTAACTGATTTATCTCTAAACCTGTATATAGGATCATCAACATTCTTGATTTTTGAAGTACTGGGAAAGGCCAAGGGAGCTGATCTTGTTCAGGATGTAATCATATTGCTTCATTCACTGTAATCCCATCAAGCAGAAACAACCTTTCCATGGATTCAGAAGCTTCTTTTCTTACTAGAGTGTGGTATGATTTTCCCTTAATGCATTTAGAATCACTAGCAGAGCTTTACAGAAGAAATAAGCAGAGGGAATTCTAAAACTATGGAGAAGATGCTGAACCAACAGAATTCCTGGGCAAAGGCAAGTACAGGGGAACACTAGAGGGAAAACAGAAAGGAAAAGAGAATCAGAGAGCCAGCTTTGGTCAATGGCTCTTCACTTCCATTATGAGGCAGATCTAGATAATTCCCCACCAACCACTTCTGCCTGCCCTTCATCCTTAACCCATACCCCTGGTTGAAGACAAGAGGAAAGCCACCTGCTCAAAGAGAATTTAGTCACAGCAACCAGACTGTAACTTCAAAAGATGTGATGATACTCATTGCTAGTTCCTACTCTTGGTTTTCCTACATATTTCTCCACATTTTTACTCAACTCTGAGCTAACTGGGCTGCACACTATGCCCTGAACAAACGCTCTAACTTCTCACTAATTGCCTTTGCCAAGATGATTGTCTCAACATGACAAAACCTTCTTACCATCTTCCCCTTTTGAAGCCTTGGCTGTTGCTTAGAGCTTGCTTCCAAAACATCCTTTCCCTCTGTGGTTTTTTTTCATTTGTACCTTCTCTTGGACCCAGTTGGCCTTTTATTTAGGGCCTGGTCTTAAAAACCTGCATAATCTTCACCAGACACTAGGATTCATCTAATCTAAGACTCAGCTTTATTATCTGTATAGTAGAGATGCCACCTGCATTACTCCTTACAAAACTACTGAAATGAGTGACGTGTGGAAACACAATGCAAACTGTAAGGACTTTGCAAGTCAGATGCGGACTGTGGGAGAAACCCCTGTGCCTTACAACTATGACCAGATAAGGACTTTGCAGTGTCTTAAACCCTGAAATGGTATGTGTAGAAAAACAAAAACTCTGAAAATATGAATAATAGTTCAGCACAAGTTTAAGTATGAATAAAGTTTAAGGATAATTATTTCAATGCTTCATCTATTTGAAAAATCAAATTCTGTTTTTTCTTGGCCTTTTCAGTTGTTTTCTGTCTTGACTTGGCTGCCTTCCTAAGTCAAATGATTATCTGTTGCTGCATTTTATCCTCTCTACTAGATTGCCTCTGTCTTAGCTTGCCCATAGCCAGTGCTCAAACAATATTTGCTAAATTAAATTCCTCCACTTAGCAGAAATATATCTTCGATGTTAGCAAGAAATCTCTACAAATGGTGGGAAACATAAACAGCTCTGAGCCATCATACCCCAGTCACTCAACAGGAAATCAGTAAAAGCAAAATGTATATATAAATCAGAACTTGAAACAATGGGACATATAAATGAAATGAAAGTAGCAGTGCATACCCTCAAAAAGTTTACGAGAGGGTTGGGAAGGGAGATAGAAAAAGGGTCAGGGGAAGGAGTAATTGAAACACAAGTTGGGGAGATTGAAGAAACTCATAAGCAAACTCTTGAAAATATCAAGTTATAAGGAATCATAGCTGTAATTGAAGTGGAGTGTCAATGATATTTAACCTAACCCCCCACCCAAATTTAAGCTCTTTATCCACATACAACAAAGGAGCACAGAGCCAGCACCTGGGGTATGACAGTCTCAACAGTGGCTGTTCATCCCCTAGTCAGGGCCATCCACGCCTTCAGTCCATGCTGACGCCCATCCCTAGAAATAAGGTTATGACTAAGCACTTTTTGTGGTCAAGTTCTGTCCTAAAAATCCTTGGTGTTTTGGTTTCCATGGGGACATAAATGAACATTCTCCATGTCCTGATTCTTCCCTCGTTTCTTTCTCTTGCTTTCCCTCAATTTCCTTTTGCCTCTGGTCCTCTTTCTGTCATCAGTATTTTATCCACCCAAGTTCTTTTTACCCATCTTTCTCTGCAGTGCTCAGGCCCTTAGCAAAATGCATTCTCCTAGGGAGTTTACACACCCCAGAATCTCACACTCAGCAGTTAGGAGCTTCCCAGAGCCATTGTGGAAAGGATAAATGCATCTATTTTTTAAAAATAAAATGAGAAGCAACTTCCAACCAAAGCATTAGATTAGGGGAAAACAAACTTTTGTACTTGTTTTAGTTCTTCATTTACACATTGTCTTTGGTTTTCTGTTTGATGCAGAACTTAGTGTTATGGTAACAAAATGGCCTCTGCCATTAGAAAAGTCTCTGCTGCTCACCAGCTGTGGGCTTTGGGGAAGCCACTCCACCTCCTAAAACTTTAGTCTTGTCTTCTGTAAAATGGGAATAACAATGACATGACACAGACAGGTCCACTTAACCTGATACCATGCCATTGTCATCTTCCCTGCTCCTCTACTGAGGTCCTTCTCTTCCCAAATAAACTGCTTGTACTTAAATTCTTGTCTCAAGACCTGCTTCTGGTATGGAGAGAGCCAAATATCAATAAGACACTTTGGAGTGACCTTCTTTTCTCAGATAGACATCACTAGAATGTTTTTCCCAAGTTTCTTTAGTGTCAGGCAAGTGAACATTGAAGAGTCCAGCTTCGGGTCAAAATCCCATGTGTGCTCTTTCCGATCTGACCACAGGGGCTTTACCCAGCAAACCTGGGGGTAAGCTGCCCTGCCAGGACCACCCTGAATGTGGGATCTGGAGGGCCCTGCTGGCAAGGATTCAGGGGCCAGTCACATACTGACACGTCTGCATCCCTGGCCCAGGTTCTAGGGGCCCATAACCAGGGCCTTTCTCAGGCACCTCTGCTGTGAGCACCTTCTCTGTGGGGACTTGAAGACCTGTGTCTGACTCAGTATTCAATACTTTTCCACTCCTAACTCTCCCCGCTCTTCTTCTCCTTCACCTCCAGGTCCACAAAAGAGCAGGAGCATTTTTTTTTTTTCGGTCTTTTTGCCTTTTCTAGGGCCACACCCGTGGCATATGGAGGTTCCCAGGCTAGGGGTCTAACAGGAGCTGTAGCCACCGGCCTACACCACAGCCACAGCAACATGGGATCCGAGTCGCGTTTACAACCTACACCACAGCTCATGGCAACGCCGGATCCTTAACCTACTTACCGATGCCAGGGATCGAACCCGCAACCTCATGGTTCCTAGTTGGATTCGTTAACCACTGAGCCACAAAGGGAACTCCCCAGCAGGAGCCTCTTGTTTGGGGTTTTCCCAGCAGTGAGATTACCTCCACATCTGTGCTAATCCATCTGACCCTCACCTGGGCCAAATATGTTCTATAAAGAGCTAAATAATGGTTTAGGCTTTGCGGGCCATATGGTCTCTGTCACAAATACTCGGACCTACAGGTGTCGCATAAAAATAGCCATAGACAATATTTAAACAAATGTGTGTGACCAGATTTGGCCTGCAAGTCATAGTTTGCCCATAGACCATGCGGGCCAGCCTTCCAGGCCACAAAGCAAGGTAGAATATGTGGGGGAAAGATCTAGAGGGGTTAATGAAAGATAGCTGGAAACCTGCCGTAATGGTCTAACATACTGTGATCATTTCATAAGGCTTACTTTTCTTTATGAACCTTATGCTAAGGTACCTTTATTGGAAGCAGGGGCAAATATAGTTCAGCAAATATTATAGCAGTAGTATCTAAACATATATATATATGCATATACATATATATGAATCTTACTGATCCTATTTTTTTCATTTATTTATTTGTACTTCATAATGTTACAAGATTTTAACGAGGTTTAAATATGCAGTATGAGTTGAAATTAAATTTGAAATAAATCAGTAGAATTGTAAATCAATGGGATTTAAAATCATTTATGTGCACATAATCCAGTGAGAGTCAAATTAAAGTAAAATTAAATGAATGAAATTGTAGAGATGTACCCTGTAGATGATAGCATATATATGTACAAAGAGATATACAAAAGATACTCATTTCAGCATTGCTCTTAATAGCAAAAAAAAAAAAAAGGAAAATAAAGTCAGTTAGGAAATGGTTAAATAAATTAAAGTATCCACAGGATTTTCAGCCATTTAAAAAAATTACAAGAATGGTGTAGAATGATCTCTAAGATGTGGTGTGAACATTATAGAGAGTATGCTATTATTTGTATTGTAAGGGTATGCATGTAGTTGTGTTATACAAGTATATTTTTACTTATATACAAACAATATATAAACATAGACATATAAACATATACATTATGTGTGTATTTTTATTCCTTAAGACATTGGTAATTAATAGATAAACAAGAAACTGGAAATAGTGGCCTTAGGAAGGGAATTAAGTGACTGGTATGGAGTAGCAGGGAAATGCACTTTTACGTATAACTACTTTTGTACATTTTTTATTTTGTACTATTCTCCTGTGTTACCTATTCAGAATAATTTATGTAAAATTTAAAGTGGGCGAGAAAAGAGTACGGCCTGGTATGTATGTACAGTGTATAGTGCAGCACATATTGTCTGCTTTATATTAACTCTCCTCTCATATCCTTGTTTGAGGGAACTTGAACATCCAGACTTTCAGAATATCACACTGGGCTCTCTTATACTGACGATGTTTCACCAATTGAATCTGAAAAATAACACTAACTTTCTATTCAGGAAGAGCCTTAGTAAGACACAGGCACGCCAGGATGAAAGATAAACCCCATCAAGCCAGAAGCCTACCTTTTAAGTGAAGTTCCTAGAGATGTTGGTCTGGAGCACAGTGGCCTGTTCCCTTTAGGGTGAAAGTCAAATTGCTGCACTTTGTAAACCCACCACTAAGAGGGAGGCATAATAACTACTGGGCCTCTTTGGATTTTGGATGTAATATATACCACATGTTCCATTTGTCAAATAATGAATAAAGTTGCCAACAAATATTGGGGCTCAGGCCCAGAGAAAGCTGTACAGTACGTCCAGGCTGTAGTGCAAACTGGATTGCGGTTGGGACTCATGGTCCAGCAATTACAGTGATACATGGGATGCTGTGGCAATGAGGAATGCTTAATGCAACTTCTGGTAAACCCCAGTAAGAGGATTAGAGGACGGACCTATAGAATTTGGAGTAATGCTATGTCTTCTGTCAATAAGTATTCTAATTTTGAGAAATAGCTTTTGGCTCACTACTGTGCCCTAGCAGAGGCTGAACATCTAACCAGGGGGTATCAAGTGACGTGTTTGAGTTTCCCATCATTAATTTCCTATCATTATCTGATCAACCAACCATAAATTTGGACATGCAAAGTAGTAACCCATCATCAAATGAAAGCAGTTTATCCAAGATGGGGCTTAATCAGGTCCTGAAAGCACAAGTACATTGTACAGACTTAGATTCTTATAGCAGTCACTCTTTTTGCATTGTGATTTATCCCTACAGCCTCATGGAATTTCCTGTGACTATTTGACTGAGGAACATGAAACTCAGATCTTGTTTACAGATGGTCTATACAATATTCTGATTTACTCTGATGTGTCTATGAAAAAATATCGAATGGATATACATACTATTATCCCCTTTTCCTGGATAAAGAAATGGTGAAAGGGTCGGAACTACCTTGATTCTCGAGCAATGACTAGTGGTTTACCCACATAGTCTGGAAATTGGGGAAGAAAAAGCCTGGAACACTGGTGACAAAAAGCTTGAGGAAAAGATATACTAACATATACATTCAAGCAGATATTACAGAAGCAGAATCAAAGATACCACATGTAAGAGAGAGGTCTGCAGGAATGATGGAATCAAGACTTCCGAAAATCTGCTTCTCCAAAGAAGTAGTGATAATATCAGCAAAACTGTAAATATCAACTTTTCCAAAATTCTAGAAATTAACAAAAGTCTTTCAACAATCCAAGGAGTGTTTATTCAAGGGAAAAAACTCTGAATCTTGGTTAAGAGTAGCCAGGTTTATGTCATTTTAATTTGCCCTATTCTAATTTCCACCTCTCCCCAGATTCACAGTAACATTGAAAACTAGTTTCCACAACCAAAGTAAAAACTAGCAGCCTATCAGAAGAAGCAGTCATGCTGGAACCTCCCCAAAATCACCACTCCAAAGCACTGTTATTATTTGACCTCTCTGGTAGTTCCCTGGACACTCTCACTAGCAGGTCTTTCTGGGACTTGACTCAGAGCTTACTCAGAGTGAACAACCTTTTCCTCAGGGGCATACATCAAAAACAATTAGCAGCAATTGTTTGATACTGCACTTGCCTGAGGTGGCAATAGCAGTCAGGAAAAAACGACAAGCTGAAAAGGAACTTAAAAGGAAAAGCAACGTCCATAAAGATCTTTGAAAATCTCTGACACATCCCTGGGAATCTAGGAGGCCACATATATGCATGGGACTCTGCGCGTGCCCAGGGCTGTGCACAAGGCCAGAAAAATGATGAGAACCAGGATATCACCTCTACATTTTTTTGTGCTCAGCCATTTACAATCCAAGCCATGGGTTTCCTGCTATGGAAATGTGCAGGTCCGCAAAACCTGCTCTCTGGGGTAGTTTCACTCTTGAGAGACCAAATGTACAAACACACAATGGCCAGACAATAGATGAAAATAGAACTCTGACCCATAGCTTTTGCAGCAACTAGTCCAGGAAGCCAAACCACAACCTTTGCAGCAATCAGCTCAGGCAGCCAGGACTTGGTCAACGACCACCAGCTTCCCAAATGTTTGCTTCTTGTTCCAACTCAGGACCAACCAGAGAAAACCCAGTCTGTTCCCCAAAGAAGGCACATAAGATGCTCCACTTCTGGTTAACCCACTTCCAGATTCCCTGTGCCATCAACCTCCAATCAGAGCACTATTGCCGCCTTCCATATTTTTTCACTCTAAAGCTCCCCCATCCCCTGCTCACGGCTGAGTTTCTGGGAAACACATGTCATAATGGATGACCCTCTTGCAAATTCGGAAAACAGCCTATTTATTCTCATTTGGTCATCTCTGTTTATTTCCACAACCTCATTACCTCAATGAGTCTGCTAGTTTCATTCTCAGCATCCCAGGGATGGTGTTCAGGAGCTTCTGGGAAGCGTGTGCCTGGGGGTCTGGTAAGAACATCCTCTGTTGTATGCTCCTTGAGACCCTGCCTTTATTCTGCTTTTGAAAGCTTGTAACATTTCCTTCAGTTCCATCTGTTTTCTGCCTGAGTTGGCTAGGCCTCTGGTATTCTGAGTCCCTCTGTTCCCATCAGATGCCACAACTGAGGTGTCAGCAGTTTCACCTGCTTCTTAAAAGACCATTTGCCTCTTGATGGAAAGCAGGACAGTCACTGCCTGCTGGCCTGGTGCTTTCTTTCTGTTTGCTTTCATATTGCTTTTCTGACCCAGACATTTATTTGTCTTTCTAACTTCCTCCCCTACAGTTTGTCTTTTGGGGTCCCCCAGAGTATCTGATACCAAGTCAGGAAGGAAACAGTTTTCCAAGCCTACAATTTTCAAGCAAAATCTTATCTATCTTCACTTTCCTGAGTTGCTCAATCCCACTCAGGAGACATGACCTCATCAAATCAATAGCCAACTCAGGACTGACCCCTTTTACTTTTATCTTGCCTGGCTCCTCCAGAGTAGGTCTTACTTGCCCTGTGCCTTCTGTTGGGAAGACCCTAATTCCATATATTTCACTGGCAGGTTCCCTCTGGGAACAAGCAATTCCTGCTTCCCTACCTGTGATAACCGATAACTCTGCCAGTTTCCGATTCATGACTCAGTACGTGGAGGGTTTTACCCAATTCGCATCTGTGCAAATGTTGTGCACAGCAGTCTCAGTCTTCAAGGGGGAGCTTACCCAGTTGTTATTAGGGGAAACTTATCTGCAGGTTTTTTCTTTAGTGTATTTTTTTAATCTTTTTAAATAATTTTTTAAAATTTGTTGTTAACTTACAATATTGTGTTAGTTTCAGGTATAACAAAGTGAATCAGTTATACTTATACATATATCCATTCCTTTTCAAATTCTTTTCCCATATAGGTCACGACAGAGTATTGTGTAGAGTTCCCTCCACTGTACAGTAGGTCCTTGTTGCTTACTAGTTTTGTGTATAATAGCTTGTAGATGCCACTCCCAACCTTCCAATCCATCCCTCCCCACAGTGTTTCCCCTTTGGTAACTATAAATTTGATTTCAAAGTCTGTGATTCTGTTTCTGTTTTGTGAATAATTCTTTTGTATCATTTTTTATTCAAGTCCACATGTTAGTGATCTCATATTATATTTGTCTTTGCCTGACTTAATTAACATGACAGTTTCTTCCATTTTGCTGCAAATGGTATTATTTCATTCTTTTTTTCTTTTTAAAAGTTTTATTGAACTATAGTTGATTTACAATGTTGTGATAATTTTTGCTTTACAGCAGTGGTTGTATTTTACATATACTCACATTCATGCTTTTTCAGATTCTTTTCCGATATAAGTCATCACAGGATATTGGGTAGGGTTCCCTTGGCTATATAGCAGGTACCTGTTGTCCAGTCATTCCATACCTCTCAGTGTGTATATGCCAATTCCAAATCCCCAGTCCACCCCTCCTCCCACCACCTGTCCCCTTTGATAACCATAAGTTTGTTTCCAAAGTTGGTTAGTCTGTTTCTGTTCTGTAAATAAGTTCATTTGTATCCTTTTTTTAGATTCCACACGTAAGGCATGGCATATCATATGATGTCTGTCTTTCTCTGTCTGACTAACTTCACTTAGTATGATAATCTTCAGGCCCATCCGTGTTGCTACAAATGGCATGGTTTCATTATTTTTTACGGCTAAGATTCCATGGTATGTATGTACTGCGTTATCATTATCCAGTCCTCTGTTGTTGGACATTTAGGTAGCTTCCACATCTTGGCTATTGTAAATAGTGCTGCCGTGAACACTGGGGTACATGTATCTTTTCAAATTATGGTTCTCTCCAGATAGATGCCCAGGAGGAGGATTTCTGGATCATATGGTAGTTTTCTTTTCAGTTTTTTTAAGGAATCTCTATCTGCGATTTTACAGAGGCATCCCTGAATCGTTTCCTAAAGCCAGGGACCCCCAGGGAAATTAGTCACCTTTCCTCTCTCAGATCAGTGACCTTTTCTGATCTTACAGCAGCTGTACAGCAATCCCTTCATTAGGAAGGGGGTTAGATGGATGTGCTTCTCCTGTTCACTCTTAGTACATCTGATGCAGCATTCAAGATCTCATTTTCCATTTCATATCTGCCTAGACCATGTGCTAAGATCTCAGTCATGTTCTGCTAAAGGAACTTCTCCATTTTTTACCTTAATCAGCTATTTTCCTTTTTGCCCCTTTAATTCTTCTACTTGCACCTATTTTGATAGTAAGATCAGTGTATGATTTAAATAATTTCCTGAACAAAGCTTATCCCTAAAAACAAAGTGTTATGGGCATAGTCCTCCGTAGCTGTGTTGTTTTCTTTACATATGCAATAGTTTATGATTCCTTTTCTTCAACCAAAAGATGTCACATCCGTATGTAACAGAATTTATTGTATGTTTCTGCAGACTGGCTCTCTAAAATCTAAAATGAGATCCAACCTCATGTAATTAACAAAACAGAGCCTCCCATTTAAAGTTTTATCTCTGACCATGACCCTGAGGTTAGAAAGAAAACAGAAAGAGGTAGACGGTTTCAGACTTACTCAGACCCCCACTGCGTATCTTCAGCTGCGTGCTAAGTTTCAGAGAAACACCTGAGTTTTGTCCCAGATCTGCCATTTTAAAAAAAATTTATTGGCATATGGTTGACTTATAATATTGTGTTAGTTTCAAGTAACAGCAAAGTGATTCAGTTATACCTATACATGTATCTACTCTTTTTCAGATTCTTTTCCCATATAGATCAATACAGAGTATTGGGATTTCTTTCCCTGCACTGTACAGCAGGCCTTTGTAATTCACCCATTCCATGTGTAGTAGTGCATGTATGTCCCCAGATCTGCCATTTTACTGTCTGAACTTGCAGTTCAATCTCGGCCTGTCCTGCCCTGGTGTCCCTCATGCCTTGGTTGTTACTGTGCAGACATGACAAAGCACTGATCAAAACCAGCACCGCCCAGCCAGGCTTTTCCTTCTGGAAACATGGCTCATCCAGGTGTCCACAGTGTAGTCCCATCACAGCAGTGTCACTATCCATCCCTGCATCAGCCCCAGGACAGGTCCTCTGCTGTCTCAGCCCCGTGCTGGGCCTCAGCTCACAGAAGGCAGGATGCTCCAAAGGTAGCAGCAACTTCACTAAACCTAAAGCCTTGTTGTTTCAGTTACATTATTACTAAATGTGATCTATAAAATGTTTACATTTTTAAGATCCATTATTATGTATGTCACAAGATTTAATTATTATATATTATATTTTTTTGTTTAAACTAAAAGATAAGTGCCACAAAAATTTTGCGTCTTATACACTATTCCACCTACACCTTGAAAAGTGCCTGATACATCATAGATGCTCAGGAAATATTTGCTGAATTAATCAAGGGTTGGAGTTCCCACTGTCCTAAAATGGGTTAAGGAAGAGGCATTGTCTTTGTGGCAGTGCAGGTTCAATCCCTGTCCTGGTGCAGTGGGGTAAGAATCCAGCATTGCCGCAGCTATGGTGTAGGTCATAGTTGTGGCTCAGATTCAGTCCCTGGCCCAGGAACTTCCATATGCCTTGGGTGTGGCCAAAAAAAAAAAAAAAAAAAAATCAGGGGTTAAGAGCAGAGACTCGAATCACACTCTTTGGGCTCAAATCTGGGTGTCATCATTCACTGTCTGTGTCACCTTAGATGAGTTAGCTAAGCTTCCTAAGCCTTAGTTCCCTCCTCTGTAGAACAGGGGTGCTGTAATGGGGAGAGTTAAGAGAGCTTGTCAATGTGAAGAGCTTAGCTCATAGTGCTTGACTAAGAGTGAGTGCTGAATTGATTTTAACCATCAGTTTTGCAGCTGCACACGGGACACCTCCTGCCAAATGTCCCATAAGAGCACTTGAGACTCTACATGCTAACCATCACCCATTCTCCAGATCTGCAGTGAGGGCTTATCTTCAGTTCTCTTCTTTTCCTCACCTACAGTCAGGTTAGATACCATGAATGTTGTTCCATCATATGTGAATACAGCTGCCCTCTCAGGCTAAGTGCATCCTTTGTGTCTCCTGTTATAGGGGATGGTATGACAAAGCCAGGTCTTTCCATAGCCTTTGTCACATTGAAATGTTGACCTATTTCCCTCCCTGGACAGCAAGCGTCCAAAGTTCAATCGTGTCTCTTATCCCTTTCTAAGGAAACTAGCACACTGTCCATCTGAGTCACCAATAGATATTTTCCTCAGAAGATAACACTGGCAGAGGCTCTGTAGCAGATACTGCATGGGGTCTGGCCCAGCCTCAACTTTCAACCTCATGGCCCCCTGTGTACCTCTACTGTTGAGACCGGAAATGCCAGAAACTTGTTTTCTTAGCCACTCTTGGAGGTGAATGTGGCCATGTGACATAGTTATACCCTGCAAGGCAGTCATCCATTGGTGCCAGCTCTTTCCTTTCTTATTTTCTTATGTCTGCCTGCTTTTATGGACTATATGTGTCCCCTGCCCAATTCCTGTGTTGAAGCGCTGAACCTCAATGTCTCATTATTAGAGGGTGAGGACTTTGGGAGGTAGTTAGGTTAAACAGGTTGTGAGGGTGGGGCCTCTGTCATGTGATTAATACCCTCATGAGCAGAGACATGAGAGAGCTTTCCCTCCCTCTCTCTCCGCCATGTGAAGACACAGCTGGAAGATGCCATCAAGCCAGGAAGCAAACCAGCCAACACCCTTTATCAGCTGCTGCAGACGTGGAAGTCAATGGCCCATCTGAGCAATGGTCCATCTTGCTAGGGACTTGTACTCGACTGGAGACTGTCAGCTGACCAGGAGATACCTGGACATTGGGAGACTGAAGGAGGAAGAAACAGTGACAGGTAACTGAAAAGGGGTTTAAAAAAAGCCAGCCCCTTGCTTTAAAGTGAGACAACCCTATGGCTCTAATTGTGCTCCAGAGTCCCCTGGACCTAGGCCAGGTGAGACTGTTTCCTGAGACCACTGCCTCGTTTCACTCATTCCCCTTCCTATCCCCTTCCTCTGCTCCCCAACAGGTTATTCTGGGAGAGAACCCCATCCTGAGTCACATGCACCCAAATCCCTGTCTCAGGAACCCCAACCTAAGACACCTACCTAGAAGTTAAGAGAGTTCTTTCCTGAAAGGAGAAGCCAGTGTACCTATACCAAATCCTACAAGCCTGTCATGCTCTCTGACAGCTCAGAGCCCCACTGGAGAGGGCTGTGTCTGTCTATGTGTTACTGTTGTTTATCAATTAGAAGCTTCAGTGCAGCCCCTTAATCTGGTAACTAACAGAAACCTTTGAGGCAGAAATTGATTAATTTCTAACTAAATCCAGGCTTAAGTCATTGGGGATCTTAGGACACAGCTATGGGATTTTGAGATTAGACTCGATTCTGTGAGCAAGCATGTTAGGAAAATACTTATTTGCTTGATGTCTGAGAAAAGGCATCTCTTTTGGTGCCCAAATTCTGCCTATGGAGAACTGAACTGCCAAAAGATATGGAAAACTCCAAATGACTTTGGGAAGCATGACTTTGGAGAAAATGCAATGCAAGTCTTCAGATCTCAGTGCATAGGGTAGACAATTGTAAGAAAAATAAAATCTTGTTAAGTCATGTGTGACAAATAGCCCGTCTCCTCAAGGGTCATTTTATATAAATTAGATGTGGATATTATAAATATTAATGTTCAAAATGTCAAAAACTGACCAACAGAAAAACAGGTAAGTCAAGCAGTAGAGGAAAGGGTATGAGTGAAAGAAATTAAACAAGATATCACAAAGCAGTTGCTGTAGTTTAGTGAATCAAAATAACTAAAGAAAGCAGTTTGTGGAAGTTACCCTAGCTGGATTCCCTCCCCCCCCCCACCGCAACCCAAGAAGAGAAGTGAGGGGAGGGAGGCATTCAAGTGCAGGAACCCAAAAGGATGGAGCCCATCTTAGAGCCTGGGAAGCTCCCTGGAAAAGCCACTCTCAGTCCAAAGATACACCTGGAAAATGGCCCACTACATCCTTGACCCTCACATCCTAGAAGTCAGAGAAACATCACTAAGTGAAGGGGAGAAGTTCATAGACATAGTTCTTTTCCAGTGGACTGCATCTCACAAAGCTGTGTGATGGTATTTTGGGCACCTGTCATTTGTGAAACCAAAAGGATTTATACCCTGAAATGTCTCATCCTGTGGTTAACCCCTTTAATAAAAGTGTGGCTAAAAACACACAATTCTACATTCAACTTTGTGTATGGGTCCAGTCCAAGTCCTGCTCCTAGTTGTTGCAAAGTGATTTAACCAGCCCTAACTCAGTTTCCTCACCTATAAATGAGAATATTAATAGTACCCACCTCATGAAGGAGATGGGTGGAATGAAACAGGCTGGTACACATTAGGTACTCATCGTGGTGACCTCAGCCACATAGTAGATATAATTCCATATACTATAATAAATATTACATGTAACACATATATGTGACATGTCATTATCACAGGAGACACAACTCCACCAGATAGCAGAAGGTACACAGCAGGACTTGGGACACACTGAGCTTTGGTTCAATGCTTGGTTCTTAAGAAAGGCAAAACTGGGAGTTCCTGTTGTGGCTCAGTGGTAATGAACCCGACTAGTATCCATGAGGATGTGGGTTCAGTCCCTGGCCTCGCCCAGTGGGTTAAGGATCAGGCATTGCCGTGAGCTGTGGTGTAGGTAGCAGACACAGCTCAGATCTGGCATTGCTGTGGTTGTGGTGTAGGCCAGCAGCTATAACTCCAGTTTGACCGCTAGCCTAGGAACTTCCATATACCGCAGGTGCGGCCCTTAAAAAAGAAAAAAAGCCAAGAAAGGCAAGACTTTGTTCTCTCATGTTGGTCAGCTCAGGCTTGGAGCTTTTCTTCCTGTCTTTTATTTATTTATTTATTTATTTTTGCATTTTTTCCTCTGGGGCCACAGAAACCATCCTATTCCTGAACAGTCCTTGTGCACTAGCCATATTTAATCTCAGGGATTTGGACATTCAATAACCATCACTACTTTAAAAAAATTATTTTATTGAAGTATAGTATACGCTATTATATTAGTTTCTAGTGATTCAGTTTTACATATATGTATAATATACATTCTTTTTCATATTCTTTTCCATTATGGTTGATCACAGGATACTGAATACAGTTCCCTGTGCTCTACAGTAGGACTTTGTTGTTCATCCTTTCTCTGTATAATAGTTTGCATCTGCTAACCCCAAACTCCCACTCCATCCCACCCCCTTGGCAACCACCAGTCTGTTCTCTATGTCTGTGAGTCTATTGCTATTTTGTCAATAAGTTCTTTTGTGTCGTATTTGAGATTCCACATAAGTAATATTATATTAACCATCACTACTTGAAGAAAGTTTCAGAAAGTCATCAGTCTCAAAGCATTTCCTTGGGAAATACAGTCACATTTATTATGCCCCTATTAAGTATCAGGCATGTATCAAGCACCAGGCAAGGAACTTTGTGAACATAAGCTTACTTAATTTTTATCTCAACTCCATGATGCCATTAGCTCCATTTAACGTTTTAATGTATTTTCTAATTATAAACACGGACACATGGTCATTGCAGTAAAGCTAACACAGCATCATATCTGCTGCATTCTTTTGTTTAAAGCCAAGATTCAAAGGGGGCGGGGAGGACTCTACAGTGCATGGATACTTCACTTATTCAGGAGCTGAGATGCACTGGAGACCATTAAGAAACAGACTACCACATGCTGTCTGCGTGATACTTAGTTCAAACTCTCCAGAGAATTAAATCAACTCAGATCCTGCACCTGGGCTCCATCCCAGTCCAGTCAGTTGTGGGCAGAGAAGGAAAGGGTCACATGACACAAACAAGGCCTCAAAAGCCATTCTTTCATCTGGAACTGTGTGGTAGAGATGAGAATAGTTCCTAGAAATGAGGGCATGGGTTGAGGGGCTACCACAAAATATAATGATTGCTTTAACACCAATGAAATGGAATAATTTAGTGCTAAACTCTATGGCTCTGACTATGAATTTAATGAGTCCAAGAAAGAATGTGATCAATGTTGTCCAAAATATTCAAGGAAATTTTATTTTTTCTTCTTTGTGCTATTGCTTTTTATAGAACATGTAATCTAGAACCATTAATGAAATTTAGGGAGGAAAGTGGGAGAAAGAAAGATAGCCTATGTGGAACAACGACACTGGCAAGGTGGAAATGAGCAGTGCCCACTGAGAGGACCTATTCAGCCAGCAACCAACATGACTCATGACAATTTTTGAAAAATGCAGTATCCTCCCCACCTTGGCATCTCATTTCATTAAAGTGTAGATTCCAAAAAGATGTGAACCTTGGATAAGATTAAGATGGCGGAACAAAAGGACTGGAGCTCAACTTCTCTCCCAAATAACAGCAAAATACAACCAAATGCCGAGCAACCTTCAACCAAATGGACTGTAAACTTCCAAAAAAGATACTCTGCTCCAGAAGACACAGCGGAGACCACATCAAGAGGTAGGAGGGGCGATTACGCGATAGAAGCAACCCCATACCTCCCGGGTGGGAAGCCCCACAGACTGGAAAGTAACTGCATCACAGAGACTCAGCTACAGG
>PVHT021183699.1:17687230-17736668 GCA_004024745.2 Catagonus wagneri
ATATAGTTGCATATAGTAGTCTCTTATGATCCTTTGTATTTCCGTGATGTCTGTTGTGACTTCTCCTTTTTCATTTCTAATTTTATTGATTTGTGTCCTCTCTCTTTTTTTCTTGATAAGTCTGGCTAAGGGTTTATCAATTTTGTTGATCTTTTCAAAGAACCAGCTTTTAGTTTCATTGATCTTTTCTATGGTTTTCAAAAATGCAATACCTTTTAAAATCACACCCCCAAAAAATATCAAACACTTGGGAATAAACCTGACCAAGAAGGTGAAAGACTTACATGCTGAGAACAATAAAACATTAATCAAGGAAATTAAAAGGATTCAAAGAAATGGAAAGATATTCCATGCTCCTGGGTTGGAAAAATTAATGTTGTAAAATGGCCATACTAGCTACAGTAATCTACAGATTGAATGCAATCCCCATCATATTACACATGACATTTTTCACAGAACTAGAACAAACAACCCCAAAATTTATATGGAACCATAAAAGATCCAGAATTGCCAAAGCAATTCTGAGGAACAAAAACCAAGCAGGAGGCATAACTCTCCCAGGCTTCAGGCAATATTACAAAGCCACAGTAATCAAGACAGTGTGGTACTGGTAACCAAAACAGACATACAGACCAATGGAACAGAATAGAAAACGCAGAAGTAAATCCAGACACCTACAGTCAATTAATCTTTGACAAAGGAGGCAAGACTATAAAAGGGTAAAAAGACAGTCTTTTCAGGAAGTGGTGCTGGGAAAACTGGACAGCCACATGTAAATCAATGAAAGTGGAACACACCCTCATACCATGCACAAAAATAAACTCAAAATGGCTTAAAAACTTAAACATAAGACAAGACACCATCAAACTCCTAGAGGAGAACATAGGCAAAACTTTCTGATATCAACCTTACAAATACTTTCTCATGTCAGTCTCCCAAAGCAACAGAAATAAAAGCAAAAATAAACCAATGGGACTTAATCTAAACTGACAAGCTTTAGCACAGCAAATGAAACCATATAAAAAAGACAACTTACAGAATGCGAGAAAATAGTTTCAAATGATTCAACTATCAAGGGCTTAACCTCTAAAATATACAAACAACTCACACAACTCAACAGCAAAAAACCCAACAACCCAATGAAAAATGGGCAAAAGACTTGAATAGACATTTCTTCAAAGAAGATATGCAGATGGTCAACAGCACATGAAAAAAACTCAACATCACTGATTATTAGAGAAATGCAAATCAAAAGTACTATGAGGTACCACCTCACACCTGTCAGAATGGCCATCATTAATAGGTCCACAAATAACAAATGCTGGAGAGGGTGTGGAGAAAAGGGAACTCTCTAGCACTTTTGGTCGGAATATAAGCTGGTACAACCACTATGGAAAACAATATGGAGGTACCTTAGAAAATTATACGTACATAGAACTATCATATGACCCAGCAATCCCACTCTTGGGCATATATCCAGACAAAACTTTCATTCAAAAAGATACATGCACCTGTATGTTCACTGCAGCACTATTCGCGATAGTCAATACATGGAAACAACCTAAATGTCCATTGACAGATGATTGGATTAAGAAATGTGGTATGTATACACAATGGAATACTACTCAGCCATAAAAGAGAACAAAATAATACCATTTGCTGCAACATAAATGGAACTGGAGACTCTCATATTAAGTGAAGTAAGTCAGAAAGAGGAAGACAAATACCTATGATATCACTTATTTCTGGAATTTAATATATGGCACAAATGAACCTTTCCACAGAAAGCAAAATCATGGACATGGAGAACAGACTTATATTTGCCAAAAGGGAGAGGCCTGGGCGTGGGATGGACTGGGAATTTGGGGTTAATAGATGCAAACTATTGCCTTTGGAATAGAGAAGCATTGAGATCCTGCTGTATAGCACTGGGGACTATATCTAGTAACTTATGGTGGAGCATGATAATGTGAGAAAAAAGAATGTATACATGTGTGTGTGACTGGGTCACCTTGTTGTACAGTAGAAGTTGACAAAACACTGTAAACAAGGTATAATGGAAAAAATAAAAATCATTTTAAGAAATAAAATTTAAAAGAATTTAAAACGTTTTCTGCTTTAAGGGCTCAATAGATTCAATCTGGCCCATCCAGGTAATCCAGGATAATCTCCCTATTTTAAAGTCTGCATCCTTAATTACATCTGTAAAGTCCTTTTGCCATATAACAACATATTCATAGTTTCTAGAGTTAAAGGTGTGTATATCTTTGGGGCTCATTCTGCATCCTACAGGTCTTCTACGTTTCTTGCACCTCCATAAAAGTTTTAGAATCAGCTTATCAATTTTCATCAAAAAAGTTTCTAACGCAATTGGTTTTTTACATACAAAAATATGTAGATATTTAATGCATACAGCTTAATATGTTTAGTACTAGCATACTTTTAATTGAGATTGCATTAAATTTGCAGATCAATTTGGTGAACATTGATATCTTAACAATACTGAGTCTTCCAATCCATGAACATGGTATATCCTTCCACTTATCCATGTCTTTTTTCATATCTTTCTTCAGTATTTGTAAAGATCTTCCATATCTTTTGTTAATTTTACTAAATGGGCATTTGATGCTTTGGTGCTTTTATAAATGGGACTTTTCTCATTTTCTAAAATTTTGTTGGTAAGCTACCTTGTATCAAGCAACTTGTGTCACCAACACTTGGTATAGAGCCTGGCAAATACTAGAGGATACACACACACACACACGTATTTGTTTAATGAGTGAATCGCACTTTATCTGGGCTTATTTATGGACCTTGATATTTGGCATTTCTTCTTACAGCTGTTTGTGTACAAATTTTGGTTACCTTTGAGACAGTGAGCATTGCAAGGTAGGAATATATCTGACTTTCAGACTCCCTGCTATCCTATTCTCTTAGGAAGTTCCGTTGCACAAGAGATATTGATGGAAGATTCCATGAACCATATATGGTCCACAGATTCCTCTAGTGTCTGGGTTCTAGATTCTAGACCCTCTGAATTACAGCATTGGATTAAGTCAGAAAACTGTATGCCTGGTTCATAAGCTCTGTGGTCCTTAGAGAACTCATTTTCCTGATCGTGTTTGGCATTGCATCATTACCTGTATTGAAAAACATAATAGAAAGCAATGCTATGAAATTCATTTTGTGCTGACTAATCAGCTAATGTTGAGAACATAGTTCTCTACATCATATAGTACCTCTTTATTGAAGACCTTCAGGAAATATCCTCTTTATCCCCCAAACTGAATAGTAGTGCATTTTCTCAGTTATTGTAACTTATGCATCTGCTTAAATATCTTACTTTGTGTTGGCTACTAGGAAGATCACTATCAATTAGTATCCAAAGTTCTAGCAAACCATGAAGGATATACTGTGAATATGGGGTTTAAGTATTAACCTTACTTTTAGAAGGCAAAGTAGAAAGAGAACTCCATTAGGGTGGACAGTCCTCCAGAAGGCAGATGCTATGTTTATTTCATTCAATATGATGCTGTAGTTTGCACATACAATATCTGTATATTAAATGAATGGATGCTGCAGAACAAAACACAGTACCTTGAAAATAATGTATAATATAGAATGCAATCATAAAGGAAAGAGTCAGGAAGGGAGAAAAGACTACAGTGTTTATAAAAATCAATTAATTAGTTTTGAGAAATTTAATATGACTTTTTCCCTAACATTTTCCCTAATATTCCATGTCATTTTCTAATATTTCCCTAACAGTATGACAGATAACATAATTTTTAACATACTGTTTTGTTAATTTGGTACATCCATCAACAGAATAAGACAGAACTTGTATATTGATGTGGGAAAATACTAACAGCAAAGAAATATAAATATGGGCTGTATAGACACATTTTTGTTTTTGCAAAACAAAATCTGTGTAAAATATTTGTATTTTTTTTCCTAAGTATGGTAGTCATAGGTAAAGAGAATACTCAGAGTTCTGGCTTCTCTTCTACTTTCTACACTGTATTATTGTTATCCTGACTTGGGACATCTTCCCACAAGGGTGACAATGGTAATATGTAATTTGGCATGAAATTGGTTTTTTCCTATGTTGCCAGCAGCAGTTTATGTTGGTAAATTTATAGGTTGTCAGCTTAGTATTGCTTATCTGAAGCCATAATGATATTCATAGCTTTTGACCAATTATTACACATCTGGGCATTTATCTTAAGGAAATTACACCAAAAAAGAATAAAGGTCCATGCCTGAAGATATTCATTACTATCATAATAAGTATACTTACCAATCCAAAGTATGAGTAAAATATAGAAATATCTTCCTTAACATTTCTGTCTCTCAAATAGATGGTATTTGAAGCCAATCCTATAGCCCTTTCAATCACTTTAAAGTATTAAAACTAAATAATAGTCTTATTTGAGGGTATTAAATTGTTTCATAAAATCCGAATTAAAACTTCAGTCTCATTTAATTTAAAACTCTCCATCTAATCTGAGCTTAGAAACCTGCAGTATGGATTGGGAGGCAGTGGAGGGGGGAGCTTTTTTAGTTTGGGTTTAGCTTTCTTCCCTGCTCAGGATGCAGGCAAGAGAAGAGAGGAAAGGTAAGGGTGGTGGTGAAAAGCCTTGCTTGACTGATGTAAATCTGGGGTCAGAAACCCCGTGGGGGAAGCAGGTGCCTAAATACTACTAACCCTTTCTCTTTAGTCTATTTGGGGATGAACTCCAGTAGGGGCCTCCCACTACATTGTTCCAGTAAAGCACAGAGTCTTGCTTCTAGGTTAGCACTTTGCAGACCCTTTAGGCAGGATGCTTTAAAATCAACATGAGTCCAGTTATCTTCCAAGGACCACTGTTGTTCCAAAGACAGTTGAAAGTGCCCCTTGCTCCCGCTCCTGCCCTCTCAGTGCTCTGACCTCAAGGAAAGCTGTAACTAGCCTCTCGCCACCTTTTTTGGGAGGGAAAGAAACATAGCACCCCTTCAGCTCTCCCCAGGGAGAGTCTCCCTACTAAGACCCACTAATCCCTCTGCCCTCCCACACGTATAGAACTGAGGTGAGTGATGGGCTAGTGAGGGCGGAATTGGTTCTTTGGAGCTCCCTTTAGGAAGGACCACATGGATGGTCTGGTACCTCTCTTTAGGTAGTTGCATGGACACTTAATCTTTCACCCCAGCTGTAGCTCTGAAACAGAAAGGCGTTTTGTGACATTACTTGATTCATTTATTTGCTCCTTTTTAACTTAATCCCAATGAAAATTTCAATAAACTTCAAACAACCCTCACATTTTTCTCAATGCTATAATAGGAAACCAAGTTCTCAGCAGAGAAAAACAGGCTTTGACGTTTTAAATGTGTGCAGTTGCTCATGCAAAATGCCTTTTCTAGTTTGTGTTATGGTAGACTGGCTAATCAAATCAAAATCAAATCTTCTACTACCTACAGAGTACAATACAATGGAAATAATTCATTCATAAGATTCTAATTTATAAAACCACTCCTCTACTTAGAAAATACTACCCAAAGAGTTATAATTCCTTCCAGCTTCAATTTGAACAAATATACAGTCACTTAAACAACAGCTATTAAATGAAAAAAGAATTCAAAATGTCTCTAGAAGAGTGACAGAAATATTATTAATATTGTAGCCCTGGTCTGCCTTTCAGGAGACTCTCCGGAAAGCTGACTCAGTCCTAAGAAACTGATGCCTTGACAGTCACGCTTGGGCAAGAATCACGAGGAAACCCCTTGGTGGGCAGATGTTCCTCAGCACTACTGTAGAATGAAGGGCCAAGAAAATCCCCCGTGGAAAGTAATCTCAGGGCTTCATACAGGTTTTTGGAGGACAGTGACATAGGTGAGGTTCTCTTTCATGAATACTAAATGGATCCCATCCCAGCATGGAACATTCAGCTGGTTGATGGAGTTAAAGAAAAGGGCCTGCACCAGCTTCAATTTCTAGTGATACAGGTGGATTAAAAGCACCTTCAGGGAGTTCTCATTGTGGCTCAGCAGAAATGAACCTGACAAATATCTGTAAGGATGAGGGTTTGACTGGGTTAAGGATCCGGTGTTGCTGCAAGCTGTGGTGTAGGTCACAAACAAGGCTCAGATCACGTGTTTCTATGGCTGTGGTTAGCAGCTGTAGCTCCAATTTGACCCCTAGCCTGAGAACTTGCATATGCTATAGCTGCAGCCCAAAAAAACACCTTCAGGATAGGTCCAACAGATGTCTGTTTTTAAGATGTGGACCAATTGCTATCTCAAAAGAGGGCCCATTAAAGCTTAAAAACTTGCTGATGCCAGTGTCTGAAGCAGAAATGGAAACCGTCTTGTATGTGTGAAGGAAGAGCTGGACCAGGATATAGATGGCCTGGCGGACACTGTCATCCTGGGTTCTAGATCTCATGGACGTTATGTCTGGTGACATCTGGTCAAGTAGGGTAACACTGAATCCTGAATCCACCCCAGCTTGATGTGACACACCTCTTATCTTGAGGGTCTAATGATCCAGAAGTTTCCCTGGTTCTCCTGGGCCTCTGCCAGATGTTCTGCTTGGATCATCAACATCTTGTGGCTCCATTTCTAAAATCTCAGATGTTATATCTTCTGCGTTGATTTTGGTCTTCATGTGTATTTTCTGAAACCAAGAGCCATGAGCTTGCTTTTCAAAGGACACATAAATCGTTCCTTTTCTTTTTCTTTTCTTTTTTTTTTTAGGACCATACCTGCACAAGATGGAAGTTCCCAGGCTGCAGCTACAGGCCTACACCACAGGTGCAGCAATGCCCGATCTGAAAGCATCTGGGAACTGTGCCACAGCTTGCAACAACGCTGAGTCCTTAACCCACTGATCGAGGCCAGGGATCAAACCTGTATCCTCATGGATACCAGTCTGGTTCATAACCTGTTGAGCCACATGGGAACTCCTCTTTTCATTTCTTCTTCTAGAGCTTGGGCTTGTTTTTTGGTTTGGTTTTTTGTTTTTTGCTTTGTTTCGGCATCCAGATCTTCATGACACAGATCATGTTTTTAATCTGCTTTGAAGCTTTTCTCCTTGGTTTTTAAGTAATTCGTCTCTCTCTACAGCATAATTTCCTGAGATATTTCTTAGCCTTGTCTTCATGTAGGTTATCTTTAAGCTTTTGCTGAAGCTTTTGAACCTCACTTAATCTTTGCATTTTCTGATTCCAGCCATACATTTTTGTTTGTTTGGATAGTTGCAATATAATCTGCCGGAATTGTTTTATCTTCTTCATCTAGTTAAATATATATTGGTTACTTCCTTCTAGAAGGGTTTATAAGAAAGCATTTAGCTTGATGGCATCGATTAGTTTTTTCAAAGGTCATATTGACTGCCCATTTAAGTGATGTCCAATTTTTCATTCTCTTATTATGTCCTTTTCCTTGGTGACATTCACCCATGTTGCCTTTTTCAAGGATGGCAGCCAAATCTGCCAGACTTAGCAGACATTTAGAGTTTTAATCTGCCATACCTTCTTATGTAGAATTTTTTCTATGCATGCTTTAGAGCAATGATTCTCAAAGTATAGTCTGTGGACATCAGGAAGGTCATTAAGACCCTTTTAGGGGGATCTGTGAGGCCAAAACTATTTTCCTAGTAACACTAAGACACCGTTTCCTTTTTCACAATTGACATTTTCACTGACAGTGCAAAAGCAATGATTAATAAAGCTGGTGACATTTTAGTATGGATCACAGCAGAGGCACCAAACCGTACTAGTAGTCATTGTATTCACCTTGCAATATCAGCTTGGGAAAGAAAAAAGAAAGAAAAAGGCAGCTCTACTTCAAAACATTCTTGATGAAAAACAAGCAGAAAAAAAAATCTACTAATCTGAATAAAGCTTGACACTTTGATATATGTTGTGCTAATATCTTGAACAACAAAATAGAATGTGCACATGAAACACTTCTGCTTCATATGAAAATCAAAACAAAACAAAACACTGGAGTTCCCATTGTGGTACAACGGGATTGGTGGCATCTCTGTAGCACCAGGTCGCTGGTTTGATCCTTAACCTGGCACAAGTGTTTTAAAGGATCCAGCACTGCCACAGCTGCAGTGTAGGTTCCAACTGCTGCTTGGATCTGATCCCTAGCATGGGTACTCCATACCCTGAGGGCTGGCCAAAAACGAAAAACAGAAAAGAAACACTTCTGCTTTGTACTGAATATGATGGTCATCTGGAGGGAAAGCACATGTGCAGTTGAGTTACAAGCTCAACTAGCCACTTTTTCAGAGAAAAAGAAAAACTGTCATTGGGAAAGAAACTGACAAACTACATAGATTTAGGTATTTGGTAGACATTTTCTTGAAAATAAACACAACCGGCCTGTCATTTCACAGAAAACAACTGACAGTATTTTTGCCAATGATAAAATTTAGTTTTTTGGAGTTCCTGTCGTGGCTCAGGGGAAACGAATCCAACTAGGAACCATGAGGTTGCAGGTTCGATCCCTGGCCTCACTCAGTGGGTTAAGGATCCGGCGTTGCCATGAACTGTGGTATAGGTTGCAGACGCAGCTTGGATCCCATGTTGCTATGGCTCTGGCGTAGGCCAGCAGCTGTAGCTTCGATTAGAACCCTAGCCTGGGAACCTCCACATGCCGTGGGTGCAGCCCAAAAATGACAAAAGACAAAAAAAAATTTAGTTTTTCAAATGAATATTAGAATTTTGGAAAGAAAGTATCAGTCAGCTTCTCAATACTTAAAGCCTTTTCTAATTAAATCAGTGGTGTTATTAACAAATACAATATTTTTACATTTTGTAATGATGTCAACATTTAGAAGATTTAAATAACTCAATAAGGCAATATATTTCAAGAGGCCAATACATGATATTACATAATTATGCATAAGTAAAAGATCTGTTTAAAGTGGAAAATGGACCAATGAATTTTAATGTAGCAGAGAATCAAAATTTCATTGATATGATGTTAGATTCCATATTGCAATTACCCTATGATACACAATTTTCAAGTTTTAGTATAGTAACAAAGAATACATACAATTACCTACCAAGAATGTTAATGTACTCCTCCTTTTGCGTTTACAGAATTTTCTTACTATATCTGAATTACAGATATACTGCAACATATTGAGTGCAGAAGCAGATATAAGAATCCAGCTACCTTCTATTAAGTCAGACCAAAAAAATTTTACAAATCTGTAAAATAATGCCAGTCTTCTCACTAATTTTTGTTATTTTGAGAAGGAAATGAAAATTTTTCATCAAAATTTGTTATTTATTTTAAAGTGTTAGGGTTTATAATAAAAAATAACAAATGATTATATAATTAATTGTTATGATAATACAAAAAGGAATCAATCCTCCTCTCAAAATTTCCCAATTTAATTTATGATGCAGTAAATATCAGTGGATATAACCCAGAGAACCAAAAGCCCTTTAGGATCCTCAACAATTTTTAAGACACCGAAAACGTTAAGAACTCTTGCTTTCAAGCCATCAATCTTTGTTTATTTGTTTGTTTTTATGTTCATTGAGTTTTTTCTTTTTCCTATCTTTTAGCCTCTTGTGAAAGCCTTCTGCTTTCCTGGAGATGGCATACCTATGCACACTTTCCTCTGTGCTGTCATCATCTGCTTTTCACCCCCTAACATAACCATAGGACACTTGGGACTGAATGGCTCCCATGCACCTTCCAGTGACTAGCATTTCGTGATGGGTCCTCCCAGCTCTCATCCCAGACATGTAGGTGTCTCTGGCCTGCATTCTTTTACTGGTCAATCTATTTTAACCTCAAGGAAGAACCTTTTTAGTTTTTTATTATTTGCCTCCAGGCTTAGCATTTCTTATATCTTGGTCTCAAGGTTGGCCTCTTTCCCAGAGGGCTTCAGTGCTTCATAATCTCTCAATATTTCTGAGCTCAGAAATTTTTCTTATTCTTTATCCAAAGCAGAAAAATTATGCCAACCTATTCCTTTTTTAAAAAGTTGGCTTTTGCCTATAGAAAAGCCCATGCTACCATCTCCTAGGTATTGGATAGCACCAGTGGACTGGGACTCACACCTTCACTATCAGCCCTATACAGCATTTCCAGGGTGGCCTGGGGTGAAGCTTTGTAGGATCAGCATCCCCCCTGTGGCTCCAGTGGCTATAATAGAACAGCCTCAGGTTGTCAGGGCTCTACTGGCCCCAGCAGACTAGAAAGGTCTGTAAAATGTTGTTACTTGTATTACTTCTACATGTGTTATAATCTATAGCACATCTTTATTACTGCTTTTTGTTTGTTTGACTGTTTTATGGCCACACATGCAGCATATGGACGCTCCCAAGCTAGGGGTCAAATCAGAGCTACGGCTGCCAGCCTACGCCACAACCACAGCAACATCAGATCCAAGCTGAAGCTGTTACCTACACCATAGCTTATGGCAACACCGGATCCTTAGCCTACTGAGAGAGGCCAGGGATCACACCTGCATCTTCATGGACACTATGTTTAGTTCTTAACTCACAATGAGAACTGCTTTATTTACTTTTTTTTTTTTTTTTGGCCATGCTCCAGCATGCAGAAGTTCCCAGGCCAATGACTGTACCCTCATCACAGCAATGACAGCACTGGATCTTTAACCCACTGAGCCACCAGGGAACATCCTTTATTACTGTTTTAAATTGCCAATAATTTTTAAAGAATATATGTATGTGTGCATAGATATATACATTATATACATTATTTCTGGTAAGAAATCTGCCAGTACTCTGTAAATAATATATCTTTTTTCTTCAGGCTAATTTTACAGTTTCCTCTACATCTTTGTTTTTTGGAAGTTGACTATGTTTGCCTATTGTTTATTTTGAATTTATCCTGCTTCATTTCACTGAGATTCTTAGACCTGTGGGTTGTTATATCTCATCAATTTGGGGAAATTTGTAGCCATTATCTCTTCAAATATTTTTTCTACCCCATTATCTCTTTCATCTCTTTCTAGGACTCCTACTAAGCTTAAATTAGATCGCAGGTCTCAGATTATTTTTAGTTTTTCGTTCTTATTTCCTCTTTTGTTTTCAGCTTGTCCTCATGTTCACTGATCCTTACCTGCTGCTAGGTCTGTCAGTTTAATTTTAAAAATCAATTCTGATGAATGTTTTTTCAGTTCTAACATTTCTACTTGGTTCCTTTTAACATTTTCTTTTTTTGCTGAAATTCTACCTACATTTACATGTGTTATTCATCTTTTCCACTAGCTCTGCAAAAGTCCATGTCTGCTAATTCCAACCTCTGTGCCATATGTGGTTCAATTCTTTTGACTTTTTTCCTCTGGTTTATTGGTCATATTTTTTTAGTTTGTCTCATGACAAACTTTATTGTATGCCAAAAACTGTGTGTAAGGAAACAGTAGAACTTGGAGTTGATAAGACTTAACCCCAGAAAAGAACATGCTTGTTGCTAGATCAGCTGCTGGAGTGTGGACAAGCTGGCGGGGGTGGGAGGAGAAGAGACAATGGTGAGTTGATCTCATCTACAGCTGAGCTGAGTTTGAGCCTTGCTGGCAGCTCCTTTAGTGAGATTTTGTTTAAATGTCTGGGGGAAAGATCAGGGCTTTGCCTTCAGCAAAGCCTGGAGTCTGAGCCTCAGGGACTCCAGAGACCGCTCTGCTTTGCACCTCTCTGCCCAGCTGCCTACCTTTGGGATCCTGGGAACTTTTCTGTTTGCTCTGAAACCAACTTCTTTATTTCGTCTTTAAAAATTGGAAATTATGGAGTGCCCATTGTGGCTCAGCAGATTAAAAACACAACATAGTGTCTGTGAGGTTATGGCTTCAATCTCAGGCCTTGCTCTGTGTGTTAAGATCCAGTATTCCCATAAACTGGGCATAGGTTGTAGGTGTGGCTCAGATCTGGAGTTGCTGTGACTGTGGCATAAGCCAGCAGCTGCAGCTCCAATTCAGCCCCTAGCCTGGGAACTTCCATATGCCATGGGTGCAGCCCTATTTAAAAAAAAAAAAAAAAAAGTGGTGGAATTATTTAATTGCCGAGCAAGAGGAGAATATTTATGTACTTACAGAATACCAATGCTGGATTTGTATGTTGATTTATAAAATAGTTCTGAGGAAAACACAAATGCTTAACAGAAAAGGTTAATTTTTTTAAAAAACAGAACATTAAGATATAGCTAATAAAAATTATTTTTAAAACTATATATGCATATGGACAAGTACTAGAAGGAAGCCCCTAAAAGTGAAATGTTTGAAACATCAACGTGGCAAGATCAGGAGTAGCTTTGCCTTAATTTTTTGTTGTGATTTCCAGTAACAACAGCATCCATACTAAGTATGCAGTAAAGAACAAACTATAGACACATCTGAAACAATAATAACAATTTTTTAGTCTAGAAAAGATAACCCAGAGCCTAAAGGGGCCAGCTAGCCTCCTCTTTCCCTAAGGCCCAATCGAAAAGAAACTAGCTTAAAATATAGCGAAAGGGCTGGGTTAGGAGCCAGGAAGAAAGAGCCTTTGGACTGTCAAGGCTATAAAGTGAAGGCTAACATGAGAAGGTGAGAAAAGAGGAATAAACTTAGAAAAACCCAGATGTGAATAGTCCTGCCCGTTTGTTCTTCATTAATCTACAGTAATGCCATCAGACTTCTCAGAGTAAGCTATCCTCATTTCCCTCACTATTATCATGGATTGGAACAGGTCATCAAGGAAGCTGTGGAATTTTTCCACAGAAGCCAACTTAAAATCAGATATAGATGACCACTTGTCTAAAATAATTCAGGTTCCATTGAGCTAAATGACCCCAGAAGGTCCTTTTAAACCACAGACTTTGGATTCCTGGGCTGGTAACATGTAAAAAGGCTTTATGATCCTTTTTTCTCCTAATCCTTTACCGTGTACTCTCTGTTTATATTTTTTTGGATTGGATCTGGAGACTTCTTCCTGCAAGCAATCCATTCATTTCTCTCCCTGACACGATGCTGAAATTTCAGGACTGCAAATATCCCTGGGGGATATTTCTCAGCTGCAGTTGATTATTTCTTCTTTCAATGCCAGGTGTCACAGTGCTTGGAGAGAATTCACTTAGCAAGGAAGGAGCAAGGGCAGTGGGTTGCAGAAGGAAGAAACAGTTTGTCCAAGAAGCTGGAGGGTGGGCCTGGCAGGAAAGAACGGGGCAGAATTTATGGAAAGTCAGCAACACAAAGCAAGTACTTGAAAGCACTTGAAATTAAAAAGAAAAAGTCTAGTAAGCCAGAGTTGTGTGTGTGTGTGCGCGCGCGCGTGCGCTTCTACCACTTTAAAATGAAACAGTGCCATTTGCAACAATATGAATGGACCTAGGGATAATCATACCAAGTGAAGTAAGTCAGACAGAGAAAGACAAATAGCATATGATACCACTTACATGTGCAATCTAAAAAATGATACAAATGAATTTTGTTATAAAACAGAAACAGACTCAGACAGAAAACAAATTTATGGTTACCGAAGGGGAAAGGTGGGGAGGAATAAATTAGGAGTTTGGGATTAACAGAAACACACTACTGTATATAAAATAGATAAATAACAAGGACCTACTTATAGCACAGGGAAGTATATTCAATATCTTGTAATAACCTATAATGGAAAATCATCTGGATCTGAAAAAGAATATATATATCTGAACTGTTTTGCTGTACACCAGAAGCTATCACAACATTGCAAACCGACTATACTTCAATTTAAAAAAAAATTTAAAGGAAAGATAGATACTTCTGCAACTTCTAAGCTACTGTTACCTTAAAAAAAAAAAAAATGGTCTAGGACATAAAATTCCATACCACTCAAGTAAAGCTGTTTTTTGACCACAACAACTAAAACTATTAATGATACCACACCAAACACTTCATAAGAAATCACCCCCAGCTGCCAGAGAGGGGGGAAATGTATCAAGAAAGATTTACATACACCTATTAAGAATGAAAAATAGTGACCTAAAAAAATAACCAAATCAACTTGAATTTTGCCCCTGAATTTCTCATCTAATTTGTCAGTAACCACTTCTGAGATTCCCTTGGAGGACTGCTTTTGCTTTCCCCTGGAATGTGATTTTCCCCCAGAGAAGAGACTGGGGCAAGAATTATTGAAAGCCCCAGTTCAGATCAGCATTAATAATTCATAGAGCTCATCTCTGGTTCCACCTAAGGCTCTGGGAAGGACACCCAACAAGCAGCAAGGGCTTGTACAAAGTGTCTCCTAATCTGTTTTGAAATGCACAGTGGATCGGGGCCAACTTGAAGTCAACACCCCCGTCCTCCTTTTGCGAGAGGAAGTAAAAAAACAGGCGGATTGCAAACCCACCCACCGGGTGTCTGGCCGGCCGCTGAACAGTCTTTTGAAATGCAAACCTCCAGAGCTGAGGGTTTAGAAACTAGTCTTCTATTCAGGGCCACTGGCTCATAAAGGGGGTGGGGGGAATCACCGAAAAGTAATTTAGGCTGAAGGGTTTCCATCGTGAAATGGATCAAAGGGTAAACTCACACAATTTAAATGTTGAAAAGAGGAAATTTTCAGCATAAGTAAGTAAACTCAGTGTGGGCTAATGCAATTCGATTTCAGATTGGAAGCAGGAAGTGGGGGCTTTGATGCCTACACATCCACCAAATTTCATACAGGTCCAATAAATGCATTCACAGTGCTGTCTGTGCCCTCCAGCTTTGATTCCTTCCCTGTGCCCTCTACCTGGACAGCCTCGTCCATGCCCTGGTTCCTTGCCATCTCTGAGCAGATGGCCACATGTTTAATCTTCAGCCAGACATTCTTTCTTCAAAGCTCTGGGCCAACTGGGAGGTTGGGATTAGCAGGTGCAAACTAGTGTATATAGGATGGATAAATAACAAGGTCCTGTTGTACAGCACAGGTAACTGTATTCAATATCTTGTTCAGATGGAGCAAGATCTATGGTCCTCCCTCACCCCCACCGCCCATGTCCTCTGCCTGCCTTTTGTCTGTGGAATAAGTTTCATGAAAGAGGTGAGAAAATATGTAAGCAAAGGAAAGCACTCAAATAGGACAAAATAATAATAGTTTAATCCTTAAGCAAAGTCAGGGACCTTTAGCTCCTTCTCAAGGGCTATAGATCATATTCTGAGCCATTTCCTGTGAGCTGTGTTGTAAATACTAAAATCCCCCTCAGGCAGAAGAATTTAACTACATGTTGACCAGACGTAACCATGACATAATCCACAGTAATTCTGAAAACTGGCCTCAAAGAAATGGGAGCAAACCAACCCTGAAGACTAACTGTACTTAAAACAATCAAGATGGAGCTAATCAGACCACCAAGTGACCTATTTAAGATGGCTGTCAAAACTACAGTTTGAAAAGATGCATGCACCAGTATATTAATAGCACGATTTACAATAGCCAAGACATGGAAGCAAACTAAATGTCCTTCAACAGATGAATGAATAAAGAAGATATGATATATGTACAATAGAATATTACTCAGCCAACAAAAAAGGTGAAATAATGCCATTTGCAGCAACATGGATGCAACTAGAGATTATCATACTAAGCAAAGTAAGTCAGAAAGACACAGACAAATACCATATGATATCACTTATATGTGAAATCTAAAATATGGCATAGATGATCCTATCTACAAAACAGAAACAGATCACAGACACAGAGAACAGATGTGGTTGCCAAAGGGAGAAGGCATGAGGGAGGGAGGGAGGGATTGAGAGTTGAGGGTTGGCAGAGGCAAATTATTGTATACAGGATGAATAAACAACAGGGTCCTACAATATAGCCCAGTGAACTATATTCACTATCCTGTGATAAACCACAACAGAAAAGAATATGAAAAAGAATATATATGTATAGCTGAGTCACTTTGCCGTACAGCAGAAATTAATACATCATAAATCAACTATACTTCAATAAAAAATTTTTTTTAAAAAGGTGACTGTCAGAAGTGACTTGCTGTTTCTGCATGTAGCCCCCTTCCTCCACCTATAAAAGTTCTTGCCCGCTAATTGTCAGTAGGGGGAATTGGCTTTTGAGCATGAATCCAACCTTCCCTCTGCCCCCCACTTGCCAGCCTCTAAGATAAAGCCAACTTTCCTTCCCACCAGCCTTGCCTTTTTATTGGCTTCTGAGCAGTGAGCAGCTGGACCCGCTTTCGGTAACCCTTTCTCAGTGAGTACAGGTCCATCCACTCAATTTTAAAAGTCAGAACATGAGTCAGTCTTGAAACCTCCTTCTCCCTCACCTTTCATCTACTCCATCTCCAACTCTGAAATCTCTCCTACTCCTGAAGTCCGAGCTGCCAGCCTCTCTCTGTCTGAAATGGCAATACCTTCCTACTCAGTTTCTCTGCATCTGTCTTGGCCCCTCGAGCTCATTCTGTACACACCAGCCAGGCAAGGTCTCTCCAGAGCAAAGCAATGCATTCTAATAACTGACACCCTATCATGGCCCACACAGCCCACCTTGGCCCGATTCTGCAGCCTCATCTCTGGAAGTGTGCTGCCTCCCACACCTTGTCCCAATTTCACTCTTGTGTTTCCTTCAGCTCACCCCACTCCTCCCCACATTAGCGCCTTCTGAAGGGCTCATTTTCTCTGCAGGCCGCTGCTTTTTCCCCAGAAATCTGCTGGGCCAGTTCCCTTCATCCTCCTAATACCAACAGAATCACCACTTCTTCACAGCAACCAGCCTGTATCCCCAAGGCCAACTCACGACCTCCACTTGTCCAGTTTCCTAGTCTCTGACTTTTTACTTTTGTAGAATTTGTCCTGCTTTCTCATTACCCTGCTCTTTATAGTTACTTGTTGTCTATTTTGTGCATTGCTGTTTGTCCACTGCCCGTCAGTATGTCCTGCACATTTGATGAAATTATCCTGAACAAATGAATACATGAGTAATAGAAATAGAGATAAAATCACACACTCGCACGCACACACACATGAAAAGAAGGATTTTCTAGAACTGAGTTCACAATATGTGTTTTTATTTCTGTGAACTTAACACACTCTTCCTCAGTGTTTCAGATTGAAATCAGTGACCAACATAGACCCCAGTGGCTTTTTCCACATTAACTGATGTCAAGCCAGGTATGCCTCTGTGCTGAGGTAATGTGTATTTCATTTGTGTGTAAAATTTTTATCTTTGGAGAAAAAATATAATTTTTGGAAATGTATTCTGTCATCAAGATATTAACTGTCCTCACCAGGTGTCATTTGAAGATGACTTATAATCATTATAGTCATGTCTTTTTTCCAAGTTGTTAATGAATGATCCCTTCGTGCTAGCCCCACTAAACCCTGCAGATACCCCTACAGGCCTTTTTCTAAGTGTGGTAGTCATAATTGGTCGACTCACCCAATAGCCATTTCTCCCAACTTTCTTTTTCCTTGCTCTCTCTCAATTATAGAGTCTTAGAAAAGCCAGAAACCCAATATGCTAGCTTCTCTGTAAGTGGTGAGACACAAAAGGACTTATACAAGGAGGAAAGAGTGAGGGGAAATATGCTGCTCCCATTTAAAAGAGAAAAAGCAAGGTCAGTCTAAGATGTGCTCTCTTAACACTGATTACTCCATTGTTTCTGCCTTTGAATGTGGTTGTGATGCCTGGAACCATGGAAGCTATCCTGTGACCTTGAGGTGTTGAGCATGAAGGCAGAGGCACTATGAAGATGGAGGAACTTCTGAACTAGCCTATTATGCCTATCACTAGAGTTCTTGTTATGGGAAATAACTGTGTCTTTATTGCTTAAGCCACTATTCGTTAGGTTTTCTGGGCTTTATAGTCAAACACAACTTGAATCATACATTTAGTTAGAGTGGTACCATGGATCAGCAATCAAAGTCGAGTTGATCATTCAGATGCAGTTCTGTTTAACCAAGTGAACTCCAACCCTCATTTTTCTGTTTTAGCCACAAAGCTATCATGAAAGACTTCATATCCATTTTTTCCTCAATTCAAGGTATACAAAGACTGTGATATGTCCTTCCTTTGATAATTCCACAAGTTTACCTTATAAGTACTGCTCTTGGCCTGAAAAGAATATAAATAGTACAAATACTGTACTCAGATCCTATTTTTCTGAGATTTGGTCTGGATTAACATTAAGCTTTTAAAACTATTTTTCTCCATAAGCTTCACCTTACAGTTTTTCATAATTATTTTTTAAAGTGGGAAGGTCATCTTCCTTCTGAATACACATAAGTGAAAACCTCAACAAAACAAAGATCTCTGTGCTGCTCTTCCAAACTCTTTCATGGTTCTGCATCCTGAAATACCTTCAGAGGCTCTTTCCAGTAAATAGAATAGTCACAATATGCTCTGTTAGTTGGGCTTCTGTGTCGTTGATTCAAAATAACAGTGGCCTTAAGAAAGGTGATTACTTCAAGCCTAACAATTTAGCCACTAGCAGTCCAGGGTGGTATGATAACTCCATTATGCCAGAGGTCTAGTTTTCTTCTATATTCATACTCTAGCATATCTAGTTGGCTTTTCCCTGTGACCCAAAATGGTACCCACCACATCAATGTTCAGAGCAGCAAGATGGAAAAAGGAGAACAGAAGGTGTCCTTTCCCTTTAAGAGAATGACCCAGACATGGCACACATCACTCTGGCCCACATATAACTGAATGCACCTTAGTCACATGGCCACATCTAGGTGTGAAAAGGCTAGGCAATATAATCACTATTCTGGGCCAGATGCTTGGCTAAATATTAGAGCTTCTACCACTATAAACAAAGGAAGGAGAGATTTTGTGAAACAACTTACAGCCTCTGTCAGACATCCTCCTAAGAGAAATCTGAATTCCTAGGCTGAAGTTGCAATAACAAACAATATTGAGACAATGTACATGAAATCAAGCCAAAGGCTTGAAGCTGGCTCTTGGGCTAGACAGAGATTACCCACTTTAATGAGAAAGGCTCAATATTTTTGAAGTTTATCTCTTTTGAAGTGGTTTGCAGAGTGGCTGGGACCAGCAACAGCAGCATCACCTGGGAACTGTTAGAACTGCAAAGTCTTGGAGTTTCTTAGTGGCTCAGCAGGTCGAGGAACTGGCATTGTCACTGCCGTAGCGTGGGTTCAGTCCTTGGCCCTAGAACTTTTGCATGCCAAGAGAGCAGCCAAAAAAAAAAAAAAAATGCAAAGTCTGATTTACTGAATCAGAAACTCCAGGGATGGAGCTGGTAGCCTGTGTTTTAACAAGCTCTGCAGGAGATTCTGATATATGGTCAAGTTTGAGAACCGCCACACTGCAAAGGATCACACTTCACAGGTTCACACTGAGCATTTATAAATGCCTAAAGTAAGACACTTAGAACCTGAATAGTTCTTGTACTCGGGTGAGCAATAAACAATTCCATTAAGAAAATGTTCAGATCGGAAAATGGATTACAAATAAAATGTATATCTTTATATTAAAGAATCTTTGGAGTTCCCGTTGTGGCGCAGTGGTTAACGAATCTGACTAAGAACCATGAGGTTGCGGGTTCGATCCCTGCCCTTGCTCAGTGGGTTAACGATCCGGCGTTGCCGTGAGCTGTGGTGAAGGTTGCAGACGCGGCTCGGATCCTGCGTTGCTGTGGCTGCGGCGCAGGCCAGTGGCCACAGCTCGGATTAGACCCCTAGCCTGGGAACCTCCACATGCCGCGGGTGCGGCCATAAACCCGCGGCCATAAAATGACAAAAAGGCAAAAAAAAAAAAAAAGAATCTTTAATTCTTCTTAAGAAAAGTTCTATTAGATTTCTACTTAACATTTTCTGAAGCAACAACTGTATAGCAGTGGATTTAAAATAGGGAAAAGGGCAAATCTTCATCTTATTCTATGGTCATCAAAAAGACATGGACCAGCTGTCTTTCTAAAGCAATCAGCAATGTGAGCAACACACCCAACCGGTACATCTCACCCCAAAGGAAAATGTGCCAGTGACTGAATCACTGAGTGAGAGATCTAGGTGTCTCTGAGTTATCACTTCACATAATACTTCCTTTTTCTAGCTCATAGATGTGAACAGTGACTTACTGATATAGTCTCTCCTTTCTCTTACAGTTTTATTACTTACAAGAGGTAATATATTTTCTTTATAGTCATTTACAGTAGAGCCTCTCAAACTTTGATTTGCAGATGAATCCCCCTGGGGATCTTGAGAAAATGCAGATTCTGATTTGGTAGGCCTGGAGCCAGGCCTAAGATTCTCCATTTTGAACCAGCTCCCAAGTGAGGCTGATTCTGCTGGTCTGCAGACCACACTTAGAGTAGCAAGGATGTGGGAAATAACTGGATCAGGAACAGAGAAACTGTTTTAGAAGACCTCCCAAACTTAGCTAAAGAAGCCACCACCCATGGGGACAGTTCACATTAAGTATCCAACACCAGGGAGTTTCAAAAGAAAAGATGCCTAATTACCGAGAGCAGTAGACAGGGAAAAAAAAGAAGGGGGTCCTCAGGGCCCATTCCCTCAAGTGTGGCTCCACTGTTGCTTCCAGAGCAGGCTGTCTTCACAACCCAGTTGTTTTCCCTTATGGTGGTTGACAGGCTCCTTCATCATACATTCATTTAATAAATATTTACTGAACAATGAGTATATGCCAGGGGTTCACCTCAAGTCTCAAAAGCATCAGTGGAACAAGTAGATGCTCACCATCAATGGTTTCACACTCCGGCTAGGTTCCCACCACTCCTGTCCTTCTGGGTGCTGGTTCATCTCTTGAACATATCCCAGGAAGTGGAGTCCTGATCCTCTTTAGGTTTTTAGTAGCTTTGATTTACAGGGACTTATTTATTCTCGGCCCCCTTGCCTTATCCTGCAGGAGACAATGTCCTGCAGGATAAGGCAGTTGGGGAGATATTTTGTCCAGAGATGTGCCATGGGCATCTACCTCCTCCACTTACTTACAGAACTAGTGCTTAGCTTTTTCCCCCTCATCCCAAAATCATTCTTTAGCCAGGTCTTAAGGACAGAAAAAGCTGCTTCTGATTTGCTTTCTACTCTAAGCCCAAACATTCTCAGTGTCCTAACCAAAAAATTAAATGTGCTACTTCCTTCACCATTCCTCAAGAGAAGAAGAACTTCTGAAAACTCCCCATGTACAAGCTGACCCTGACTTTCCTTTCCTCATTCCCCACAAAAGAATATTAAGAAAACTTTAAGAACTCTTCTATTCAAGATAAGTCAAATGACCATGAAGGCCCCAGAGTAAATTGAGCATATTTTCTAAGTCAAAAATCAAGAATATGCCTGGAATATTCAAAAGTACTTTTCCAGACAGTAACAGAAAATTTAAGAATAAGCTTGTCCTAAAAAGTTTGAAACAGGAGTTCCCGTTGTGGCCCACCAGGTTAAGAACCTGATATAGTGTCTGTGAGGATGCGGGTTTGATCCCTGGCCACGGGTAGTGGATTGAGGATCTGGCTTTGCCGCAGGCTGCAGTGTAGGTCACAGATGCAGCTGGGATCTGGCATTGCTCTGGCTGTGGTATAGGCTGCCAGCTGCAGCTCTGATTCAGTTCCCAACCTGAGAACTTCCATATGCTGTACCTGTGGCTGAAAAAAGGAAAGAAAAAGTTTGAAACATACATCTGTCGTGGTAGTGGTAGCCAAAAGTATTCTAGAGATGACAGAGAACAGGGCAAAGCATACAGAAAGGGACAGAGAAAGACAGAGACTATGAGCTTTACAATAGCCAAGACATGGAAACCACCTAAGTGTCAATCAACGAACGATTGGCTGAAGAAGATGTGGTATATATACACAATGAAATACTACTCAACCCTAAAAAATAATGAGATAATGCAATTTTCAGCAACACGGACAGACCTAGAGTAAGTGAACTCAGAAAGACAAAGACAAACATATTTTATTACTTACATATGAAATCTAAAAAAATGACATAAATGAACTTATTTACAAAACACACACACAGACATAGAAAACAAACTTATGGTTAGCAAAGGGAAGGGGAGTTAAATTAGGAGCTTGGGATTAAGTACACACCACTTAAGACATAAAGTAGAAAAGCAACAAGTATTTATTGTATAGCACAGGGAACTATATCTAATATCGTAATAACCTATAATGGAAAATAATTTGGAAAAAATATGCCTATATAACTGAATCACTTTATTGTGAAACACAATACCTGAAACTAAAATAATATTGTAAATCAACTATACTTCAGTTTTCTTTAAAAAAAAAAAAAAAAAAGACTATGAGTTTCCTAACTATGTCATTCAGGATAAGCCAGATCAGTTTTTTTCAACCTATTCTTCAGCATCACCCCCCTGAGGAGTCTTTTCAGACTTTTTTTCTTACTCCCCCCATGAAATTTCAGTACCACAAATACTTTATATATTTGTTTATTCACATTATGTATATACTGTAAATTTTCACCCATCCCAAGAACCAGTTTTCACCCCCCTTGGAAGTGATATTGTCCTTGTTAAGAATGCATGGGTTAGATCCTGCTTGGTAACAATCCAAAATCTCAGTACCTACTTAACAACAAATTGTTTCTTATTCACATTCCTTATATATAATAGGTCAGATGGTTACAGTGGGAGGGTAGTGTGTGGGGGCTGCTCTCCAAATCTCTATGACCCAGGATCCAGGCTGACAGAGCAAACACGAATTCCATTGTCGCTTGATGCCAGTGGCAGAAGGAAAAGAGCATTTGGGAAGGTCTCACACCTGTAACTAACTTCTGTAGCTCCGGAGAGACACTTGTCACTTCTCATCCCAGGCCATTGGTCAGAAATAAGCCACATGGTCCCCACAACCAAGGGACCAATAAGTTTAATCCTACTCTATACTGATTAGAAGGAAAGCAGGAGGAAATAGTAGCTGAAGCCACCAAAAGCTCTCAAAACAACCTTGCCTTTGGACAGCCTTTCTATTAAAGACTACATGTTCCTAAATATATACAGAGATATTCATAGGATATAAACTTTGCTTGTCCAAGATTCACCTGAGTTCTTGGCAAAATTAACCCATACAGACACACCCCCTTCCCCACAACCCTAGCCAGCATCCAGTCCATTCATTCCCAACTGCCCTGCAGCCTCAGTATCACATTCTTTCTTCTTGCTCTTCTGCCCTGTATCTAAGCCAGCAAAAGGAAGTTAGAAGGCTATTAGAGAAACTCTTTAGATTGCAAAACGGTTCAACTGCCAGCACCATTTGGGGAAGCTGGTGAATTAGAAATAGAGTTTAACATCCAAGCAAGGGCCATCATCAATATGAAGCAAGGTAATGCTCAATAGATATCTGATAGATCAGTGAATTCAAGATTGGATAAATCAATGAATGAAAAGCATTATGTGCAGCCTATTTTCCTTGGTGATATATTTTCCCCTTTATTGTTGTTTTCCTGATCTTAATGTGGACCAGTATCTTGTTTCAGTCTTAGCTTCACAACAAGCTCTGTTTCCTTGTGGTCCCATCGCTGGCCTGAAAACTGGCTCAGCATACCTGTGTTTACTGCTCCATTTCCTTTTTCCTTCCTCTCTGTTTGCAGGCAAGGCCCTGTAACTTGGCCCCTTCTCTAGATTGTCCTATATCCTGTTTGACTTGTGACTATCCAGGTTTCATGTTAACCCCCCACAAACTCTCTTGAAAAAAGGACTTCCTGACATAAACACACTGACTGTGAAACAATGACATTGATAAGTAGAAATAAAGTAATTCTATATTGTTGCAAAGTGTCAGAAACATGTGCACCCAGGACCCAACATAGTGTCCAAGAGGATGTGGGTTCATTCCCTGGCCTCACCCAGGGGGTTAAGGATCTGGTATTGCCATGGCTGTGATGTAGGCCTACAGCTGCAGCTCCAGTTCGACCTTAGCCCAGAAATTTTCATATGCCACAGGTATGGCCATAAAATAATAATAATGATGATAATAAAATGAAACAAAATAAAATTTAAAAAAATTTTAAATACACTGATGAAGTAGGCATGTAGCAGTTAGTAATATTAATCTTGGCACATACAGTTATATGGTCAGACAGTTGCTCTCAAAACTATGAACCATGAGTAAGAATAACTTGGGCATTTGCTCCCTTTTTAGGTAGTTCAAGTGTCCAAGTGAGGACTTGTCATGTCCAAACCAAAATTTCTACCCGGAAATATGAAAATGTTATGGAAGCCCCTCAGGTGTCAGGGGCTAGGATAAAGATATGGGAATGGGAGGAGCCTTTCTGTCTCACAGGGGAATGCGGTGAATAAAAAAGACCCCTGAGGAAAGGAGAGAAAGAAGAGGTTCCCAGGCCACCAGAAAAATTTCAAGTCAGGAATTCTAGAATCAAGCTTCAGAAAGGGCAGCATAGACTTTCTCTGAACACAAATCTAATATCATTAACACACTAGCTGGCCATCTGGTTTGTTGACATCCTGTGACATGCCACCCCTTGCTGTGTGCTAGAGAGATAAATCATAGATTTCTGTTTGCACCTCTAGTAATTTGATATTCTTGAGAAACAACATGGAAGGAGAGGGAGCAAACGGTGTAGAAGGAAGAGGATCCTAACTTGCCTTTTCAGTGTATGCACCCTACACACCGCACATGTCACCTATAGCGGGACACGGGCACTGATGTCATGGCCCTTGATCTCCTGGAAGCAACGTTTTAATGGAGAAGAATAAGAAAATACATGAACAAATGAAGGGGGCAACATCATGAGCTAAGTGTGGAAAGAAAAGAAAATGGAATATGGTGATTTCTTTAATGATCTGAGGGCTAGATGCTACTGTAGATAGACGGTCAGGTGAGATTTTTCTAAGATCTTGTCATTTGAACAGGGAGCTAAATGATGAGAAAAAATAAATCCAAAGACCCCGGGGAAGTCATTGAGCTTGGTACCTTCCAGGAGCAGAAAAAAGGCCACATGCCTGCAAAAGTAAGGAAGGTGGTGGTGGGAGGAAGTTGGAGCCACAGGCTGGATGTGGCTCACGTAGTGTCTGAGAGATCAGGGTAAAGAGTCTGAATTTCTAAGTGTAGGTAGAGTGTGGCTGACACAGTCAGAGTGAGGAGAGCTGGCCTAGGTTGTCTCCCTGTGTCTACCCAGCCCCACGGTGCACCAGCTGGGTAGGCAGGGGCTCACACCTAGTCAGTACACACAAACTATTCTGTCCTACGTCAGCTTTTCTAGAAGTGGACGCTGAGACAAAGACTCACTCACAAACAAGGGACTTACTAAGGAAGTACACCCAGAAAAAAAAACAGTAAGGAAGGGTGGGGAAACAAGACCAAGAAGGTCAGGCAGAGTGCCAAAGGTGGGAGCCTCAGCCTGACCCCTGGAAGCAACTCTGAAGGAAGATTGTGTAACACCACCTCACGGTTGCGCCAAGTTAAGATAAGAAAGCTGAGCATTTACGCTCTCAAGTCTGGTAGTTGTCGGTTAAAAGCCACCCCAGGGAAAGTGGGATCCAGTGTCCTAAGTACAGCCCTCCAAAAAAGAGCTCCGTGTGGTAAATACCTCAAGCAAAAGTACACTGAAGCATATAGACCCCCCACCCCCCCACACACACAGCAATATCAGATCCTAGAGAATTGGAAGAATTCCTTTGTCATCCACTACACAGCTTAACTGAAACACCTAATTTCAAAATCAACTTCCACCACTTACTCCCTCTGTGATCTTAAATGTTCTCCTCTATAGAATGCATATCATAGTACCCACCTTCTGGGGTTATTCCAAAGATTTAAATAATGATAATGCATTTAAGTTCTAGCATAATGCCTAGCAAATAGTAGACCCTCAATAAACTTTTTTTTACCTAATCGGGCATTCCACAATTGCTACGCTGATCTAATGGAGTATTTTCCCATTCATTGCTTTCTCCATACTCATCCGAGGTCATAAAAGCTCTACCAAATTCCATAAGCATAATAGCTGTATAATAAGGTCAGTTGGCAGGCTGGGGGATTATCCTCAGAACATTCAAAGAGAAATATAACTGCATTCCCACCTAATTATACATCAAGACATCCTTAAGAATCTCTTCCCCCTGGGGAGAAATATTCTTAAAACTAACCAGAGACTGTCATTAGCTATCACAAATAGATTTAAAAATCTAAGATGTCCACAAGACTTCAGTCAAATTCTTTATATTCAGGTCCATTATGGGTGATAATAGACTTGTGGTTGCTTCAGGGATTCTTGGATATATTTCACTGCTTCCACAATTGCACTTCAAATGCGAACTTGCTTCCTAATAATGAAGGCACAGGTTCACTTTAGCAGAATTTTTTAAACTCGATTAAAGGACCCAATGTCAAAGAATCTCTATTTAGCACTCAATGGGACTTTGAAAATTTAATCATGTTCCCATGTCTTTCATCAGCCCACTATTCAATACCTACATTTTGATCTGTTTCCGGGTTGGCCTATTTCTTTCTGTCCATTAAAATGAGCCACAACAAGCAAAGGATGACCTAAGGTAAGGGAATTCGAAACTACAGGGTCCAATATAGAACAATGTACCACCCAGCTCAGAGGCTGTTTGGAAAGGAGAGTAATACAGCCCACTCCTTAAAGTTGATATGGTTTCTTTAGATGGAAATTAAAGGGACTTGATTGATAAAGTTTATTTGTCTTGGACTTCTAAATAAAGATGGATAATCCCCCACGGTTTTCTCCTTTTTCTTGCCAGACCCCACAGAAATTCCAATAAAAGAGTAAAAACTGTGTTAACCAAAAAGGACAAATAGTGGAGAAGAGGAGGGGAGGGACTGAAAACAGAGCAATTTTTTTTTAAATCCCAATCAAAAAATGAGCAGAAGACCTAATTACACGTTTTTCCAAAGAAGACATACAGATGACTAGCAGGCACATGAAAAGATGCTCATCTTCATTAATTATTAGAGGAATAAATCAATGAAGTACCACCTCTCACCGGTCAGAATGGCTCTCATTAAAAAGTCTGCAAATAACAAATGCTGGAGAGGATATGGAGAAAAAGAAAACCCCCAACACTGTTGGCGGGAATGTAAATTAGTAAACCGCTATGGAAAACTGTATGGAAGTTTCTTTAAAAAACTATAAATAGAACTACCATATAATCCAGAAAATATTAATTATAAAAGATACATGCACCCCAGTGTTCATAACAGCACTATTCACAACAGCTAAGATATGGAAGCAACCTAAATATCCATTGAGAGAGGAATGGTTAAAGAAGATGTGGTACATATAGACAATGGAATATTGCTCAGTCGTGAAAAAGAATGAAATGATATCATTTGCAGCAATATGGATGGACCTAGATATTATCATACTAAATGAGGTAAGCCAGATAGAGACAAATGGATGATATCATTTATAAGTGGAATCTAAAAAATAAAACAGAAATAGAGAATGCAAACTAGTGGTTACCAGTAGGAAGAGGGAAGAGGGAAAGGCAAAATAAAGGTAGGGGATTAAGAGGTACAAACTACTATATATAATATAGATAAACAAGGTTATATTGTACAGCACAGGGAATTATAACCATTATCTTATAATAATTTTTAATGGAGTATAATCTTTTAAAACATTGAATCCCTAGGCTGCACCACTGAAACTAATTTAATATTGTAAAGCAGCGATACTTCAATAAAAGTAAAATAAAATAAGGTACAATGCTAAAATAGACAAACCAATAGGGAAAAAAGAAAGGAAAATGTCATTGGCTTCTAGGACCCACTCTCATCAACAAATGCCCACAGATAGAAAATTGTTCTTATTGAAACAGTGCCCAGTTCAAAAGAATCTCTAAGAAAACCATAAGCCTCTCAAACAGACTTTTAAACTCTAAACCAGTTTGGAACTAAAAATCAAAAACATACTTTGTTCCCTGGAAAATAGATTCAAATCAAGTAAATAAAATATCAAGTTCACTTTATGTTAAAATCCAAAAATAGATATTGGTCTTTTGGTCTTAATTCTCTTTGATCATTTCTGTGTGCGCACACACACACACACACACACACACACACACACACACACATCTCTTTTTATTCAAACCTCCCTAAGATGTGGTTTCTGATTTTTCATATTTTGCTTTTAACCATTTTGATTAATGGTTAACACTGCAACCCAGTTATTGGTCTTTCTTTTGTTTAAGGTAGGATTTTCAAATAAAACACAAGATGATCAGTTAAACATGAATTTCAGATAAAGAACACATTTAAAAAAAAATATGGGATGACTGGCCAACAGGGATCTGCTGTATAGCATACAGAACTCTACCCAATATTCTGTGATAATCTATGTGGGAAGAGAATCTAAAAAAGAATAGATGTGTGTGTGTGTGTGTGTGTGTGTAACTGACTCACTTTGTCGTACAGCAGAAATTATCACAATTTTGTAAATCAACTGTACTTCAATAAAACTTTAAAAAATTAAAAAAAAAGTCCCAAATATAGCGTGGGACATACTTACCCTAAAATTACTCATTGTTTCTCTGAAATTCAGATTTAACTGGGCATCCTGTATTTTTATTTGCTAAATCTGACAACCCTATTTTAAGGATTTCCTCAGTAGAACTCATCTCACATCTGCTTCTGAGTCGGTCTGAATGCAGCTGCTGTTTTCATCACATGGTCCCTATCCACCATCTCTGTCCATCTCTAGCCATCACCACTTCGTGCCTGGTCATTCCAGGACCTCTGAGGCCATTGGTCATCTTGAAGAGCTATGGCCTTGCTGGTCTCAGCTAAAGGGTGACATAGGGCTGGTGGCATTTCCCTTTGCTCTCTGCCCCTTGACACCTGCCAACACCACTAACAGAGTTTGTGTCTTTGTGAGAGATTAGGTAACACTGAATATAGAATGCTATATGTGACTTAGAATGAAATAGGAAAAAAGAAAGCCTCTGCTTGGGACCTTCTCAGGGAAAACTCTTGTTGCAGCTCACTTCCTTCTCCTGGGGTCTGTTGCCATCACATCCTCTTCTGGGTAATGAAACCATCTCTGTTAAATTTTCCGATTATGACTTCCCTCCTCCTTTTGTGAGAACCCAATTCCTACCCATGGGGAAATTTACCAGGATTAAGAATCTTCCAGCAGTGGTAGAAACATTTACATCTTGACTGCAGTGGTGATTAGATACGTGCACACATTCGTCAAGATTCATAAAATGTACACATTGAATGCACGCATTTAATGATATATTAGTGACATCTCATGAAATGGATTTTTTGAAAAATATTCCCCAGCAGCACTTTTACTGAAGTATGAGTTAATCATCATGGAATCTAAGTTAACACTACAGGGATTTTAGCAGCACAGCCCGGGTTTTGGCATTCCAAGTTTGGATTTCCTCAAGTTCTGGCACCAGTGTGAACTAGAGAGATACCTCCTTTTGTTTCTTGTGGTGGCCCAGCCTTTTGTGGGTACATTTGAATAACTTCCCCACACACAGCCCCCCCCCCTTAGAGATGGTACAATATAGTCCTTCTAAATATCTTACAGAAAGCAAAATTATTTAGTCATCAACTCTTTATGTGACCTGGTGCAAGATAGCACTTGGTAGAACAATTCCATCAAGACAAAAGCGTTGGCCTTTCTACACAAATGCACTTATGTGTGAGGCAATATCAAAAATGGAATTACTAAGCAGGGGTATCCTCTGAACTGGTACAGGCCGGGTGATGGGGTGGAGTGGGGGAGAGGTTTAATGTTGTTTTATAGGAATTATCTTGGCTTCCAGGATTTTTCTACTCAACAAAGGGAAAATTCGATTTTCAGCTCAAACTCTAATCAGGAAATAATTCAAAAAAAGAAAAAAAAGGAGGAGGGAATAACAGCCGAGAAGCTCTTCTCTACTCCACAGCCCAGAAAACACAAACAGGACAGAGACCGGAAGAGCCTGAGCTCCAACCAGATAAAAGCCATTTCTGTGTAAGGAATAATTTAGGGCCAGGCATTTTGCAGATAATATAGGAGGAAAACAAACCTTTTAAGTCAAGAGTGGGTACTTAAGAGAATCTTTTGAAAGCACGTAAGCAAACTTTGGACACCTTTCCGTAAACTTTAATAAATAAATGCTCTGATATTAAAAAGAGAAGAAGGAAAAAAGAAATAAAATAATCGAATGCCAAACTGAAACAGAGCAAAGGGTCCCCAGTAAGCAGAGTATCAAAAGAAACAAAGAGAAAAAGATTATGATCAGCATCGGAATACAAAAAGAAATACTGACAACTATCTTGCATACTCACTGTGTGCCCAAGACTGTTCCTGGTTTATGTGCATTTGATCCTCATAACGGCCCTTTGAAATAATCCTGTTATGAGTCCCGCTTTGCACATGATGAAATTAAGGCATCCAGCCCTTAGGTAACTTATACAAAATCATACTGAAAGTGAGTAGCAGAGGTCAGATTTGAATCCATCTCCATCTGTTTGCATATCCTTACCCCTTAACCACTACGCTCTAGGCCCTTGCTACTCACGAGCATCGCTCTGGAGTTTGTTCAAATACAGTATCTCAGGAGACAGCCCTGGACCTGCTTAATCTGAATCTGCATTTTAGCTAGACCCCCCCCCCCAGTGATTCTATGCATGTGAAGAATTGAAAATCACTGCTCTAGTCCATTTCAGAAAACAGATGGTTCTCTTAGTCTTATCTGGAGTTCAGATTTATCACCAGTTCCCTAGTGAGAATGTACTGAAAATTGAAAATCGGTATCAGAATTGTATAGAATTCATAATTATTTTAACTATATTAGGCTCTCTTTTGCTTTAGGTAAAATACATATTGCTTTTAGATTCTTTCAAGTCACAGGACTAGGCAACCCCAAGTTACATTATAGCTAAAATTTTTCCCAAGTATCTGTAATAGCTGAGCCCACACCCCCAGAGGTTCTGGAAGCCATGGTCCTTTTTCCTTCTCTCTTTGTTAACTCCCTGTTTCTTTGTAAACTACTGAGATGTGATAAGATTCACCTGTTAAATTTACAACAATGGTTTTTAATAAATTCACTGAATTCTACAACCCTCAACATAATCCAGTTTTAAAACATTTTCATTAGTCCAGTAGATCCCTCATGCCTATTTACAGTTAATCCCCACACCTACCACCAAAAATAGATTTGCCAATTCTGGACATTTTATGTAACTGGAATTATACAATATGTGATCTTCATCTGGCTTTTTTTTTTTCACCGAGTGTAATTTTTTGAGGATTACCCATCCTGTAGCATGTAGTAGCACTTCATTCTTGTGCTGCCAAATTATCTGTTGTATGGAGCCATAGCCCTCTGTGTTGTTTAGCAAGTTTGGGGGGTGAGGACTGTTTTAGGCCTCAGTATTTATCTCTAAAATTCATTCCAGCGTGGCACGTGTCTGAGTTAACCTTAATAGGAAATGTTTTCAATAACACATTAGTTTCCTCCAAATTATTAAAATTTCAATCTTTGCTCCAGTTCACCTTGGACTCCATCAGTATGAGAAATATAACCTTGGGTGATGGGAGTTAGTGATAAGAAAATGCACAGGTGTGGTCATATAAGTCTTTAATCAGCTAAGTCTTTAGTCATTTCAAACTAATCCTTAGATAATTTCCAGCTCCCAAGGTAAAGATGCCCACAGGTACTGGTATAAAGAAATAGCAGAATGAGATGTACCTTCCTGACAATTGCAGTCAAGATGCTGAGGACTAGAAGCCTGAAAAAAATAACATCACTCCTTTAAAAATATTGCTTAATGACGGACATTTCATATTACAGCAAACAAGTAACTAACCCTTACTCCTATATCCCAAAACTTACTCTTAAAAGGAAGTCATTCCTTGGTTGTAAACTCTTGGAACAGCCCAGTAGGACTGTTAATGAACTCCGCAGTTGATCAGGTCGTTCCTCAGCTAAGGCTCTATTAAAAGAACCATCAAATCACCTAGTGCAAAAATCTTGGATTCTAGTATCATTTTCCAGTAAAAGAAACCAGAGCTTCTTGTAGATATAATTGATTCTAGGACTGCATCAGGAAATATACAAGATAATCCTGGAGCATCTTGTGGTACCATACAGTAAGAAAGTGCTCCAAAAAATCACAGTAATGAGGGTGTGTCAAGGGGACACAAGAGCCAAGCTAAAAGAGTTCCCAAGGGCTAAAACTGGGACAATTTGAGAAAAAGGATAAATAACGTAGCATAAATTAAAATCCAAAGTATAAAATAAACATCTGTGAGACCATGCTGATATAAATAAAGCACTGAATAAGTAAACAAATGGGGCAGAAAGGCTGATCTCCCATACAGAAAATTCCAAGTATTTTATGTCAATGCTCCTCTTTGAAGGAAATAACGAACTTAACCCACTGAGTTTGGGCTGCATTCAGTGACTTTCTGCTAATGACTAGAGTGTATAAAGGGAGAAAAAAGCAACTCCATCAAGGAGAAACCTGGCCAGTGCTGCCCTGGCCAAATGGATAAGGTGAAGATCATCAGTGGTTAGTCATCTTGAAAATAGGGACCCTATAACTAATATGGTGAGGAAGGGCCATTTACCTCTGTGATCTTCCTCCCAAAAACCCATAACCTTAATCCAGCCATGAGAAAAACACCAGACAAGCTCAAAGTAAGAAGCATCCTACAAAGTACAAAGTACTTCCTACAGGTGCTGACCAGGATGCTCCCGACAAGGAATGTCTGAATGTCTCAGAACTGTCACTGCCCAGAGGAGCCTACAGAGACCTGACAATCAGATATAGCATAGTGTCCTGAATGGGGTCCAGGCACAGAAAAAGGACAGCACAAAAACTAATGAGACTTGAATCACGTATAGGGTTTCCTGAATAGTAGGGTACTAATGCTGGTTCCTTAGCTGTGACAGATGCACCCTGGTCATGTAAGGTGTTAATGTTGGGGAAAACTGATTGTGGAGTATGTGGGAACTTTATCTACTATCTTTGTAACTTTTCTGTAAATCTGTGCAAAGCAAAGCATTGGAAAACTCACAGAGAAATATGCAACCAATTAGCCTAACTACTTGGTTAACACCTAATGACAGGCAATTGATGATTATCTGAAGAGAGACTTCTGTTCTTTTCAAGGAGTCACTCCTGCTCAGTGGGCATGTTAATGTCATCCACACCCAAGGCTTTGAGTTGCATAATGATGACTCACTAAGTTGCAGAGCACTGAGCCCAGCCCCTATTCAAATACCCAGATCCTGATATTGTTCCCTTGTAGCTGTCTCTCAGGCCCCCAAGCAAACGTGTATAGTTGTTGTCTATTATTCATAACGGTCATACATCCAGTGCAAATTCATTTTCAAGAAGGCTTTTATTTGTGAGTTCGGTTTCTTGGCTGGCCCTGGTGATTTGCTCAGCCTTTAAATGGATTGAATAGATGTTCTAAGCCATATATGGCCAAGGTCCACTGGCAAATAATCCAGTACTTCTTAAATCGTCAGAACAGTCCTTGGGGTCAATCATTCAAAGTAAACTGAAGCCAGTGTTTTGTGTGTAGTGGTGATGAGCAGGGAGTGGAGATTATGAATAATGTTAAATCCCTCGCTAATGCTTCAAAATTGGGAAGTTGGAACTCAGGACTGGGCCAAGCATGGAAATTCGGTCTCTCCCTTGCAGTGATTTTCCATCTTGCATTCATTCTTTCAACTATTATTTATTGAGCACCTACCATAACCTGGTAACCCTGGCCTATTGCCTAATATAGGTGGTCCCTAGACAAACAGGAAAAAAGAAAAAAAACAAGTAAGTGGAACCAAGAATGAAGTGAATCAAGCCCAGAACTGCTTGCATGCAAAAGTCCAAAATTCCTTCCATTATCCAACAATAACTGGCATACGGTAGTACTTAATAACTTTTTTAAATTCTTTAAAATTTTTATTTTTTATTATAGCTGATTTACAATTTCTGTGAATTTCTAATGTACAACAAAACGACCCAGTCATATATGTGTGTGTGTATATACATATATATGCATTTATATACATTCTTTTTGTCATATTATCCTCCATCATGTTCCATCACAAGTGACTACTTATAGTCCTCTGCACTATACAACAGGATCTCATTGCTTATCCACTCTGAATGCAATAGTTTGCATCTACGAACCCCAAACTCCCAGTCCATCCCACTCCCTCTTCCTCTCCCTTGGCAACCACAAGTCTGTAATAAATATTTATTGAATGAATGAACATATCAAGGCATTCCTCAGATATCAATGTGAATACCTAGAGGAGGAGGTCAGGGTCCAAGTGGCAAACTAAGAAACTCTTCTGAAGAACCCACTTCCAGCGTGTCAAAGGAGGAAGTAGTTATCTTTCCCTATTTTTCCTTTTTTTTCTGTCTTTTTAGGGCCACATGTGAGGCACATGGAAGTTCCCAAGCTAGGGGTAAAGTCAGAGTTGTAGCTGCTGGCCTACACCACAGCCACAGTGACATGGGATCGAAGCCACATCTGCGACCTACACCACAGCTCACAGCAACACCAGATCCTTAGCCCACATAGCAAGGCCAGGGATTGAATCTGCGTTCTCATGGATACTAGTCAGGTTCATTACAACTGAGCCACTATGGGAACTCCCTCCTTCCCTGTTTTTCTTTATGACCAGTGACTTTGCCCCAAACAAGCCCAACCACTTGTGAAAAGTAAAATTACTCTTTCTAAGCAGACTGAGGGAAGATAACATGCAAAAGAGAATTGCAGATCCTTTCTACCAAACACAGTTATCCTGGGGCCCTGTGTTATGAGGTGATAGATGGAGTGCAAAGAGGTTATTCTCAAGCCAGACCACCAAATTAAATTATTACAACATTGTTCCTTTATTTCCTAGGTCTCTCTGATCTTAAAATTAGCTGAACAAAATCAAAACATCCTTAATATAGTCTGAATGATCATTTGTGAACAAATCTCTAAAAGTAGAGTAATCAACATGATGTTTGGGGGAACGTACTGAATTAAGAATTAAGAGAGGAGTGTTCCTGTACCAGCTGTGCCTTTCAGCTCTTCATAGAACTTTAGGTGGGTTATTCCACTTCTTTGTGACTCTGTTTCCTTTCCTTAAAAAAAGAGGGTGGGATGAAGAGTTAGATTACATTATCTCTAAGTTCTCATCAGGGTCTAAGATCATATAATTCTAGGCATATTGCTGTAATAATAACATTATGACAATGGCAAGTCATTTGTTGTATTTACTATGTGTCAGGCATCACACCGTGTACTATTCAAGTATTATCTCCCTCAACGACTGTATTAGGTAGCTGTCATTATTTCCATTAGCAAGGAGGAAATCGAAGCTCAGAGAGGTTAAAGGTACCAGGTAGTCCTCACTGTATGCAGTACCAACGGCACAGGTCTTATATGCATGCATTTCTTTTAACACAGTATCTGGAAAATTGATGGCTGCCCATACACAGACTCAAGCAATTCAGCTTCCAAGTCTGCACACTCCACCTACACCAATGGTTCTCAAGGATAGCCACCAGACCAGAAAGTCAGCATTGTCCATGACCTTGTCAGAGTGCTTATTCTTGCCCCAGTCCAGAGCACAGAATCAGAAGCCCCGGGACTTGATTCTGACACAAGCCAGAGTTTGAGGATCACTTTTCCCTGACTTGTAGGAGATATGATGGTGGAAGTCAGGGAGCAGAAAGCGTGAGGCTCAGATATCCTCAAAGTCCTCCTCTCCAGAGGAACTAAGAGTTCCTTAATCCTCAACAAGAAAGCCTACCAAAGTCATCAACTTGCAGGCTGGTTACCCTTAGAGATATCTTCGCTTAACATAGCACTGCCATAAACAAAGAATAAGAAAAAAATCCATGATCTTCCTTAAAAATATTGTTCATGACCATTTTATCCAGGTTGAGGTTTCTTCGGGCTGTATCTCTGAGTTTCCAAAGTGCTAGCCAGAACTCTAGCAGCAGCAGGAGTCCAATTAGACTCCACAGGAGCTGTCCAGCTGGAGCCACCGACAGATGCTTTGAAGTCTTTACCTCTAATGGACTGTCTCTCCTCAGACACAGCATTCCATGTTCTGAAAGTAGTGGAAAGCATCTGACAAGATCCATTTCTCTTTGGTTCTAATGCTGTTGATTTGGTAGCTTTCTTCTAAGAGCCACACCAGATTATCAGATTGCTTTCTTTAAAAAATAAAATAAAAAACTTCCAAGCTAAGATATTCAAATTCCTGAATCAATGGTATCATGGGAGACCATTATAAAATCCTCTCCAACTTAAGTCTGCATGCCTCAAAGAGCAAAAATTAATATACTGTCATTACACAGTTGAGAGGGGAAATTAATTTATACAGAAACCTTTTCTAAGGCACATTCAGACTGCCCGGATACAGCTCCAAATGGGAGCATTATCTGCCTTCCCAAAATAATACACCATATGCCCTAATCTGGCAGACACAAAGATAATTACATGACTCTGGCAGAGCCAATATGCTTGCTAATAAATGGAAAAATGAGGACAATGCAAATCAAAGTTAAGTTTGTTGGTTATGCAGAACATGGAGAGGGAAGCTACCTGCTACAATTAAACATGGTGACAAACAGAAAAATGGGTGTCTTGTATAGATTAAAAGAGCCAATGCTGCTGTGAGGAGACCCATTTATGTCAAGGAATATTAGCAGAGGAAGTGGGGTTGTTTGTGGGCATGTGTGGTAGTCTCACAGAATTCCAAGTCACAGGATAATTTCCCTTCTGATAATCCACTCTTACAGAGATTCCAGGGGAATTTTTAGTAAAATCAAAGCTCAAAATGCCAAATTCCACATAATTAACTTGCAAATTTAAAGCAAAGGAGACAAAAGGCAACATGTGGCCCAGATACTGAATTTGCGTTAATGCAAATAAGTTATGACCCCAAGTAATGGAAAACTCTAGCCCATTGTCATATTCTTCAAAGCCCTTTTTTTCAGGGAAGTGATCTTTTTTTCCTCCTTATTTTATCACTAAACTGCTTGGAATTCTCATGTCTAAGCTCCTAGATCCTGACATGCATTAAAAAGTGCTAAGTAACTGAAATTATCAAGCCTGACTTCACGTGGCTATGAATAAAAGATATGGAGACCAATAATAATAATAATAATAGTAATAATAATAATAATAATGATAGTGTTTCTTTTACCTTGGAAAATATCCAGTTTTTGTTTGGGAAAAAATTATTTTCCTGCAATGTTTCTCTTTCTTTTGCCCTCCAATAAGCCCTCTGTGGCAGCCCCAACAAGCTTTCCTGTCTTAGGGATAGAAGAAAGAACCCTGCCCTTCTGATGAAAAAAAGCACTGGTGTGAGGGAGCAAGATTGAACTTTCAGCCTCTGATGCACTGTGTACAAGAGCCAGCCAGGCTCCTAAGACACCCTGGGGTGAGGTGTTGGAACATAGCAAGCCCTGCTCATCACCCACAGGGAAAAATCAGACAATAGGACCTTGAATCCTTAGAGAAAAAGTCCCTCCTTGAGTGCCAACAAATACGGTCTCATGGGTGTCTCTTGCCAATTAAATTCCAGGAGAAAGACAGTGACAGATGTGGGGGGTGCCAGTGGATTTGAGCTCTGTCAGTACAAGTACCTTCACAGGGAAGCTTGCATTGTACAGAGGACGGCAGCAGTGATGAGATATTTACATATTTATAAATATCTAGACATTAATGAGCTTGGCAGATGCATTCCGGCATCCTAAAGAGTAGTCCCTGGAAAGAGAGGAGAAACATGCCCTTGAGGGAGGGATGACTGCAGGGCTAAGAAAACAAACAGAGGCTGGCCAGTATCTCGCTTTCAGGTGGGCACCCACCACTGTCACTTCTCCAGCAGTAAACCTTGGAAGTCATAGAAGAGATTATTACAAGCCTTCTAAAGCATTCTCCATACTACTCCCAAGAGATGATGAGGGGTGGGAAGGGGTCTTCATTTTCAACTAGGGAAAAGTTTTATTCTTAGACACTTAAGATGTCCAGTGGCTCAGCAAAGGCTCTGAAAATCCTGCAGTAGAGAAAGCTGTTAAATGTTTAACGCAACACTTCCCTGACTTCTTGGGTAGTGATGAGAACCTTTCTATTCACTGATACCTGCGCCCTGTACAGTCCAAAGCATCTTTCACCACACCGTGTAATATAGAATTTAATTAAGAAAAATTTCATTTGCTTATTTGATATTTTAATGTTGAAGCAAATAATAGTGCTTTTATAGTAGTGTAGACTAAAACAAGTTTTTTAAATTTATCTTATTGAAGTATAGTTGATCTACAATGTTGTATTGATTTCTGCTGTGCAGCAAAGTGATTCAGTTATATATATATGTACCTTTTCATATTCTTTTTCTTTATGATTTATTACATGATGTTGAATATAATTCCTTGTGCTGCACAGTAGGACCTTGTTGTTTACCCATCCTATATAGGCTAGTTCGCATCTGCTAACCCCAGACTCCCAACCCTTCTCTCCCCCACCACTCCTTTCCCTTCACAACCACAAGTCTGATCTAAGACAAGTTTTACCCAGGACTTTTTTCACAGAACTAGAACAAAAAATACAAAAATTTATATAGAACCATAAAAGACCCAGAATTGCCAAAGTAATCCTGAGGAACAAAAACCAAGCATGAAGCATAACTCTCCCAGACTTCAGACAATATTGAAAAGCTACAATAATCAAGATGTCCTGGTACTAATACAAAAACAGACATAAAGACCAATGCAACAGAATAGAGGACCCGGAAATAAACCCAGATACCCGTGGTCAATTAACCTTCAACAAAGGAGTCAAGAATATAAAATGGGGAAAAGACAGTCTCTTCAGCCCAGTGGTGCTAGGAAAACTGGACAGCTGCATATAAATCAATATAAATCAAGACGCACCCTCACACCATGCACAAAAATAAATTCAAAATGGCCTAAAGACTTAAACATAAGTCAAGATACCATAAAACTCCTAGAAGAAAACATACGCAAAGCATGCTCTGACATCAGCCATACAAATTTTTTCCTAGGTCAGTCTCCCAAGGCAACAGAAATAAAAACAAAAATAAACCAATAGGACTTAAAAGCTTTTGCACAGCAAAGGAAATCATGAAAAAAAAAAAAAAGACAACCCATGGAATGGGAGAAAAGAGTTTCAAACAATGTAACCGACAAGGGCTTATCTCTAGAATATACAGGCAATTCATACAACTCAAAGCAAAAAAAAAAAAAAAAACACCCAATTGAAAAATGAGCAGAAGACCTAAATAGTCATTTCTCCAAAGAAGACATACAGGTGGCCAACAGACACATGAAAATATGCTCAATATCACTAATTATTAGAGAATGCAAATCAAAACTACAATGAGGTACCACCTCACACCTGTCAGAATGGCCATCATTAGAAAGTCTACAAATAACAAATGCTGGAGAGGGTGTGGAGAAAAGGGAACCCTCCTACACTGTTGGTGGTTAAACTTGTACAACCACTATGGAAAACACTATGGCAGTTCCTCAGAAAACTCAGTGTAGAACTACCATATTATACAGCAATCCTTCTCCTGGGCATATATCCGGACAAAACTTTCCTTGAAAAAGACACATGCACCCCTATGTTCCTTGCAGCACTATTCACAATAGCCAAAACAAGGAACCAACCTAAATGTTCATTGACAGATGAATGGATTAAGAAGATGTGGTACATATACACAATGGAATACTCATCAGCCATAAAAAAGAACAAAGTAATGCCATTTACAGCAACATGAATAAAACTAGAGACTCATATCAAGTGAACTAAGTAAGAAAGAGAAGACAAATACCATATTATATCACTTATATCTGGAACCTAATATATGGCACAAATGAACCTATCTACAGAAAAGAAGCAAACTCATGGACATGGAGAATAGACTTGTGGTTGCCAAGGCGGACGGGGAGGGAGTGAGATCAACTGGGAGTTTCAGGTTAGTAGATGCAAACTATTGCATTTGGAGTGGATATGCAATGAGGTCCTACTGCACAGAGAACTATATCTAATCACTTGTGATAGAACATGATGGAAGATAATGTGAGAAAAAGAATGTATATATATATATATATATATATGTATAACTGGATCACTTTGTTGTACAGCAGAAATTGACAGAACATTGTAAATCAACTATAATTTTAAATTTTTTTAAAAAAGGGAAAGACAAAAGGGAACTGGACTGGAGGGCCTATGAGGTTCTATTTGATTTAAGTCTTTTTTTATTTATTATTCCTATGCCTGAGGCCAAGGTCAGACTTGCTTTTCTATAAAGACAAACATAAAAGGCATAAGAACCCTTCAGGTCATTCTCTGACATTAAAACAGCACTAGAAAGACTGAGGATGTTTCATAGGGGACAGGGTTTCTAAGAAGGGACTGAATTTTTTTTTTTTTGCCATCAAATCCTGTATTGACTTCTATAAAAATGATACTTTAAAACTTTGAAAAATATCCCAATTAAGTTAGCACAATGTATAGCAAGTCTTTCGTGATATTGATTGGAATGCATAGTGCATTGTATTACTGTGATATAGTAATATTTTTAGAGTTTGGGGTTTTTTATTGCAATATAATTGATGTATAATATTCTATAAGTTACAGGTGTACTGTACAGTGATTCACAATTTTTAGAGAAGTAACTAAAAATTGTGATCAGATTTTGATTGGTTTCTGGTCCAGTGTGTCTGCTTGCTGTGGTTTAGGACAAGATAACTCAAGTCTTATGAAAAAGGACCTGCTGAGTTGCTAACCCAGATTCATTATCATTTAAAACAAATTCTGAATGTGAAATGGTCTGAATCAGTCCTCTTACCCCCTCTCACCCCATCCAAGGCTGACTTACTTTTTAGCAACTCAGAGTGTCTCTCGCCTGCTTTTCCCTGCCAGCTCCAGGCTTGTGATGCTCTAAGACTGACCCAAATCCTTGACCTTTGAATGTTCCTCTCAGTATTGAACAGCTCTTGTCACGATGCTACATAACAACGTACCCCAAACTTAGTAGCTCCGATAACAAACACGTATTTTTATCCCCACCAGTTCTCTGGGATGGTTCCTTTCAGCTTTCTGGATGACTGGCATGGCTGGGCCCTACACGGGGGTTGGGCTGGGGCCTGTTCCCACCCCCACGCCTCTCAATCCCAGAGAAGGCAGCAGAATCCAGATATTCTCCTCTCAGAGCAGCTCTGAGCATAAGAGAGCCCAGTAACACAGTCCATTTAAGGTTTCTGTTCATACCCTACCTGCTCACGTTCTAATAGCCAAAGGAAGTCCCACAGTCAAGCCCACCAACAACAGGGCAGGAAGGTGAGGGTGAGGAGAGTGAGCATCCACTGAGTGGTTCACATCCTGTCAGGCATCTCTTCCCTGCATCTCCTTGCACAGCGTATCTTGATATGCCCACCCCAGCTACAGGTCTGGCTTTTGGCAAATGGATGATTTTGGCCACTTGCATGAATAACATGGGGAAGCCCAAGTCCATCTTCCAGGCCAGAGGGTCTCAGCACAGAAGACAGGGATACATGAACCACAATGGTCAGAAGCTGAAACGATAGGATGGAGACTAGAGAGCCAGAGAGAGTCAGCAGGTCCTGCTACATGGGTCCCACTTGACCATCGGTCTCATTTCAGACTGTCCCAGACCAAATTTGTTATTGGGACCTATTGTCCCAGGCACTCTGACCCAGGGCAGCAAGCTGGTGGCCCTTCCGACTCTTCACTCGCCTCCAGACTGGAGGACAGATTTAGGAAGTGGCTTTTAAGTCCTTGTCTGAGCTTCAGTTTAGTCCTCCCTGTGGTTAACAGCCTACCCCCACATCCTTCCTAATGATTTCTCCTTCTCACCAAAGCCAGAGGGTCCCAGACTTTGCTTCATGTTGGAATCTACAGATCTTTAAAAAGCATCTCTCACCCCTAGGCATTCCGATTTCATTGGTCCGCGGTACAACCTGGGCACCAGAATTTTTTAAACTCCTCAGGTATTTCCAATAGGCAGCAAAGTTTAGGACCCACAAGTCTGAAAACCTCTAGCCAATCAGACTACACCAGGAGTTCATTTCAAGTCCACAGCACAGTTTTAGGTGGGCAGTAGATGGCTCTGAGCTGTGTTTGTATGTAGGAACTAAAGAGACCCCAGTGGCTCTGCATAAGGAAATACAGGTCCATAATTCCTTATTCTGAAACCCAAAAGACTCTGAAAACTGAGAGTTTTTCCAAACTCAGGGCAGCAATATCTGACCTGGCTTGAACTCACTTGGTGGCAAGACTCAACTATTTTTAGTCTTTACCCATCCCACTTAGCGTGACTATTCATGTATTTTGCCAGGAAATATTAATGTGTTTAATTACAGAGTGCCTTCCCAGACCCTGCTGGAGCTGTTACATAATACAGGGTCTGTGTGTCTTTCTCACTCTTCAAATTTCCGAATTCAGAAATTAAATGTGTGGCCCCAAAGGTTTAGGCTGAAGGAATATGCAATTAGAGAAAGAATTGATTTCTCCTTGTATATAAAGAGCAGGGAGGAGAAGGGGATAGAAGAGAGTAAAATGACCAAACAGCATGGCATTTATGTGATTTATTCTAAGTGTCCCAACTGGGTGAATTAATTAGAGAAAAGGACCACCTCTTGAGTAAACACAACCAACTCTTCAGTAGGGTTCACAGCTCAACAAGCAGATCACAGGCTGGATTTTACTCTCACTCACCTCCCTTGGCCAGATTCTTTTGTTCAGTCCACAAACTCACAGCCATGCAAGCGGCCATGCCAAGCAATTTTGATAGTAGGTGGCACCTGAGGTACAGAAATGGGCAAAGCTTTTCTAAGTGTAAGGATGCCTAATATCTAATTTTTAGTGACTATTAATGCAATTAAAAGTGTCAAGGTGAAGGGCATTGGAAGGCCTACATGGAGTGCATGCATGGGGTGGTGTGAGGGGATGGCGTGCATGCAGAGGACAGCAAGAATGGGAGGGCCAGAGTCCATAAGATAGGGCAGTAGATGTTCGGCAAACAATTAAATAGGGTTCATGATCATTTCATCCAGCTATTAAAGAGCAGTGTCAGAGTTCCCATCGTGGTGCATTGGAAACGAATCTGTCTAGGAACCATGAGGTTGCCAGTTCAATCCCTGGCCTTGTTCAATGGGTTAAGGATCCGGCATTGCCATGAACCGTGGTGTAGGTCACAGACACAACTCAGGTCCTGTGTGGCTGTGGCTGTGGCATAGGCCAGCTGCTGTAACTCCAACTGGACCCCTAGCCTGGGAACCTCCAAATGCCGCAGGTGCAGCCCTAAAAAAGCAAAAATAAAAATAAAAAGCAGTGTCAAGTGTGACCCCAGCCAACGCCTGAGACACAAAAACATTTCATTGAACATCTAATATGTTGCATATAATATGCACTATCTCAGGCAAGCCTTGCAAGCAGTCCTAGGAGAGAAAAGGAGTTAGGAGTAATTAGAGTAATTAAGTCATTTGCTCGAGTAAAAGTAGGTAAAAAGTGACAAAGCCAGTTTTTCGATCTACATCTTTCTGATGCCAAAGCCAGTATTCATAACCAGTGCTCTGCGTGTACCTCACACGGCTGTCACAGCCCTGGGCATGGTGCCTGCACACAAGTGCTCAAAGGTACCTCAGCAAAAGCAAAACATGGTAACACCCAGCACTGTATGTGCAAGAATCTTGTTAAAATTATGTCTTAAAACTAAACCATAATTAACATCCTACCAGACTAATGCAAGCATGTAAAACACTTGAACAGCTCCTGTCTACTTGCCTGCCTCATTCACATTTGTATAAACTCTATTGTATAAATGTATCCATAATTTCAGCTATATTTTAAGGAGAAATGTTTTGTTTCAGGCATTTCATTTGCAGGATCCATTAAACTGAATATCACTAGTAATTACTTAGAACCAAAACATTCTCTCATTCACTAGGCAAAGCTGAACAGATTCACAGTATTTTTTATCTGCAAGGGTGGTTTCCATCACCAGCACCCTTGTGAATATCAGCAGACCAAAGAAATTCAGCCAATCAGGACTCAGCAGTGCCTGACCTGTGGCCGGGCAGGGAGCTGTTCACTTAAACTCCTATCAGATCACAGCAACAAAATTGCACTAGTGATGGATATTGCACTTAATAAGCAACATAGTTAAATTGAAAATATAAATTTCCTGCTGTTTATGACCATGGCAGAGTCCACAGATAGTCTACCATGGCAGCAGCTAACTATGCATCAAAAATGTATCCTCCCCAAAGGGGCTGCTGCAGTGCTGGTTATATTCTATTTCCAGATCTGGAGCTGGTCACAGGGGTGTATTAAGTTTGTGAAAATGAGCTGGACAGATGGTGACTAGACTGATTCCGGGGATCATTTTGAAATGTATAGAAATAGTGAATCATGCTGTTGTGTACCAGGAGCTACATAGTGCAATAGGTCAATTACACTTCAAAAGCGAACAAGTGAAGAAACAAATATATATAAAAGAGATCAGACTTGTGCTTACCAGAGGCAGTGGGAAGAGGATGAAGTGGGGGAATTGGATGAAGGTAGTCAAAAGACACAAACTTTCAGTTGTAAGATAAATAAGTACTGGGGATGTCATGTACAACATGATAAATATGATTAATACTCTTGTTCATTACATATGAAAGTTGTTAAGAGAAGAAATCCTAAATGTTCTCATCACAAGAAAAAAATATATTTCTCTTTCTTTGATGTATCTATAGGAGATGATGGATATTCTCTAAACTTATGGCGGTTGTCATTTCATGACGCATGTAAGTCACATCATTATGCTATACACCCTAAAATTATACAGTGCTGTATGTCAGTTATATCTCAATAAAATAGGAAGAAAGGGAAAAAAAGAAAATGCCTTGGGATGAAATTTTAAGATACATGACTTTTCTGATTATGTACTACAATTTAAAATCTAAAAAGCAATTATTCAGTCCATACAATATAAATAAATAAACAGAACACACTGAGAAAAAGTGTTGTGTTCTTTTCCAGATACAGAGTTGTCAGTAGAAGCAGATGTCCAGGCAGGAACTACATTTCCCAGAACCACTTGCTTCTAGATAGAATCATGTGACTCATTCTCAATGACGGAATGTAAGCAGAAGTTATGTGTCATTTCTAGGCCTCAGTGGCTGACCCTAGTGCTTTCCCTCTACTCTCTCTTCCCAACTGCCTAATAAATAAAGAGGATTCCCATGCCCTAGAGCATAGTAGATCAACAAGATGGAAAGCTGCCCACTGACCAGGAATATCTACATTGGACTTTTAGTCATCTATAAATAAATAAAATTTTGTTGTGCTAAGCCACTGAAATTTTGCAGTTTCCTTGTTAAAGCAACTAGCTTTACACTAACTTGTATACTGACCCTAAATCTGGTCATTCCTTTCCAACTTATGGAACCCTAATTTTTTTTTTAGTTTGGCAACGTGTCCACTTAAAATACTCACCTCCCTGTATTCCCTTGCACACTAGACATGGCCACAGTCCTGGTCAATGAGATACAAATGGAATTTGCCCTCTATGACATCCAGGAAAGCCCTTTGAGAAATTCAGCTTTACCCTGTGTTGAGTATGGACACACTCCATGAGCTGCAGCAGCCATTTTGCAACTATGAGAGCATGTTAAAAATGGCCATGAACACCTTATGAAAACCACCCATTAAAGAAATAGAAAACTGTCACTACCCCCAGAGGTCCCTCATGTGTTCTTTTCAGATCACAACCCCTTCTTTCCCCTAGAGGTAACTACTCTCCTGCTTAGTCTCTCTTATTGGTGACATTCCCCTAACTCCACACACAGGCACTCCCAACACACATCTGTTCAAACATCCCTTTTCAGAATAGCATTTGGGTGTAAGGAGTAGGAGACTCAAGTGTCCTCACGGCAATAACAATGGCATCTTTCAACCTACAATCTCTTCTATTAACAAACCTCATCTTCGTAAGAGAGCATATCAAGACCCACATGTTCTATAAGCTCCCTTTTCTGCATCAGCATCTCTTGCTCTGTATGCCTCCTCTTTGTCCTTAAAATATCTCACTGGAAGGGACAGGCTTTCTCCTGTGTCATATTCTTCCTCCCAACTCCAGCCTCAAGGCCAAGCCATAATGGGGCAAATATTTATTTACTAAATAAGAGAATCTCTAGGAAGACTAGCATTTGCTTTGCTACCAAAAAAAAAAAAAAAAAAAAAAAAAAACCTAAAGGAAAATCCCCCTTCTTATCCCCTGCCAAAGAGGTCAAAAACCTAACCTTTCCTGCCTGAATCACTAAGCCTCCAGGGTGGTAGTTCAAGGAGAATTTAGGAGCTAAAAACAAAAATCCTTTATTCTGCTCATGTGTCTGCAGGTCAGCTGGGCAGTTTCTTCTGATGTCAGCTAAGCTCACTCATGCATCCACAGCCCAGCTGTGGATTGGCTAGCTGGCTCTGCTGACCTCAGTTGGGCTCTCTCTTACATGCCCAGGAGTCATCTAACTCTCAGCAGTTCTACAAAGGCTTCAGCTGTCCTGTATGTCTCATCCTCTGACAGCCTATCCTGGCCAGGTTCTCCTGGCAATCACAGAGGAGTAGAGGAGAAAGCAGAAAGGCACAAAGGCTTTCTCAACCTGCTGTTTGTAGCAAGTGTGCTAACATCCTGTAGACCAATGGTTGTACATGAAGGCCAGATTCCAGTGATGAGGAAAGAGGCACCATCTCTCTCCTTTTTTTTTAATTGTAGTTGATTTACAATATCATTTTAGTTTCAGGTGTACAGCAGACTGATTCAGTTATATATATTTTTTCCAGATTCATTTTCCCTTATAGGCTCCTACAAAATATTGAGTATAGTTTCCTGTGCTATACCATAGATCCATGTTGTTTCTCTATTTTATAGTAGTATGCATATGTTAATCCCACACTCCTAATTTATCCCTCCCCTCCCTTTCCTTTTGGTAACCATAAGTTTGTTTTCTATGTCTGTGAGTCTTTTCCTGTTTTATAAATAAGTTCATTTGTATCTTTTTTTTTAGATTCCACACATAAGCAATGCCAAATGATGTCTGTCTTTCTCTGGCTTACTTCACTTAGCATGATAATCTTTAGGTCCATCCAGGTGGCTACAAGTGGTATTATTTCCTTCTTTTTTATGGCTGAGTAATATTCCATTGAATATATGTACCACATCTTTCTTTTTAGTGAAAATCATAGGGAAAGGGGCATGGACTAAGAGAGGGTCAAGACCTGATACTAATGAGCCAAACAATCTGCCATATCCACTAGTTCTCATCTGCTGTTGATTTAGGACATTTCCTCAGCACTGCTAGACAGCCTTGCAAGCTTGGGTCAAGAGAAAGCCCTCAGGCAGCGCATTGCTGATACTGAGAGTGGCAAGTGTTGACAGTTGCTGGAATGGTGAATGCTGAGGGGTATGGGTGGGACTCGAGAGTTAATCTACAGTTTGGTGCGTGGTCCGTGATGAAACAGACCCATCAACCTCCTTTTCTTGTGAATATCTGTGTATATACTGATTGCCAAAAATGGGCCAAGTTCTCCACCTCCGCTAAAATGAGATTCTGTCAGTTTTCCACTCAAAAAGTACAGTAGTCCCCCTTATCCATGGCGGATATGTTCCAAGACCCCCAGGCACAAACAGTACCAAATCTCTTTTTTTTTTCCAATGTTTTTCCCTATACCTACAGTCACTATGATAAAGTTTAGTTTAAAAAATTAGGCACAGTAAGAGAATATTCAAATTGCCAGAACCCCTAATTTGTGCTTTGAGGTTATTATTAAGTAGAACAAGTGTTACTTGAACACAAGCACTGCAGTACCAAGAGGATCTGTCTGATCACTGAGATGGCTGCCAGGTGACCAACAGGTAGATTCACTGGACAGAGTGACGATTCTTATCCCCAGGCAGGGCAGAGCAAGATTTTATCACACTACTCAGAACAGCACACAACTTAAAATGAGTTGTTTACTTCTGGAATTTTTCGTTTAATCTTTTTGGATCACAGTCACTCACGGGTAACTGAAACCACAGAAAGTAAAACCGCTTAAGAGGGGACTACTACATATCCATGTCTTTATCTTTTGAATCTGGGCTGGCGTTGTCACTGCCTTTGACAGTATGATGCAATGGAAATGACAGTGGGCCAGTTCCAAGTCTGGGTCACAAACAGTACACAATTCTGTCCCCCCCCCTTTTTTTTTTAATCCTTGCTACCACAAAAAGAAGCCTGTGGGGAAGGAGAGAACCCATGTGGAAGAGAATAGTCATCACAGCAGTGGCAGCTGACCGCCGCAGCTGATCACAAACACAAGAGGGGGCACAGCACAAGCTAGAAAAATGTTTTACCCAACCCAAATGGTCTTTCTTCCTTGGCATGTCAATATGGTGGACTATACTGGTTGATTTTCAAATACTGAACCAGCCTTGCTATTCTCAGGATAAACCCAACTTGTTTGTGATGTATTATTCTTTTCACATATTTCTGGGTTCAGTTTGCTAATATTTTGCTGAAAATATTTGTACCTGTATCATGAAGGTTATTGGTCTCCTATTAGTTATTGGTCTTTTTCTTTCTTATACTCTCTTCGGTTTTTTTATCTAAGGATCTAGCGTCATAAAATGAATTTGTAAGTGTTCCCTCCTTCTGTATTTTCTGGAAGAGATTTTATAGAAATTGGGTTATTTCTTCTTTAAATGTTCATCAGTAGTCTTCTCTCTTTTTTTTGAAGTTTTCTAAATATGAATTAAATTTCTTTACTAGATATAGGGCTAATCAGTTTATTTCTTCTTGGATGAAGTTCTGGTAAATTTTTTCTTTCAAGGAATTGGTCCATGCCATCTCTGTTTTTGTTTTTGTTTTTAAGTTTTATTGAAGTATAGCTAATTTACAAGGCTGTGATAATTTCTTCTGTATAGCAAAGTGACCCAATCATCATACACACGTATCCATTCCCTCTGATTTTTTTTCCCACATAGATTATCACAAAATACTGGGTAGGGTTCTCTGTGTTATACAGCAGGTCCCTGTGTCCAGTCATTCCATGTACCTCAGCATGCATATGCCAATCCCAAACTCCCAGTCCATCCCTTCCACCCCCTATATTATTGAATTTATGTGCATAGAGCTGCTTTTAGTTTTTTTCCTTATATTTTTAAAATCTGCAGTGTAGAGTGATATCCCCTATTTCACTATTTTTTAAAAAACTGTATTATAGTTGATTTACAATATTCTGTCAATTTCTTTTTTTTTTTTTTTGTCTTTTTGCCTTTATGTGGAGCCGCACTCGCGGCATATGGAGGTTCCCAGGCTAGGGGTCTAACAGGTGCTGTAGCTGCCGGCCTTCGCCGCAGCCACAACCACAGCAAGGCGGGATCTGAGCCGCGTCTGCAACCTTCATCACAGCTCACGGCAACGCCGGATCCTTAACCCACTGAGCAAGGCCAGGGATCGAACCTGAAACCTCATGGTTCTTAGTCGGATT
>PVHT021183699.1:17737668-17869103 GCA_004024745.2 Catagonus wagneri
GGCATATGGAGGTTCCCAGGCTAGGGGTCTAACAGGTGCTGTAGCTGCCGGCCTTCGCCGCAGCCACAACCACAGCAAGGCGGGATCTGAGCCGCGTCTGCAACCTTCATCACAGCTCACGGCAACGCCGGATCCTTAACCCACTGAGCAAGGCCAGGGATCGAACCTGAAACCTCATGGTTCTTAGTCGGATTCGTTAACCACTGAGCCACGAAGGGAACTCCTGTCAATTTCTGCTGTGCAGCAAAGTGACCCAGCCATACACCCATACACACACACACACACACACACACACAGACACACACACACTCTTTTTCTCATATTACCTTCTGTCATGTTCTATCACAAGAGATTGGGTATAGTTCCCTGTGCTATATAGTAGGATCTCATTCCTTATCCATTGTAAATCTAATAGTTTGCATCTATTAACCCCAAACTCCCAGTCCATCCCACTCTCCACCTCCCCCTTGGCAACCACAAGTCTGTTCTCTATGTCTGTGAGTCTGTTTCTTTTCTCTAAATAGGTTCATTTGTGCCATATATTAGATTCCACATATATGTGATATCATATGGTATTTGTATTCTCTTTCTAACTTACTTCACTTAGTATGAGAATCTCTAGTTCCATCCATGTTGCTGTAAATGACATTATTTTGTTCTTTTTTGGGGTGAATAATATTCCCCTGTGTATATGTACCACAGCTTCTTAATCCATTCATCTGTCAGTGGACACTTAGGTTGGTTCCATATCTTGGCTATTGTGAATAGTGCTGCAAGGAACATGGGGGTGCATGTACCTTTTTGAATGCAAGTTTTGTCTAGATATGTGCCCAGGAGTGGGCTTGCTATATCATGTGGTAGTTCTATATTGAGTTTTCTGAGGAACCCCCATACTGTTTTCCATAGTGGTTGTACCAGTTTGCATTCCCACTAACAGTGAAGGAGGGTTCCCTTTTCTCCATACCTTCTCCAGTGTTTGCTATTTGTAGACTTATTAATGATAGCCATTCTGACCGGTGTGAGGTGGTATCTATTGTAATTTTGATTTGCATTTCTCTAATAATTAATAATGCTGAGCATTTTTTCATGTGCCTGTTGGCCATTCATATGCCTTCTTTGAATAAATGTCTATTTATGTCTTCTGCCCATTTTTCAATTGGGCTCTTTGGTTTTTTGCTGTTGAATTGTATGAGTTGTTTGCATGTTTTGGAGATTAAGCCCTAGTTGGTTGCATCCTTTGAAATTATTTTTTCCCATGCTGTAGGTTGTCTTTTTTTTTTAATGGTTTCCTTTGCTGTGCAAAACTTGTGACCCTATTTCACTCTTGATGTTGGTAATTTGTGTCTCCTTTTTTTTCTTAAACAGTATCGTTGTCAGTTCGTAAATTTTGCAGATCTTTCCAAAGAATCATCTTTTTGTTTCATTGAATTTTCTCTATTTTTCATTGATTTCAATTTTCATTGAATTTTCTATTTTCTATTTCATTGATTTCTGCTTTTATCATTATTGTTTCCTTCTTTTGGGTTGCTTTGAATTTATTTTGCTTTTTTTTTTTGGCTGCACCTGTGGCATGTGAAAGTTCCCAGGCCAGGGACTGAACCCATGCCACAGCAGCAGCCCAAGCCACTGCAGAGACAAAGCTGGATCTTTAACCCACTGTGCCACAAGAGAACTCCTGTTTTGCTCTTCTATTACTAGTTGCAAAGAGTGGAAGTTTAGATTATGTATTTGAGCCCTTTCTTTCTTTTTTAATATTTGCACTTAATGCCACAAATTTTTCTGCAAACAATATATCCCACCAATTTTGATTTATTGTATTTTCATTTTAATTGAATACTCAAAATATTTTCTAATTTACCTTGAGATTTCTTTTTGATCCATATATTTGAAAGTAAATCCTTAACTTCAAACTTTGGGGAGATTTTTCAAATATTTTGTGTTATTAATTTCTAGTTTAATTCCAGTAAGATCAGAATTCATACTTTTAATAATTTCAATCCTTTTAATTTTGCTAAAGATTGTTTTATGATCCAGGATATAGAATCTTATGGTGAATGCTTCTTGTGCACTTAAAATGAATGTGTTCTGATACTATTGGGTAGCGTTTTTATAAATGTCAATTAGGGCAAGTTGGTTAATGTTATTGTTTAGCTTTTCTGTGCTCTTACTTTTTTCAAGAAATTAGATAGTGGGGAGTGTTGAAGCCTCTGACTATAATTGAAGTTAGCTATTTCTTCCTGCAGTTCTATAGGTTTTGCTTCATTTATCTTCACGCTCTGCTGTTAGACACATACACATCAAGAATTGTTATGTCTTTTTGGAGAATTGGCCCCTTTGTCATTGTATAATCCCTCTGTTTTCCCTGATGACTTTCCGTTCTCTGAAGTCTGCTTTGTCTGAATTAATATAGCTACTATAGCTTTCTTTAACATTAACATTGTATAGTGTCCTCCGTCTCTTTATTTTCAATATATCTATGTCTTTATATTTAAAATTAATTTCTTATAAATAATATAGAGTTAACTTGTGAAAAATAGAATTGGGTCTTTTTTTTTAATCCACTCTGTCAGTCTCTGTTTTTTAATTGGTGTGTTTAGACCATTCACATTAAAAATGATTACTGATACAGTTGTATTAATATCTATCATACTGTAACTTAGTCATACATTAATTTGTAACTTAATTTGTTAAATTTTGTTTATTTCTTTTTTCTTTTTTGTCTTTCCCATTTTTTTTGCCTTCTCTGGTATTAACTGAGCATTTTGTGTGATTCCATTTTTTCTTTTCTCTTAGGATATCAATTATATTTCTTTTAAAAAACTTTCAGTGATTGACCTCAATTTTGCATATATGTTTACAAAAAAATCTAAGCCAACTTTGAAATAACACTATATTAATTCACAAGTAGTTCAAGTATCTTACAGTGGGATAGTCCCACTTCCTCCTTCCCATGCCTCATTCACTTCACTGATCTATAACTATAATCATCCAACATATTGTTGCTATTATTATTTTTAAAAAGCTATTATCTGCTAGATCAATTAAGAATAAGAAAAAAGTTTTCTTTTATCTTTATAATTTCTTTCCTAACACCCTTCCTTTCTTTATGTGGAGCTGAATTTCTACCTAAAGAACCCCTTTTTAATATTTCTTTTTTTTATCTCAGTGGATTTTATTTCAATTATAAGTGTACATAAATCATCACAAGTCAATTTTATAGATTTTGTATCCCAAACCCCCACCCCTCTTTTTAATATTTCTTACAAACCAAATATACTGGCAACCAGTTCTGTCAATTTTTGTTTCTCTGAAAAGCCTTTATTCCTCCTTGACTGTTCAATGATTATTTCACTGGATACAAAATCGTACATGGATAGCTTTTTTTTTTCTTTCAATACTTTAAATATTTCACTCCACTTTCTCCTTGCTTGAACTGTTTCTGAAGAAAAGTCTGATGTAATTCTTACCCTAGTTTCTCTCCAAGGCAAGGTTGGGTTTCTTCCTCTACTTTCTTTCAAGATTTTGTCTGACTTTGATTTTCTGCAGTTTGACAGTGATAGATAGATTAGGTAGATTATTTAGTATTTATCTTGATTGATGTTCTCCAGTCTTCCTCAATCTGTGGTTCATGTCTCATTAATTTAGGAACATTCTCAGTCATTACTTTTTTTTCCTTTTTAGGACCACACCTGTGGCATATGGAAGTTCCCAGGCTAGGAGTCAAATCAGAGCTGAAGCTGCTGGCCTACACCACAGCCATAGCAATTCAGGATCCAAGTTGCATCTGCAACCTAACACCGCAGCTTGTGGCAATGCCTGATCCTTAACCCAATGAGCGAGGCCAGGGATCCAACCTTCATCTTCATGGATACTAGTCAGGTTCTTAACCTACTGAGCCACAATAAGAACTCCTTAGTTATATTCATTTTCTATAGTTTGATAGTGATGCACTTAGATGCAGTTTTTCTGGTATTTATTCAGCTTGTTCTCTAAGCTTCCCGAATCTGTGGTTTGGTATCTAAAGTTAATTAGGAGAAATTCAGTCATTGTTGTTTCAAATATCCTTTCTGTTCCTTTACCTCTTTTCGTTCTGGTATTCTCATTTCATGTATATTACACATTTTGTAATATCCCATGATATGTGGATATTCTGATCCATTTCTCCCTTTTTTCCTTTTTCCTTTCCAGTTTGGGAATTTTCTATTGCCACATCTCCAAGCTCACTGCTTTTTTTTTTTTCCTTAGCTATATCCAGGCTGCTGATGAGCCCATCAAAGGCATTCTTCATTTCTATTACCATTATTTTTTTTCCAGAATTTTGTCTTCATGCTTTATTAGCATTTCTGTTTCTCTGCTTACATTATCCACCTGTTCTTGCATATTGTTCACTTTTTCCATTAGTGTCCTTGGAATATTTATTGTAGTTACTATAAATTTTTATCTTGATAATTCTAAAGTTTCTATTGTCTCTGACTGTAGCACTGATGTCTTCTCTGAATCTCCAGGCTGTTCTTTGTTTTGTTTTGCTTTGGTTTTATTTGTTTGTTTTTGTTTGTTTTAATATAATGATTTTTATTTTTCCATTATAGCTGGTTTACAGATTTCTGTCAATTTTTCAACTGTACAGCCTGGTGACCCGGTTAAGCATACATATGTAGATTCATCACAAGTGGTCAGACATAGTTTCTGGTGCTATACAGCAGGATCTCCTTACTTTTCCATCCCAAAGGCAATAGTCTACATCTACTTTTGTTTTTGTTTTGCTGGGAGCAGCTTCCTGACTTCTAGGTAACACCACCTTCCTTCTGTTGGTTCAGCTATTCCAAGACTTTTACAACCAATTCCCTGTAATAAATCTGTCTGTGTTTTGAATATCTAGAAATGCTTTTATTTTCCTCTTAGATATTGATTAGAAGAGATGAAATAGGGCCTTTGTATGAGGTCTCTAGGATACCATACATAGGCAACCAAAACTGGAGCAGAATATATTTGGAAATACGTGCCTTGGGGAGCAGTAAAGGCATCAAGATCATCATGTAGTACAAATGAGGAAAGGGAACAAAACTTTGGATTCATAAATTCACTGGTGTTCTTATCTTGCTCATTCCTACTATTTGCCTTAACATGATATACATGGCTGTTAAAATTAAATGTGAATCTTATTCTATCTTTTTTTTTTTGTCTTTTTGTCTCTTTAGGGCTGCACCCGTGCCATATGGAGGTTCCCAAGCTAGGGGTCGAATCAGAGCTGTAGCTGCTGGCCTATACCAGAGCCATAGCAACACATGATCCAAGCCGTGTCTACAACCTACACGATAGCTTATGGCAACACCAATCCTTAACCCACTGAATGAAGTCAGGGATCAAACCCGTGTCCTCATGGATGCTAGTTGGGTTCGTTAACCCCTGAGCCATGATGGGAACTCTCTTGTTCTATCTTTTAAAAATTGTTTTAAATTGATGGTTTTCAATAGATGCATAGATAAATAAACTGTGGTACATCTGTACAATATTATATTATTCAGCACTAAAAAGAAATGAGTTATCACACCATGAAAAGACATGAAGGAAACATAAAGGCATATTACTAAGTGAAAGAAGCCAATCTGAAAAGGCAACGTACTGTATGATTCCAGCTCGATGACATTCTGGAAAAGGCAAAACTCTGGAGACTGTAAAAAGATTAGTGGTTGCCAGGGTTTTGAGGGGAGGGAGGGATGGCTAGGCAGAGAACAAAGGATTTTTAGGACAGTGAGATTATTCATTATAATACTCTAATAGTAGATACATGTCATTCTACATTTCTCAAAACCCATAGAACATCCAACACAAAGAACAAACTCTAATATAAACTACTCTTTAGTGGTAATTATGTCAATGCTGGTTCATCAGTTGTAACAAATGTACCACTCTGGTTGAGGATGTTGACAGTGAAGGAAGTTGTGCCTATTTTCGGGGCAGGGGGTATATGGGAACTCTGTGCCTTCTGCTTACTTTTGCTGTGAATCTAAAATTGTTCTTGAAAAAAACTAAAGTGTATATATATTATACTTTATTATTATATTGTTATATTCATAATTGTGTATTACACCCACATTTGTTATATCCAGAAGGCTATTGTACAAAAGAACTCAATTTAGGTGTAGAGCCATTGGTTTATTATCCATGTAACAAGAGGAAAACAAGTGTTTTCTCACAAATTTCCTCCTTTCCTGTATTCCCATGAAAACCAAAAGTTAAAACATCATTACAACAGACATAAAAACCATTGGTTGAAATAGTAGCAAGTAGAACTATTCCTCAGGCAGGTTTTAAAAATCTTCTGTCTTATAGAAATTAATCCTTCCACAAACATCACAGAAACTGCAAGCTTAACTTCGTATTTACATAAAAGGAAGGAGAAAAAGGAAGACCAACACACATACACCATCTTGGAATGCTTGCTTGCATACACAATCACATTTGCTTCTTCATGCTGAATCAAGAACACAGGGACATTCAGAAATGAAATTAAATGAGGAAGTGAGAGCAATATGCTTGAATGGTTTATTTGTGCCATCCTGAAAAAGTGCATTACACTCCAAAGGAAGAAATAACAGTACAGCTGAATTACAGTATATTTATATTTTACTGCAAGAAAAAATGGATTACTTTAATGCCATAAAACTACATTTGATAATTATTCTTTAAATCAACCAACAAAAAAAAACTTTTTGTTTTAAATCTGAACTATCCCCAACTGTTCTTCATCCATGCTTCTGCCATGGCTAATGGTTGTAAGCAACAGAAGCTGGACTCTGAAGAAGCAAAAGGCGAATGTGCAAAGGATGTCCCAAGTCCTTTGGAGGGCTAGAGAACCAGGTTTAAGGTGAGATCCCAGAAACAGTTCCCAAATCCACGCTGCAGAACTAGTCCGATTAGAAAACCTTTACTGCCACCATTGCCAGCAGGCAATAATTACGCAGTTTGAAGCATTGCCAGACACCAAGAATTCTACCTCACAGCTTTTACCTCCAAAGAGAGCAAGTTCACCATCTGTATTATTTCACTGGTTCTCCAGAGAAACAGAACCAATAGGAGATATGCACAGTTAACCCGTGAACAACACAGGTTTGAACTGCAAACGGGTTCACTTTTATGCAGATTTTTTTTTTCAGCAAATACTGTAGTACTCCACGATCCATGGTTTGTTGGATCTATGGATGCAGAACCACAGACAGAGGGCTGACTGTAAAGTTACACAGAATTTTTTTTTGGTTGTGGCCCATGACATGTGGAAGTTCCCAGGCCAAGGATGGAACCTGCACCACAGCCATGACCTGAGCTGCAGCAGTGACAATGCTAATCCTTAACCTGCTGAGCCATCAGGGAAATCCAATATACATGGATTTTTGACTGCACAGGAGATTACTGCCCCTGTCCTCCTCGTCGTTCAGGGTCAACTGTATCTGTGAAAGGGAGGTTTATTTTAAGAAATTGGTGCATGTGGTTATGGAGGCTTGGTAAATCCAAAATCTTATTGGGAAAGCTGACAGAAAAGAGTTGTAGTTTAAGTCCAAAGGTAGTCTGCTGGCGGAATTCCCTCTTTCTTGAGGGAGGTCATTTCTTTTCAGGTTTTCAGCTGATTGGATGAGGCTCACCCATATTGGGGGGGGTTGGAAATCTTCTTTATTCAAAGTTCACTGATTTAAATCTTAATCTCATCTAAAAACACCCCACAGAAACTGTAGAATGATGGGGGTGGGGCACGGCACGCAGCAGCTGATGTGGGATCTCAGTTCCCAGACCAGGGTTTTGAACCCAGGCAAACTCCCTCCAGAATGATCTTCAACTAAATATCTGGGTACCATGGCCCAGTCAAGTTGACATAAGATTAAGCATCACATCATCCCAGCCTTCCTCTGTCACCAGTTTTGGGGTCAGAGTTTGGCAAAGACAGGTTTGATTGGCAGTGAATCAGTGGTCATCCAGGCAGGAAAGCGATGGCACACTCAGAAGGATCATTGCAGAGTGTTTATTAAGAGGAATGCTTACAATGATGTGGGAGGGATGGTGACACACCCAAGGGCTAGCAATAGGAGAAACCGTTACCGCACCTAGAATTGAAGGGCCAAGGGGAAGGAGCTATTCCTGGAGGTCAGTAGAAACAGTTAAGATAGTAAATAGTATTTGTTTTTTTTGTTTGGGGTTTTCGGTTTTGGGGTTTTTTTTGTTTGTTTGTTTTGTTTTTTTTTTGTCTTGTTTTGCTTTGTTTTGTTCATCTTAGAGCTTTGGGGGAATTTACTGAGAGAGTTTTCATATACCAAAAGGATGCTGAGTTTTTCTCAGCAGGTGTCATGGCTGGTGGTTCTTTCATTAGCAGTAGTTGAAAGACACTAGATTACAGTGACCACAATAGCCACAAGCAAGTAAAAATCTCCAATCATCTCACAATATGTTGACTTCATGTCTATCACATTCAAACACCTGGTTTCGGTGCACAGTTTCTCATCTATGTTCTCCACCAGGTTGGAAGAGTCATCAGTGATCTCTACAACACTCTGCCATCTCTATTCTGTTCCCAGAAAAGCAGCAATAGTCATAATACTTCCTGGCACAGATGGAGCTGGGAAGCAATGTCCCATTGCTCTCTCCTTCCACCATTGGCTAAACCCAAGTGGAAGCCAGAGGCAAGGAAACCGTGGTGATAAAGTCCACAAAAGTCAGCCTCCCAAGGAAAGACCATATCAAGAAGGGTAGAAAGCAGATCTGGAGGGACAAACTGAGGCAAAAACTGTTACACAGAGCCTGGGTCCCTGGCCTCAACACAGCCATAAGACCAGGAAGGTAAGGGCTGGGTGTGGGAGACCTGCCTCCTACCTTCAGGAGGTAGGATTTTGAATGAAGGAAATTTCAGAAATAGAATAAGGTTGTTCCAAAGATGCTGGGTGGACACAAACAAGACAGCTGTCCTCTTTAAATTCTATCAGTTGGGTACATACCAAAGGTCAGAGACATCTGCTGTGGTCCATGCTTCTCCAACCTCAGAAAAGCTGAAGACAACAAGGATCTCCTCATATACAGGACTTTTTCTCCTCCTCCAGAACATCCTCATTCTGGGACTCCAAATCCTGTGTCTTCATCCAGGCCTTCATCTTTTCCCTTGGAGATTAGACACTTCTAATGTCTAGAAAAAAACCGAGGAACAAACACATTTGCACAGAAATCCTTTTCATTTTAGCAAGGACCCTCTGAATATGTAATTTAGTACCCAAGTCTCCAATTTAATCTTAGAAATACTCAATATTAAAGGACATTAGCCTGAGTCAAGGAGAGACTCCAAAAGGTCATCTGACAGCCTCCTGCTGCCTTTCGGACAGCTCAGATGATGAGTCACATCTGCGGTTTGGGGCCAATGGAAACTGGCATCAGCCCTTCCTCCAGGTGTTTTCTAAAAATCACATACACCTATGCAAATACAACCTTCAAGTCCAGAGCTCTCATCCCAGAAGCCATATTTGTAAAAACGGACCACAGTCAACGCTGCAACAGGGCTTAGGGTCGAGTCTGTCCTGCCAAGTTGCATTGCTGGGCCTGTACTGAAGTTAATGTTGTTTTTGAAGCACCAACATTTTTAAAGTGGGAAATGCAAAACCAAATTCCCGATTGCCAGGTTATCCTAAAATTTAGGGTGCTCTAGGAAAGCTGGGCCCTCATTCCAACATGGCAGCCTTTAACGGGAACCAGAAAAGAGCTGAATCCTTTGCTGGGAAACGTGCTCTTAAGGCCTCCACTGCTTTGGGCTGATCTGTCATAGTCGTCCTTTTGTTTTCCTTATAGTCAAGTCAGAGTGAAAAATATCTATCAAAACTTGGGGAAATTAGAGATACACTAAGAGAACCACACATTCCAAGGAGGAGAGGGAGCCTATTTCTGTGCTGAAGTAATTCAACCCACTTCATTCCTTTATGCTTTATGCATAGGCCTGAGTGAGACTTGGTGTGACCCTAGAAGACTCCTATAGACCCACCTTAGCCTCTTGGCTCCTTATTTGATCCAACGTGTTTTTTAAACCCTAAACTTATAGGCAGACCTCATTGTGGGTTTTTTTTTTTTGGTTTGGGTTTTTTTTTTCATTTTTAGAGGTTTTATTAATGTATAGTTGATTTACAATGTTGTGATACTTTCTGCTGCACAACAAAATTAATCAGTTATAAAAACACACATATCCACTCTTTTTCAGATCCTTTTCTCAGATAGATTATCACAGAATATTGGGTAGTGTCCCCTGTGCTATGCCGCGGGTCCCTATTTACCACCCATTCTACATAAAATATAGTGTGCATACAGGCAGACCTTGTTTGATGGCCCTTTGATATATTATGCTTCATAGATACTGCATTTTTTTTTAACATACTGAAGGTTTGTGGCAAGCCTGCATCAAACAAGTCTGTCAGCGTTATTTTTCCAACAGCATTTGCTCTCTTCCTATCTCTGGGTCACATTTTTGTATTTCTCACAATATTTCAAACTTTTTCATTATTATTATTATATTTGTTATGATTTGTGAAGAGTGATCTTCAAGGTGACTGTTGAAAAAAGATTAACTCGGGGACCTGGATCAAGATGGTAAAGGAGTAAAGACTTGCAGCTCACCTCGTCCCACAAACACATTTTAAAAAATGCAACTACATGTAGAATGATTCACACAGAACATCTACTGAATGCTGGCAGAAGATCTTAGACTTCAAAAAAGGGCAAGAATCCCTCCACATAACTGGGTAGAACAAAAGGGGGGTAAAAGGAGAGAAAGAGAGAAGAGAGAAGAAAAATGAATCAGGATGGAACCAACACTCCTGAGAGGGAGCTGTGAAAGAGGAAAGGAATCCACACCCTGGGATGCCACCCAGTTGACAGGGAGATCATCTGGGAAGAAGGGGAAACCTTAAAGCCTCAGAGAAAAGCACAGCAGCTGGATTGAGGAGGGCAAAGCAGAGAGAGAGCCACCCTCACCCAGGACACAACAGCCTGAGACATTTGGACAGGGGCTGGGTGCTGAGATGCAGGCTTCAGAAGTCAGTTTTAGGTAGAGGACTAAGGTTGGCTATGTGAAAATAGCTGAGTGGGCTGGGGAGCCAAGCCCCATAACTGAGAGAGTGCAGGAGGAGGCCTGTGGCAGGGAGGGGCAGCATGGGGGGGGGGACCACTATAGGAACATCTTTCTCTGCTCATGGGCTTTTGGGCAGTGAGGTGCCTCTTGCATGAGCTACAGGTGACAGGTGAATACCACTGCAGCCAAGCAGAGGAGGGCATTGCAGCCAAGCACCACTCATCACCCTCACTCAACTGGGAATGCACACACCCCACCATTTCTGCTGCCAAAGTCTCTGGGCACCTCCTCCACCTCCCTGAGGGTCACTGCCACTGCCAAGGGCCCTATAACAAGGAGCAGCCTGTGCCCCACCTCCTTACAGGTCCTTGCCACTGTTAAGGGCCCAGAATCCAGGCCATGGCTACTAGCCCTGCCCATTGCCTCCATAATCCTGGAATCATACAAAGACTGTACACAGCATATCCCCAGTCAAGGCGATAACAGCCTGCACACACTGAGGAAAGAGACAGCAAATATCCAAACCAAAAGCAGCTCTCATACCAAAGAAAAAAAAAAAAAAAGTAAGCCCTCACAAGCTACCCATGAGCACTCCCATATATAAATAGCCTTCCAAGACTACAGTAGATAATTGTTTTCCCTAAACTCACAGAATAAGAAAAATATAAGCAAAATGAAGAAGCACAGGAACTATTCCCAGTTAGGAGAACAGGAGGATTCACCTGAAGGTGCAAACAAACAGACCTCTGCAGTCTAACAGACATTGAGTTCAAAAAGGAGCTAATGGAGGCATGAAGGAATTAAGAGTAGATATGAATAGTAATGCAGATTACTTTAGAAAAGAGCTAGAAACTTTAAGGAGGAGTCAAGAAAAGTTAGAAAACTCATTTGCAGAGATGCAAGCTGAGGTAAATACGTTGAAGAATAGAATGAATAATGCAGAGGAATGAATAAGTGACTTGGAAGATAGACTCTACACACAATAGAGATTCCAGAAGAAGAAGAAAAAGAAGAGGGGATTGAAAATATATTTGAATAAATTATGGCTGAAAACTTTTCAACTCTAAAGGAAACAGATATCAAGATACAAGAAGCAAAGAGTGCCCCAAACAAGTGGAACTCAAAGAGGCCCATACCAAGACATATTATAATAAAAATGGCAAAAGTTAAAGATAAGGAGAGGATTCTAAATACAGCAAGAGGAAAAAAAACAGAGGTAATTAAAGGGAACCCCCATAAGTCTATCAGCTGATTTCTCTACAGAAACACTACAGGCCAGAAGAGAGTGGCAAGATATATTCAAAGTTCTGAAAGGGAAAATTTTGCAGCCTAGAGTACTCTACCCAGCAAGAATATAATTTAAAATAGAAAAAGAAATAAAGAATCTCTCCAAAAAACAAAAGCTAAAAGAGTACAGCAATACTAAACCCATTCTAAAAGAAATGCTGAAAGGGGTCCTCTAAATAGGAAAGAAGTAAAAAGATATAAGATGGAGGAAATCACAATTGGAAAGTAATCATTTATATAAGCCAGTATATTGGCGTTCCTGTTGTGGCTCAGTAGTTAATGAACCCGACTAGTATCCATGAGGATGAAGGTTTGATTCCTGACCTCACTCAATGGGTTAAGGATCCGGCATTGCGGTGAGCTGTGGCATAGGTTGCATACACAACTCAGATCCTGTGTTGCTGTGGTTGTAGCACAGGCCAGCAGCTACAGCTCTGATTTGACCACTAGTCTGGGAACCTCCATATGCTGCAGATAGGGCCTTAAAAAGACAAATAAATAAGCCATATACAGATCAGAAAGAAAAAAAAACTACTTATAAAAATGACGATAAACACAAGGTACAGCAAAAGAATAAATGTAGATGTGAAAAAAAGGACATCAAAATCATAAAATGTGGGGAAGGAGAGTAAGAAAATCTAGACTTTTTTTTTTTTTGGAATGTGTTGGAGCCTATATAATTATCAGACTAAAGCAAGCAGATGTAAGAAGGGGTTAACATACTTGAAAAACAGGGCAACCACAAATCAAAACCCAACAATACATTCACAAAAACTAAAAAGAAGAGGACACATACTTAAAATAAAAGGAAATTGCCTAACCAAAAAAGAAAGGAACAAAGGAGAAACATAAAATCAACTGGAAAACAAGGTTAAAAATGGCAATAAATACTGTTTATCAATAATCACCTTAAATGTTGGAGTTCCTGCCATGGCTTAGAGGTAAATGAAACCAAGCAGTATCCCTGAGGACACAGGTTCAATTCCAGGCTGTGTTCAGTGGGTTAAGGATCTAGCATTGCCATGAACTGTGGTGTAGGTTGCAGATGTGGTTTGGATCCCATGTTGCTGTGGCTGTGGTGTAGACCAGTGGCTACAGCTCTGATTCAGCCCCTAGCCTGGGAACTTCCATATGCTGTGGGGCCCTAAAAAGACAAAAGACAAAAAAAAAAAAGATACTGAAAAAAAATTACCTTGAATGTCAATGGACTGGATGCTCCAATCAAAAGACATAGAGTGGCAAACCAGATATAAAGAATAAGAGCCTATAATATGCTGCCTACAAGAGACTCACCTTAGAGCAAAAGACACATATAAGTTGAAAGTGAGGGGATGGAAAAAGATATTTCATGTGAATGGAAATTACAGGAAAGTGGGAGTCACGATACTCAGATCAGAAAAAATAGACTTTAAAATCAAGGCCATAAAGAAAGATAAAGAAGGACACTTAAGGATAAAATTATCAATTCAAGAAGAGGATATTACACTTGTCAGTATATATGCCCCTAATACAGGAGCACCCAAATACATACAACAGATACTAACAGACATAAAAGGAGAAATGAATGGGAATACTGTAATAGTAGGAGACTTTAATGTGATGTGTTAAAGTCTCCACATCAATGGACAGATCCTCTAGAAAGAAAATCAGTAAGGCAACAGAGATCCTAAATAACACAATAAAAGTTAGACTTAATTGATATTTTCAGGATGTTACATCCAAAAAAATCAGAATATACATTCCTTTCAAGTGCACATGGAACATTCTCTAGGATCGACCACATACTGGGGCACAAAACTAACTTCAACCAATTTAAGGTTATAGACATTATTTCAGGCATCTTCTCTGACCACAATGGCATGAAGCTAGAAATCAACCACAAAGGGGGAAAAAATGTGAAAAAAAAAAAACCTGACTACACGGAGCTAAACAACATGCTACTAAAAAACTAATGGGTTAATGAGGAAATCAAAAAGGAAATTAAATACCTCAAGACAAACGACAACAAAAACACAACCAATCGAAATCTGTGGGATGCTGCAAAAGCAGTCCTTAGAGAGAAGTTCGTAGGATACAGGCCTTCCTCAAAAAAGAAGAAAAATCTCAAATTGACAACGTAACCTACCACCTACAAGAATTAGAAAAAGAAGAACAAACAAAACCTAAAGTCAGCAGAGGAAGGAAATCATGAAGATCAGAGAGGAAATCAATGAAATAGAGATTCAAAAAACAACAGAAGAAATCAATAAAACCAAGAACTGTTTCTTTAACAAACCCCTGGCTAGACTCATCAAGAAGAAGAGAGAGAGAAGCCAAATGAACAAAATAAGGGATGAAAAAAGAGAACTCTCAACGGATACTGCAGAAATACAAAAACCATGTAAGAATACTATAAGCAATTATATACCAATCAATTTGACAACCTAGTATTAATAGACAACTTTCTAGAGACATACAGACCATCAAAACTGAATCAAGAAGAAATAGATCACTTGAACAGACTGATCATTGAAATGAAATTGAATGTGTAATAAAGACACTCCCTACAAACAAAAGTCCAGGACCAGGTGGCTACGCAGGGGAATTATACCATACAAAAAAGAACTTAAACCCATACTTCTTAAAATTTTCCAAAAGATTAAGAAGGAACACTCCCAAAGACATTCTGTGAAGCTACCATCACCCTGATACCAAAACCAGACAAAGATACTATCAAAAAAGAAAATTATAGGCCAATATTTTTGATGAATATAGATGCAAAAATTCTCAACAAAATTTTAGCCAACCAAATCCAACAACGTATAAAAAAGATCAGACACCATGACCAAGTAGGATTCATCCCAAGTTCAGAGTGGTTCAACATACACAAATCAGTCAGCATCACACACCACATTAATAAAAGATCGTCTCAATAGATGCAGAAAAATCATTTGACAAATGTTAAGATCCAAAGCTTACCAAAGTGGGTATGGAGGGAACATACCTTAACATAATAAGAGCCATTTATGACAAACACACAGCTGAAAGCCTTCCAGCTAAAATGTGGGGAGAGACAATCCTCCATCCAGCAGGAAGGGTTCCACAAGGAGGAATAATGCTACTTTGAACAGTCACACAGTGTACTGCAAATAGCGATGCAATCACAGTCCTTTGGTCCCTCGACACCGAAATAAAGAGCTTGGCGTAAAATTGTATTCACACGAAACTGACAGTCTCCAATCAGAAAGCCAAGTAGCATATCAAAGGGAGAAGATCGAAAGCCAAGGCTGCTGTGTCCCCTGTTCCTGGCTGCCACAGCCCTGGCCACAGTTCCCCACAAACCAGAGGGACACTCACACCCTATACCCCGACCCACTTGCCAAGTTGAAGCTTCTCCTGCAAGCTCATCATGGTTGAATGACTTAAAGAGGAAGCCTAGAAAATATTTGGGAGGGTATTAAATAACTTCCTGACTTAACTGGTTGATGAATAATAACTTCTAAACTTAGCCCTGCATTTCATTACTTAGTGTCTGAAATGAAATCCACTCAGGTTACCTGAAATCCAGGAAAATGCAAATGATGAATAAAACTCCTGAAATCATCTTCTTCTCCAGTTGTTTTGCTGGAGTTACATAGCTCATTCCCATTTGGACAGCCCACCTTTCTCCTACAGCTTCCGAGAGCACCCACAGGTTTACAACCTTAACTATCAGAAAGGCCGTAGCTCTTTCTTCACTCCCTTAGGAGGAGATAAAGATTGAGAACTGAAAACAATAATTACTTCCCATCCATGCTAGCTGTTACCTTTCTATCGCCAAAAAATTCGCCAGTAGAAAGTACTCTCCAAAAAATTCGCCAGTAGAAGTTATAAAAGGGAGAAGGCTGCTAGGTGATTCCTAAAGACCACAGTACTGTAAATACGCAAATGCCTTGCAAGCAGGAAAGGAATGCTCTTGTTCCCAGAAAAGAAGGCATTTAAAGCAATTAGTTCTATCTTCAGACTCTCAGTGAGTCCCAGTTTATTTTCATTAGTTTGCTTTCAGTCCCAAAGAGACAGAAATTGAAGTTCCCCAAATGAGTCTGTTGTAGATCGTTAAACGTTAATTCCATGGAAAGACATGACAAAAAATAGAAATACTGTTATTACAGATCTGAGACCCTTTTGTCAAGATTTGAATGTGGGAGGGCAAATGTGCTTTCCCAAATTTAAGCTTCTTACCCCCACATTACCACTTCCTTTACCACTGATTTTTTTTTTTTTTTTTGTCTTTTTGCCTTAGCTAGGGCCGCACCTGCGGCATATGGAGGTTCCCAGGCTAGGGGTCTAACAGGAGCTGTAGCTGCTGGCCTTCGCCACAGCCAGAGCAACGCGGGATCCGAGCCGCGTCTGCAACCTACACCACAACTCACGGCAACGCTGGATCCTTAACCCACTGAGAGGGGACAGGGATCGAACCCACAACCTCATGGTTCCTAGTCGGATTCGTTAACCACTGAGCCATGACGGGAACTCCTACCACTGATTTCTAAACTCAGTGAGCATCCCGGGCTGTAGAATGACTAGTGCAGAATTTTCTTACCCACCAGACAATGAAGCATTTCCCATCCACTTCTGAGCAGATGTATATACAGGACATCCTAGTCAAATAAACAGCTCCTATGGACCCTTAAATCAATTCCTCCCATAAAACATGAGAAGATTTGTGTTTTAATCAGCTTGAGTTTATTAACAAGGAAACTTGGAAGAGCCCCGATAGAAAAGTCTAGGGATAAAGTGTAAAAGTTCCTTAAGGCCACATGATAAAGGCGGTCTTACACAATACAAACACCTTCAATGGAACAAATGCTACAATCAGAAAGAATGGTGGTCATGTAGCCAGTCCACTGCGATTGCGAGGTAAGTGCTAGGGGTACAGACATGAACAAGATGGACACCATGTCCATCCCGACTGGAGCCTGCAGTCTATGGGGAAACAAGACAAATATTTGGAAATTTGGAGAAGAGTGTGAAAGAAGAGATACAGGGAGCTGTGAAATATAGAACTGAGACATTTGATCTGGGGGAGTCAGAGCTTCCTGGAGGAAGTGACGTAGAAGCTAAGACCTAAGAGGTTTGTGAAATATTAATTAGAACACACAGCGGCTCCTATCACTTCCCATGGAGGTTTTCACTGTAGCCAGTTCCCCAGCTTTCCATCCAAGAAACTCCCACCAGGCCTGGACTATCAGAGTCATCAAAACTCAGCAGCAATCACCCACCTTATGCCATTAGGCAGACAAGAAGACACATAAATGGAGAAATAAGTGAGGATGATTTCAGTCCAAAGTTTAACTGGAAAAACCCAAAGATGGATCATCAAAGAAGTGAGTTCATTTGGATTCTATAAAACAGGTAGTCACAAAGTCCTGCCAAGATCATGGTAAGTACACCTTCTCATAGTCGAGAATAGTGCCCCACTTTCTTTGAGACAGTCTTTAAAAGATAAAGAGGTACAACAACAGCATGGAATGTCCTTAAAAAAAAACAACAACTAAAAATAGAGCTACCATATGATCCAGCTATCCCACTCCTGGGCATCTATCCAAAGAAAACCATAATTTGAAAAGATACATGCACCCCAATGTTCACTGCAGCACTATTTGCAATAGCCAAGACATGGAAGCAAGCCAAGTGTCCATCAACAGATGAATGGATAAAGAAGATGTGCTACATATATACAGTGGAATATTACTTAGCCATAAAACAGAGTGAAATTCTAACATTTGCCACAACATGGATGCAACTAGTGATTATCTTACTAAGCAAAGTAAGTCAGAAAGAGAAAGACAAATACCATTTAATATCACTTACATATGGAATCTAAAATACAACACAAATCAGCATATCTTGAAACAGAAACAGACTCACAGACATAAAGAACATACTTATGGTTGTCAAAGGGGAGAGGGGGTGGGGGAGGGAAGGATTAGCAGTTGGATTAGCAAATACACACTACTATCTATAAAACAAATAAGTAACAAGGTCCTGTATAGCACAGGGAGCTATATTCAATATCTTGCAATAACTTATAATGGAAAAGAACTTAATGTATCTACATATATTTCTGATATGTATTAAATATATATATTTTGAGCATATATAATATAGATCTTTCTGAATCACTTTGCTGTATACCTGAATCTAACACAACAGCGGAAATCAACTATACTTCAATTTAAAAAGGGAGGAAGAGGAGTTCCCATCATGGCTCAGCGGAAGTAAATTCTAACTAGTGTCCATGAGGAAGCAGGTTCAATCCCTGGCCTTACTCAGTGGATTAAGGATCCAGTATTGCCAGGAGCTGTGGTGTAGGTCGCAGATGTGGCTCGGATCCTGTGTTTCCGTGGCTGTAGTATAGGCCAGCAACTACAGCTCCAATTCAACCCCTAGCCTGGGAACCTCCATGTGCTGCAGGTGCAGCCCTATAAAGACAAAAATTAATTAATTAATTAATTAATTAATTAATTAAAAGGAAGAAAAAAATGGGAGGGGAGTTGAGACACTTTCCCTAAATGTTAAGAACAAAAAAAGAAGATAATGAAGTATGAAACAGCAGCTTTATAAATGAAACAAGGAGGAACTTCTTATCAATGGATTGATGAATGTCTTTGAAAACTTTCATTCAAGACGAATGCAGAAAGACCAGTAACAGCAGGCATTGTCAACAGTCAATATCACTCTTAGATTTAAGGATAAAATACACATTGCTTTTCTGAAATGTCATGCTCTAGTCAGAACCAGAGTATCTGATCCGGTATCTCTCATAAATGAGCAACCACCCAGTTTAACCAGCAGTAGTCCTGCTGGCAATCAGATACACACCGTTGGATCTACCTGACATGACTGGGTATGAAAAACTCTTAGGAATCATCACAAGCAAGACAACTGCATGAGTATTAATAACTGGTCTTTTGAAGATGTGTGATCGTGGCAAATAAAAATGTTCTTTAGAGTGATTCTCATAATAAGGATGCCAGTTTCTTCCAGGGGTTATTTTAAACACATGTGGTGTCTTCATCAGCCACACAAAGAGAATGCAATGTCAGTATTCATAGCAGAATTATTTACAGTCACCAAGACATGGAAGCAATCTAGGTGTCCATCAATAGGTGAATCGGCAAAGAGGATGCGGTATACACACATACACTCATACACACACACAGAAAAACACACACAAAGTGGAATATTACTCAGCCATTAAAAAAGAATGAAATTTTGAATTTCCTTTGCGGCTCAGCAGGTTAAGTATCCAGCATTGTCACTGCTGTGACTCAGGTTGCTGCTGTGGTGTAGCAACAACCTGGCCCAGTTCAATCTTGGCCCAGGAACTTCCGCATGCCATGGGCATAGCCAATACAAGATAAAAAAAGAATGAATTTTTGCCATTTGCAACAACATGGACTTGGAAGGCATTATGTTAAATGAAATAAATCAAATAGTGAAAGAAAAATACTTTATGATATCACTTAGGTATAGAATACAAAATACAACAAAGTAGTGAATATAACAAAAAAAAGTAGCAGATTCACAGATGCAGAAAACAAACCAGTAGTTACCAATGAGGGGGAGGGGCAATATGGAGTTGGGGAGTGGGAAGTACAAGCTACTGGGTGTAAGATAAGCTCAAAGATGCATTGTACAATAGAGTGAATATAACCAATATTTTGTAATAACTATAAATAGAAAGTAAACTTTAAAAATTGTGTAAAAAATTAAAATTATTTTTTTAAAAAATTTAAAAAGAAAACAGGATGGACCATGAGAAACCTAACTTTTAAGTACATGGCCCTCAGGGTTAGTACCACAAGGACATCCAGCTGCCTTTTCTTTCTACGCTTTGTAAGAGCCACTGTCCTCATTCCTCTGCCAAAGCAAATTAAATCAGGTTCTCTTTGCTAACCTTGAAGGCTTTCTATTGATCAAAGTCACCTTAGCTGAGACACCCTTTTTTTTTTTCTTTTTAGGGCCACACTTGTGGCATATGGCTAGGGGTCGAATCGGACCTGTAGCCAATGCTACACCACAGCCACAGCAACGCCAGATCCAAGCCACATCTGTGACCTACTCCACAGCTCACAGCAACGCTGGATCCTTAACCCAACTAAGCGAGGCCAGGGATCGAACCTGAGTCCTCATGGATGCTAGTCAGATTCATTTCCACTGAGCCTCGATGGGAACGCTTGAGACACCTTTCTTATTCAGCCAAGAACAGAGAGATTGCAGAGCCTTGGCTGGAAAGCACTCCCTCAATGCCCAGAATTCTTTTGTTGGAAAAAGGGACCACATGTGAGCAACTTCCTGGTGCTTTGGGCTGTGTAGTATCAGAGAAAATTGTTTCTGGCCTTTCTCTGAAACAAATGTAAGTATAACTTAGAGTTTGGGGATGTACGAGTCTAAAAGTGAACTCCTGGCTGACTGCACACGTTGTGATACATTCACTGCCTGGGAATAAAAGTCTGTAAATTACATCTTATTCTTTTCAGGATGAAATCGCTTGAGAAAATTATAGCAAAACCACAGGTTTTTCTTGAAGTTTTTTTTTTTGTCTTTTTGCCTTTTTATATAGAGCCGCACCCGCGGCATATGGAGGTACCCAGGCTAGGGGTCTAACAGGAGCTGTAGCCGCCGGCCTATGCCACAGCCACAGCAACGCAGGATCCGAGCCGCATCTGCGACCTACACCACAGCCCACGCAACGCCGGATCCTTAACCCACTGAGCAAGGCCAGGGATCGAACCTGCAACCTCATGGTTCCTAGTCGGATTCGTTAACCACTGAACCACGAAGGGAACTCCTTCTTAAAGTTTTTATTTCTGTTTATGGCATTCCCTGGTGGCTCAGCAGGTTAAGGATCTGGTATTATAACTGCTGTGGCTCTGGTTACTAGTGTGGTGCAGGCTTGATCCCTGGCCCAGGAACTCCCGCATGTCGTGGGCCAAAAAAAAAAAAAAAATCTGTTTAACAATTAAAAAACAGCTATTCAGAAAGCACCATTGTCTATTCTGAAATTTTTGTCAAGAGAAAGCTGCATTTTGCCTTATTTGTAATGTGACTTGCACAATTATTATTTTCACCCCATTTGATATAGGGATGGTTACAGTAATCCCCCTGGGGCCAATATTCATCGAACTAGTCAATGTACTTGATTTCCTCCAAATATTCATAAAGTATTTTTTTTTTAATTGATTTCTTAGGAGTTCCCATGGTGGCACAGTGGAAACGAATCCAACTAGGAACCATGAGGTTGCGGGTTTGATCCCTGGCCTCGCTCAGTGGGTTAAGGATCTGGCTTTGCCATGAGCTGTGGTGTAGGTGGCAGATGTGGCTCTGATCTGGCATTGCTGTGGCTGTGGTGTAGGCCAGCATCAACAGCTCCGATTAGATATCTAGCCTGGTAACCTCCATATGCTGTGGGTGCGGCCCTAAAAAGACAAAAGAAAAAAAATAATTTAAAAAAATTGATTTCTTAGTTATGAATAGCTTGAATAAAGTAAAACATAATCAGTTTTAAACATGGAAATCAGGTTCATCGATTCTTCCAAAGAATATGCCAGCATATCTAGTATATACCTTATTGCCTTCCATCCCAACCTCTCTGCCACCAACACCAGAAAACAAAAATCCCCCAAAAGCCTGGTTTAAAATATAAATATTAGCCGAGAGATTGTCAGCTTTCCAAATGTCATTAGGAGAAATAAAAGGCTGCAGACTGATCATGGGTAGAAGCCAGGACTTTAAAAAATGACCCTGATCTGTCTAAAGGCCCATCTTTTCTCTACCTTGTCTAAGACTTGTTTGAAATGATTCAAGCTCAGATTCCACTCGGAATATTTACAGTTCTTTTCTCTTCAGGTAATTCTCTTCTTCAAATTGACTAATGGTCCCTTCCCTTTTTTCTCTTCTACTTTCTCTCTGCCCACTCTCCAGAAGATTTGGCTTCAAGGAGGAATACAACTAAAGCTTTTGGATGGCTCTGAAAACAAAACTTCTTATATTTTCATAGGGATCTTTCTTTTACGATACGTTTGAATCTTTCAAGTTCACCAATATGTTCATAATTATCCACGTTTTCTAGATAGTTGTGATTCTCTTTTCCATAAAGATTCAAAAACATCTCAGATGTTCCTACTGCTTCATTAATCATTTTCTTGTGAACAGCATCACATTTGGCACAACACAGCTTCCAAGATTTCCCTATGAAAACATTCAAGAACTATCATTCTTCCTACTCTTTGATCTTCCCAACAAAAATCTCATGGTTTAAAATATCCCAAATAAGAGACCTATTTCCTTCCTTTTTCCTGTTTCTCTTTCTAAACACAGGAAGGTTGCCCCCCGAGAAAGGGAAATGAGGCTGGGGAGCAAGGGTGGGAGTGAAACTTTTCTCTTGTAGTTTTCTGTTGAGTATGAAAACCTTCACAGCTTAAAACAAAACAAACTTAGGAGTTCCCTTCGTGGCTCAGTGGTTAACGAATCCGACTAGGAACCATGAGGTTGCAGGTTCGATCCCTGGCCTTGCTCAGTAGGTTAAGGATCCGGCGTTGCCGTGAGCTGTGGTGTAGGTTGCAGACGTGGCTCGGATCCCGCGTTGCTGTGGCTGTGGCGAAGGCCGGCAGCTACAGCTCTTGTTAGACCCGTAGCCTGGGAACCTCCATAGGCCCCTGGTGCAGCTCTAGATAAAGGCAAAAAGACAAAAAAAAAAAAAAAAAAAAAAAAAAAACTTAGCATGTCACAATCAGAAGTCTGGGGTGGATTGACTGGTTTCTCTGCTCTGGGCTCCACAAGGCTGAAATCACAGCGTCAGCAGGGCTTGTTCCTCATTGGAGGTTCTGGAGAGGAATCTGCTTTTTTATTTCCTTCGTTGGCTGAAGTCAATTGCTTGTGGTAGTAGGACTGAAGTTTCAGTGTGTCAGTGGGAGTTGGAGGCTGCTCTTGGAGACTCCAGGCTGCCTGCATCCCACACAGCACCTGGGGTCACAATTAGTGAATCTCATTCACTCTTGGAATCTCTCTGCCTTCCCCTTCGGCACCACCTCTCTGTTGCTCCCTGAGAAATTTCTCTGTTAAGGGCTCATTGGATTAGATTGACAATCTAGGAAAATCTCCCTATCTTAAAGTTCATAAACTAAATTAACATCTCAAAGTCCCTTTTGCAGTGTAACATTTTTTGCAGGTTCCAAGGATTAGGGTGTGGACATTTTTGGGAGGGAACACTATATGAATTACTACATCACTGTATGTTTTTGAAGGTATAATTTCTATCATGGATATGTGTCATCTATTTAAAAAAATAATTAAAACAGGAGTTCCCATCGTGACTTAGTGGTTAATGAATCCGACTAGGAACCATGAGGTGGCAGGTTCGATCCCTGGCCTTATTCATTGGGTTAAGGATCTGGCGTTGCTGTGAGCTGTGGTGTAAGTTGCAGACGCGACTGGGATCCCACGTTGCTGTGGCTGTGGTGTCAGCCTGCGGCTACAGTTCTGATTCGACCCCTAGCCTGGGAATCTCCATATGCCGCGACTGCATCCCTAGAAAAGGCAAAAAGACAAAATAATAATAATAATAATAATTAAAACAATAGAAATGGACATCTATAATGATGATCTGGCAACATTTGTCAAAGTTGTACTATATTTGCTGAGTGCTTGCCCAACGCCAGCCTCTGTTCAGAATGCTGTATATGTATTAACTAATTTAATCATTATAACATTGTTATTGAGATTTTGCAAATATGGAAACTAAGGCCCAGAGGGGTTAAGTGTTTGCCTGAGGTCACAGCTTGTGTGTGGCAGAGTCTTGCCCACACACAGGTAACTCACATACCAGAGCCTGCTTCCAACCTCTACACATAGCACTTCCTGCAAGTCTCCAGCTGTGGGCAGCTCTGCTCTAATTCCTCCTTCACCTCCCCCTCTTACACAGATTTCTCTATGTGGCTGAGGGAAATGACCTTAAATGCAGTATGTTTTATGAGAGTCCAGGAAAACATATTGATTCTAAGAGATCAGCACTCCTGACAATCATTTCCCTCCTGCCCACCAGGCAGGAGAAAGCTGGAAGCCACCCCTGGAGCCAGCGGACTGGGCAAGGCAGAGGCTACTGAGAGGCAGGCACTCAGTGTAGTTTTTAGAGGCAGCAGGCTACAAATCCTCCCGCTCATGCCTACTTCTAAATACCAGATGTATATCTCACCCCAAGGACCACTGAGATGCTACCTGGTGGTCCTCTGAGGCTTTCTGCCCGGGACCACTTCTGAGCAAATGAGAGGCTCCATCCTAACCAAGACAAGCAGGGAGTCCCAAAATCCATCAGCACTCAGCAAGCAGAAGTGGGGAGAAGGCAGAGAACAGGGGAGTGACATCCCACCCCCTTCATACGTACCCTTCAGGCATCCTGTCTATTGCGTGTAAAATTAAGCTCCATTTATACAAGCATTACATGTTCATTGAAAAAAATATAATTTATAAAGATAAAAAATGAGAAGAAATTGTTACATCTTTCCACCAACAGAGAACCACTGCAATATATTGGTCTATGTGCTACCAGATGTGTGTGTCTAGGTGCGTGTCTGTGTGGTAAGAGCAAGAAAGAGAAAAGAAGCAGAGAGAGAGAATAAATGAATTCCTCTTTCTTTAAAACTAGAATTGGGCGTTCCCTGGTAGCGCAACAGGTTAAGGATTCAAGATTGTCACTGCTATGGCTTGGGTCTCAGCTGTGGCGTGGGTTTGATCTCTCCCCTGGGAATTTCTGCATGCCTAAATAAGTAAATAAATAAAAGTAGCATCATTCCACATGTAGTTTAACAATTGTTTTAGTTACAATTTTTACAATTTTATTTTTATTGACTTACTCTTTTTGTGAATATTTCTGTCACATCATTAGCACACTTCTACAATGAAACTTTTTTAGTTCAGGATTTTTTTTAGTGTTTTTAGGAGTTCTCTTTATGGCTCAGCGGTAACCAACCCAACTAGTATCCATGAGGACACAGTTTCGATCCCTGGCCTCGCTCAGTGGGTTAAGGATCTGGCATTGCTGTGAGCTGTGGTGTAGGTTACAGATGCAGCTCAGGTCTGGTGTTGCTGTGGCTGTGGCAGAGGCCAGCGGCTACAACTCTGATTTGACCCCTAGCCTGGGAACCTCCATATGCTGCAGGTGTGGCCCTCAAAAGAAAAAAATAATAATAATAATTTTAATAAGTAATACCTTTTCATTGAAGAAAAATTAGAAAATACAGAAACATAAAGTAGAATTGTAATTCCACCATGGGGAGACAACCACTGTTAACATTTCCACCTTCGTTTTTCCTGAATGCACATTATTTTGGTCCTCCCAAGTTAAACACTACTGCCAAGATCTTGCTAGACAAGATTTTGCTAGACAGGCAGCTGCAAACATAAGAGAAGCCAAACTGTGTTCACATCCCCGCTTATTTCCTAAAGACTAAATGCTAGTAGATGTGCTAGGTCAAGGACATGTACATTTTTAAGACCATTGATGCATGTCATTGAATTGCTTTTCAGGAGAGGCAGCGGGGTGTGGGGGATATCCCCTCACCAATCTTGTGTAGTATAATTTTTTTAAATCTTTCAGGCACATCCTTTATTTTTTATTTTACTTGTTATCTTTTTCTTTTTTTAAGGCCACACCCATAGCATATGGAGGTTCCCAAGCTAGGCATCCAATCGGAGCTGTAGCCGCCGACCTTTGCCACAGTCACAGCAACACGGAATCCGAGCCACGTCTGCGACCTACACCACAGCTCATGACAACCAGATCCTTAACCCACTGAGAGAGGCCAGGGATCGAACCCCCAACCTCATGGTTCCTAGTCGGATTCGTTTCCGCTGCACCACGATCTGAACTTCTCAGACACATCCTTTAAAACACTTTCACTTCCCATGCAGCACAAAGCGCCATGTGGGATCTGGGTTTGGGGGCACAAGCTCAGACTGTTTTAATCCAATCCGACCAACTGCAAAGATCAGACACGGTCTTGTGCAAGAAAAAGCATGAAAGACACACATTTAGAAGGAGAAAACTATGCAATTACAAAAGAAAAGTTTTCGGGTGAGGGATGAAATAGGATGCCCTTTGAAATTGTTTCTAGAGGGAAATAGAGTCACCTTGGCTTTGATTTCGTTTTCTAAAGAAAATGATCCCATACCCAAGAAGTCTATTTATAACTTGGAGACTGTGGTGTCAAACACCAATTTAAAAACCCTGAATGGGCTCTGACACTCCTTCAGTGAACACCTTAGAGCAAAGAAACAGAAACACACACCTCTCTTCCCTTGCTCCACGCATCACACGACCAAGCAGCTGTTCAGAAGGTGTGTCTTTATGACGTGTTTCTATCTTTTGTGGATCTGGTTTCAGTCAGAGAGCAGATAACATGCTGCAGGGAACTCAGTCCAGCAGAGGAACTGGCCCATTTCCAGCAATTATCTGAGAAATGCCAATTCAGCCACTAAATCTCCATTTTTAATCAAGTTGCAAGTCCCCCCTTTTCCCCAGCAGCAAGTAATCAGTAGGGTCTAATGAAGCAGCCATTGTGTCTGTGACCTCGGAAACCCTCTCTCCACCAGCTAGCACTTGGATACCAGGGGGTCTCACTGTCTCCTATTAAAGTGTCACCATTTCCAGATAAGATATCTGAACCAAGAAGCAAACGGCGCCCAGCACTGGGAGGGCTGCAGCTTGGGGCCCACTGATACTGTCCTGGTCCTTCCTATTACCCAGGAAATAGATGTGTTTCATTTCTCAGCATCATCTGATGCTTGGCTTAACCAGAGATTTTTCTCCCAGAAGCCCCCATGGCGATGGTTCTAACCATGTGATGATGCCAGCATCTGAGGGTAATGGATTCTTTGGCTTACTTGACTTTGATGCCAGCAGCTTTTTTTTTCTTTTGAGGGCCCAGACTAGGGGCCAAATTGGAGCGTCAGCTGCCGGCCTATGCCACAGACACAACAATACCAGATCTGAGCCACATCTGTTACCTACACCGCAGCTCAAGGGCAATTCTGGATCCTTAACCCACTAAGCAGGGCCAGGGATCAAACCATGTACTCACAGACACCAGTCAGTTTCGTTTCCGATGAGCCACAATGGGAATCATGCCAGCAGCTATTTTGAGGCAACTTTACCGGGAGCTCTTAGTTTAACCCCAGCACTTAAGCTTTTTTGGCACTGCCCAAAGCTGCCCGCCCCACCCAGCGCAAACCCCAGTGGCAGTGTTTTAGGTGCCAAGCAGTGGTCCAGGTTGTCTAGTGGAATAGATCAGTTCCCAAGTGTGGCATGTAAAAATCATTCATTCTGAATATCTGCATGTTAAAAACCACAATCAAGGTAAAGAATTGTTTCCTGTTGTAAGAGAAATCTAGGAAAGAATATCACAAAATTTATTGCTTTATATTGTGAATTAAAAAAAAAAAACAACCTAAGAGTTCTTCCCTGGTGGCACAGCAGATTAAGGATCCAGTATTGTAAGTGCTGTGTCTCTGGTTATTGCTGAGGTGTGGGTTCAACCTCTGGTCCCAGAACTTCTGCATGCTGCCAGCAAAAAAAAAAAAAAAAAAAAAAACCCTGGAGTCCCTGGTGGCCTAGTGGTTAAGGACCTGGCAATGTCACTGCTATGGTGTGGGTGTGTTCAATTCCTGGCCCAGAAAGTTCTGCATGCCATGTGTGCAGCCCCCACCGTTAAAAAAAAAAAAACAAAAAAACTAGTTTTGCTTTTTTTTCTTTAAAGTGTTGAGGTAGCAGGGCAAGGACAGAGTTAACCAAAATTTGCCCTTAGAAAATGAGATCTTCCTCCCCAAACTGCCAGCACAGGTTTTCTAGGACACTTTGTTGAAAATTAATTCTCTCTATAGAAATGGTCATCAATTCTAACCAATTTCCACTTTTTAAAAATCATGTTTATGCTCTAATTAAACCCAACAAAAAAGACAACAGGCATTGCTTCAATAGGGTCAGGAATTAGGGACTTAGTTGTGCCAACACCACTGTCAAACATACCTGCCAACAATTTAGCATCTCCCACTTCACACTTCTCTGAACAGCAGGAAATGTTCAGCCTTGTCACAAAGCTGCTTTCGTGTGCTTTGCTACGCAAGCATCTTCCACCAGCATCATTTTTCAGGGCTTATTTCTCCTATCTTGCAAAAAAGAAACTGCACCTACCTGTTCCCCTACCTACAAAGATTCCTCCCACAATGTGTTATTGTTCAGTGAAGTCCCTCATTGATCAAACAAGCTAATGCCTGGGATTCCTGCATGGCTTTTTTGCTTGAGTTTTGTAGTCTGTTACACACTGAGAAACTGTAACAGACAAGTTACTGCTACGTGCTCTGATCTGATGGTGCAGAACCAGCCAGGGGTCAGGGATTCTCTGAGGGGTTACTGTCCCTGTCTACACTCTGAAGAAACCTAGAAGAGCTGGAGAATTTATGCCACTGTCTCTGCCCCACAAGGTGGTCCTTATCCAATAACCAGGAACTTGAAAACCTACGGTTAAGAAAACTCTGACACAGAATTGAGATTCCTTCAACAGGATCAAGCTAGAGATAACGCTCTACAGATTTCGGCTTGAAATCTTATCCCTACTGAATTTCTTCCTGTTTCTATGATCTATTCCTACATAACAAACTACCCCAAATTCAGTTATCTATTGTATAAAAAAACTACCCTGAATTTCAATTATCTGTGGCTGCACAAGGAATTATCCCAAAGGCAGGTGTCCTGTAAAGAGGGAGGAAAAAACCCAAAAAACAAAACAAAACAAAAACAAAAAAAAAAACCACACCTTGAATAAATCACGTATTAGCCTGGGGACAAAATCTTATCACTGCCATCAAAGAACATGGGTTGCAAATCTGGTTTCTAAATCCATTTGCTCTATTTTCACACCCAGGAGTGGAGCAGCTTCCTGTACATGTCTTAGCTGAATAAGAGTCACAAATATACACTATCCCAATTTAGAAAAACAAATCCCAGTTACCATGAACCCTTTGCCTTATGAAATACAGTATAGAGAATATGATTCCTAAATCCCACTAGGGTTTTATAAACATGATATCTAGCTTCATGAAGGACAAAAAAAAAAAAAAAATCTTAGCTGTATTAGTGCCTGAGTTGGAAAAAAAGAGTCTCTGAATGTCATTTATTAAGCTTCTAGGGTGAAATCTGCCTGTTAAAGTTCTATAGTCTAGAAGGATATTTCAGAGCATAAAGTACCAGCAGATACTTTCTCTGGCTAACTCCACAATAAATAGGACAGTATTTTCTTTTTGCTGAGCTGCTTCAACTTTAAATGACAAAAAGGAGACAATGTTTTAACTTTATTATATTTTCTTATTAAACTGTATTCCTAATTTTCAATTTAGTTTCTATAACCATTAGGTTTTATTCTTTAAAACTTTGTTTTCTAATTAGCAAGATAGAGATCAATGTAATACAAAACATGTGCTAACACAGAACTAGATTTTGCTCTCCCATGCATGGATGCCAAGTGTGGAGAAGATAACCAGCTCCAAGTTTGAGGAAAATCTGATTTCATCCCAAAAATAATAGCCTCTTCTTTCATAGGAAGCAGCAATCTTGAAATATTGAATTCCAACAACATACTTCCCCTTCCCCTCATGAATTTTAACATATATGAAATGAAGGTATGTCTTGTAATTATGATCGTTTAATTGGCTTTTTTCTTTCCTGGTAGTACATTAAATAATGGTGTACCTTAAAACTGATAATGCCTTAGTTTAGATAAAATATGGCAATTCACATCAGGTCAGCCAAAGAAAATCGAATAGACTTTATATTAAATGCAGGTGTGTGAAATCAAAGAGAAAAACTGAATTTCCTCTCTGAAACAGCCCCTTTTGAACACTTCCAAAAGCAAAAAGCTATACGCAAAACCTGGAGTGCTATGTGCACCTCTTAGCTATTGAAATTTCAAGCATATTGACCATACTTAGAATGAGCCCTGGAAGATACTCATTCTAAATATGAATGTGCAGCTTTACGGTAATAAATATTGCAGTTACCCAGCTGGCATTTCTTTGGGTTCCTATGGCACACACACTTCTCTGTTTCACAAAAACTGCCCTTGGGTTTTTAACGCTAAAAAGGGCTCCAAAACACGGGTGCAATAATTCCCAAACTTGAGAGAGAATAATCTTCAGCATTTATTAAAAATATTAATCCCGGGGCCTCACCCCACACCTTGTGACCGAGGAACTCGAAGGGTGACAGGTCAGGTAGCCTGGCTGCGTGGCGGACGAGCTCTGTGGCTGGCTTGGACACATACCGCACTCAACCTTTGCACTGGTGACATGAGAACTCACAGCCCCACACATGCGCACTAGTGGTGTCAGAGGCGGGGTGGGGGCGGGGCAAGCATGTGCAGTTAGTTGTATATTAGAAGAGAGATTTCCTGTGCCCGGCGTCTGCCTAGAGCCACCTGGGTGGGTGTTCACACTGATCCCTGAGCCTGTCTCAAGCCCATATCTCTTCACGTTAGCTCCGCTTTTCCTATGATCTCTTTTCTGCTCTCCACGTGACCACCCAGACCCAGGGCATATTTGACAACGTTCTAAACATTCTTCTTCAGTGAGAAAGACAAGCCTAAAACGATTTACTCAAAATAGTGAAGGGACAAGGTAATTGGGGCTCATTAGTAACTTGACTTATGACTGAATAATTTTCATTTCAATGGCACGCAGAAGATGCCTTTTCCCGTGCAGGTGGGATTCTAACCCAGCTCAACACCCACTGCTGGCCCTCCACCCTCTCCATTTAGCACACGTTACAGACAGTGGGCGTGGGGGGCTGGACCATGGGCCTCAAATAGTTCTAATCCCTGGAACCTATGAATATGTTTCCTGGCAAGATAAAAGCGACTTTGCAGGTATGATTAAGCCAAGGGTCTTGAAGAGGGGCCAGTAGCCTAGATCACCCAGGTGAACCCAGTATAATCCGAGGTGCCTTTTAAGAGGGATGTGGGCGGCTCAGAGTCAGAGATGGAAGCAGAGAACAGAGCGGTGCTGGGTTGCTGGCTTTGAAGGTGGAGGAAGCAACACAGGCAGCCTCTTGATGCTAAAAAGGCAAGGACATGTGTTCTCCCAAAAGCCTCTGGAGGGAATGCAAGTCTTGATACCTGATACCATTGATACCATCTATGACTATAAGGTAGTGCCTATGTATTGTTTAAACCACTATGGTTGTGATAATTTGTCATAACAGCAACAAAAAATTAATACAGTGGGGTTTTAAATTATCCTTCTCACCGTAGACCTTAAAATTCTCTGAACAAATAGTGGCCGGCGGGAAGCCCAAGGGAACAGGCTTTGCATGGAGCTTGAGAACCAGGACACTGATTGTCCCTGTTTCTCAAAAGCAGATGGGATTGATCACCTGTGACTTTGATTCTTAAATAACAAATGCCAAGGTCTCTGGGCCTGACCTGGGGGATCGGCTGCAAACAGAAGCACCCACGGGGCTGCCATTTTCCTCTTAGAGCACATTTGTGTTTGAAAGCCTGCTTGCTTGTTTCTGGGGAAGGTTTAAGTTTCTGCTAGAGTTTAGATGAAAGCTTAGCCACCAGTGTCGTAAAAAAGATAAAAGAAGGTGTGCCTCTTAATCTCTGCCCTACAGGAGGAAAAGGGGCTACACACTCCCAGGCCTGGAAGATTCCCAAGGGCCATTAAAGTGTACTTTTTAGACTGCAGGCACTGCCATGTGCTGTCCTTCATTGTCCTGTGTTCCTTGCCCCTCTCTTCCCTCGCCTACTCCTCCTTCCCAGGAAGGGATCCTATACCAGTTCTGAAGCTTGGGGCACCTTTGGATGACTTTGACCATCCCGAAGAGGATGGAGACTTGGGGTCAGGTGCAGATGGCATCTGAGTTCTCAGCCGTGCGATCTGCGCCTCTAGCTGCTCCTCCACTGCCAGGGCCCAGAGCCTGCAAATTGCATTCCCAGACTGGTTCTCCACCTGGCTCCCTGGCAGGCGTTTGGAAGAAGCCCTTTTTCTCTGTAGACTTGGTTGTGCTTCTGCGGAGGCGGGCAGCCACGGCAGAGGCGGCCCATGGGGCTCTGCCAACTCCGCCCTAACAATCGCTCGCTGGGCACTCTGAGCAACAGTTTTTATCTCTTTGGTCTTTCTGATCTGGAGGTGGCAGCTGCTTCCTTCAGGGACTGACCTTTGGGAAATCGTGCCCTCCCTCCTCTCCCCAGCTCTTCTGACTCCTCACAACCAACTCTCTATTTCCAAATCAGTTTGTTTTCCTGATTAGATGAGGAAAACCTGAATCCTTTTCCTGCCTAAAGACCTTTATCTGCCTTCAGTATTGTGGGTTTTGGATTCCACTGTATTGGGATCAAAAGAATCTAAGTAGGAACTTGCCCAGAAAAAGGAGGTGGCTTGAATTTGGTGATGTACATGGAACAAACCAGGTTGGAAGCCAATATTTGTTTGTTTGTTTGTTTGTTTTCTTAGATACTCTTGGTCTTTGAATAGTTTATCCAGACAAACTGCCTGAAGTGAGTGAGGGTCATGTGTTAGTGACTTATAGTGGATGGAATAGGCAGGACACAGCCAGGCCTCCCAGGGCTGCTCCAACCTGGCTCCCAGGGGAGCTCTGGAGTGTGAGCAGCCTCAGCTTTCCTGATGATTGCACCCATTGGTCATTTCCAAGGGCCGCCCTCAAGGATTGTAACTCTCATGCCACTTTGACTCTAGTACCTGATGACAGTTTCTGAAGAGAACAGTCGCAGGTGTGATCCTTTGAATCCAAAATAGACTGAAGCTGTGGAACAGGATAGAAAGCCCAGAATTAAACCCATGCACCTACAGTCAACTAATCTATGACAAAGGAGGCAAGAATATACAATGGAGAAAAGACAGCCTGGTCAAGAAATCATGCTGGGAAAAGTGGACAGTCACATGTAAAAAAATGAAATTAGAACACTTCCTAACACCATACACAAAAATAAACTCAAAATGGATTAAAGACCTAGATACAAGACCAGATACTATAAAGCTCTTAGAGGAAAGCATAGGCCAAACACTCTCCAACATAAACAACAGCCCAGTATAAATGACAGCAACATCTTCTCAGATCCACCTCCTAGAATAATGACAATAAAAACAAAAACAAGTGGGACTTAATTAAACTTAAGTTTCTGCACAGCAAAGGAAACCCTAAACAAAACGAAAAGACAACCCGTAGAATGGGAGAAAATATTTACAAATGAATCGACTGACAAGGGCTTAATCTCCAAAATTTATAAATACCAAAAAAACAAACAATCCCATCAAAAAATGGGCAGAAGATCTAAACAGACAATTCTCCAAAGAAGACATACAGATGGCCAAAAAACCCATGAAAAGATGTTCAACATCACTCGTTATTAGAGAAATGCAAATCAAAACCACTATGAGGTACCACCTTACACCAGCCAGAATGGCCGTCATCAAAAAGTCTACAAACAATAGGTGCTGGAGAGGGTGTGGAGAAAAAGGAACCCTATTACACTGTTGATGAGAATGTAAGTTGGTGCAACCACTGTGGAAAACAGTATGGAGAGTCCTCAGAAAACTAAAAATAGAATTACCATTTGATCCAGCAATCCCACTCTTGGGCATCTATCCAGAGAAAACTATGACTCGAAAACACACATGTATTCCAGTGTTCATTGCAGCACTCTATACGATAGCCAAGACATGGAAACAACCTAAATGTCCATCGACAGAGGAGTAGATAAAGAAGATGTGGTACATATACACAACAGAATATTGCTCAGCCATTAAAAGGAAAGAAATAATGGCATTTGTAGCAACATGCATGAACCTAGAAATCAGCATGCTAAGTGATGTCAGTCAAACAATGAGACACCAACATCAAATGCTATCACTTACATATGGAACCTAAAAAAAAGGGACACAATGAACTTCTTTGCAGAACAGATACTGACTCATAGACTTTGAAGAACTTATGGTTTCCAAAGACAGGTTGGGGGGTGGGGGGATGCACAAGGAGTTTGGGCTGGAAATGCTATAAAATTTGGTTGTGATGGTTGTTGTACACCTATAAATATAATAAAATTCACTAAATAATTTAAAAAATAAATAAACAGAAAAAAAAATAGACTGAATCTGACAGAAGGCACACAGAAGTATGGGATCTGGAGGGTCTGGCCAAAGCGTTGACTGGGCTGTCTGGTTATGATTTGTTCTATATCTGAGCATGACAAGACCTTCAGAAAGGGGTGACCAGCGCTTCACTTCTGCCTCCCAAATTTTTGCCTTTTCCTCTTTGGCCAACTCCAACCCAGAATCGTAGGGGGACAAGGATTGCAGGAAATGTAGTTCCCAGCTAACTATCCAGACATCTATGCCTAGCTGTTTAATAAAGTATCACCCAATCCCAGGTTATGGGTGGGCCTCCAGGTGCTAAATAGCCATAGGAAACCATCTGGTGGAAGGCCCAGCTCTTGACCCAAAATCCTGTGTGGGCCCCATGATGGGCCCCATCAAGTAAGAAGGAAGTGGTGTTCACCAGGTGGCAACAGGGAGATAAAGTTCCAGGCAGCAGCCTGGCAGGGAAAGGTGCCAAGCCAACTCCACACCTGTCCATGTGGTCCCAGTTCTGGCCCCTCCCACCTTAGCATTCACCTCCAACTTCCTTGAGACTTTCAGGTCAATCCTCAGTGCTTATTTGGAAATTTAAAGATACTGCTTAATGATAACTTTTATCCCCTTTGCATATAAATTTAAATTCAGTGCAGTGTTGCAGCTAAGAGCAAGGTCTTAAAGCGGATTTCCAGATTTAAGTACTAGGGTCTACCATTTACGGCTGTGTGACGTTGGCCTCTCTATGCCTCAATTTCCTCATTTGTCAAATAGGAATAATGTTACTACCTATCTTAAATGGTTGCTGAGGGGATAAAAGGAGTTAATGTGTCAATTATTTAAGTTTATATGAATAACATTCATTAAATTTCAATGATTATAAGTCACTTTATTAAATGAGTCTATATCTTCTTTTCTTTATATGCTACTAAAGCATTACCCAATAGAATCTGGCAATATTTTGGAACAAATTAGCATCATCATGTAAAAGTATGATATTTTCAAAACTTCTTTATTCCTACTTGTTCTTATTTCAGAATGGCCTTCCCCAAATTTGTAAGGTTTTTATCATACCTGAAATTTACTCACAACTCACACAAGACAATGTTTAGGGAAATTTTCTAATAAAAGAGTAGATTTACAGAAAGGTTAAAGTCCCACATAGGAGTATATGAAGTCATCTTATTTTCATCAGTAACTGGCAAGTTTCACCGATAACTATTTGCCAGAGTAGCAGGAACATAAAGCCTTAGAAAAGTTTGCAAGTGTTCTGGGTATCATTTGAAGATCTCAGCAGGAGTAGAAATGTGTCTTCCAGAGACATAACCCTGAGCTCCTCCTGCTCAGTCTCAAAGAAATAACTGGCTATTCTAGTGATCCAGTGTGATGAGTCATTGTGGTCAGAATTTTCCCTCCAAACACTGAGACTGCATGTTTGGTACAACCTCCTTGGGGAACGTTTTGGAGATGTCTGTTAACAGTTGAAATACCTATACCCAGTGATAGGTTCTTGTATAATAATTCCAATGGTCTTTGTCCCAGCTTCCTGGGACAGAGCCTCTAAACCCTTGGGATTTCCTGAATGTTGGGAGTGCCTTGGTTATTCATGGTGTGATCCCGGAATCACACCTGGGCTGATGTTAATGCAGTGATTGTGCTGGACTCCTAGGAAGTTTCAAGATGGGGGTTGGCCATGCCAGAAAGATCTGTCCTGTGATTAGAAAGTCAGGGCTTTTGGCCACTTGCTATTAGCCCCACCTCCCTTCGCTGGGACGGGACACAGCTAGAGACTGAGTTCAATCACATGACCAATAATTTTAATTTATTTTTGTATTGAAGTGTAGTTGATTTACAATGTTGTATTGATTTCTACTGTATAGTAAGTGATTCAGTTTTGCATATATCTATATACATTCTTTTTTTAATGTTTTCCATTATGGTTAATCAGAAGATATTGAATATAATTCCCTGTACTATACAGTATGACCTTGTTGTTTATTCATCCTATATATAATAGTTTGCATCTGCTAATCTCAGACTCCCAACCCTTCCCTCTCTCACTCCTCTCCCCTTTGGCAACCATAAGTCTATTCTCTATGTCTGTGAGTCTGTTTCTGTTTTGTATATAGGTTCATTTGGCAAAGTTGCAGGATACAAAATTAATACACAGAATTTGACTGCATTTCTATATACTAACAACAAAAGATCAGAAAGAGAAATTAGGGAAACAATCCCATTTCATTTACCATTGCATCCAAAAGAACAAAATACTTAGGAATAAGCCTACCTAAAGAGACAAAAGACCTGTACTCTGAAAACTATAAGATGCTGATGAAAGAAATAAAAAATGATGCAAACAGATGGAAAGACATACCATAGCTCCTGTTAGACCCCTAGCCTGGGAACCTCCATATGCTGCGGGTGCAGCCCTAGATAAGGCAAAAAGACAAAAAAAAAAAAAAGAAACGAAAAGACACATGTACCCCAATGTTCATTGCAGCATTCTATACAATAGCCAAGACATGGAAACAACCTAAATGTCCATGGACAGAGCAGTGGATAAAGAAGATGTGGTACATACTCAATGGAATATTACTCAACCAATAAAGGAAGAAAATAACGGCATTTGCCGCAACAGGGAAGGACCTAGACATTATCATGCTAAGTGAGGTCATTCAGACAATGAGACACCAACATCAAATGCTATCACTTACAGGTGGAATCTAAAAAAAGGACACACTGAACTTCTTTGCAGAACAGATACTGACTCACAGACTTTGAAAAACTTATGGTTTCCAAATGAGACAGGTTGGGGGGTGAGGGGATGCACTGAGGGTTTGGGATGGAAATGCTATAAAATTTGGTTGTGATGATCCGTGTATAACTGTAAATATAATAAAATTCAGTGAGTAATGAAAAAAGAAAATAAAGTGACAAGAGTTCCAAGAGGTACTTTCTCTAAAAATGAGGTCAAGCACAAAAATGCTTGTAGGAGCCAGGTAGACACTATGACTGCATGAAATTGTCCGAGTGGGGGTCAGGTTGAAGGTCTCTTGCCAAACTAGGGGGAAGCCATGACTACAGCAGCCTTTGGCCTGCAGAAATGTGGGCCCAGGGTTGCCAGCTCTTTTGATTTTTTTCAAGAGAATTGAGAAAGCCAAAAAATTTTCTTCACATGTTTGAAGTAAGCCACAAATGCAAATCTTTTAACAACATAATACAAACCAAAGAACTCATTATACCTCTGTAATTTTAAAGGGGATGGCTATGTTGTGGTATAGGTTGCAGACATGGCTCAGATCCCACGTTGCTGTGGCTGTGGCCAACAGCTGCAGCTCCAATTCGACCCCTAGCCTGAGAACTTCCATATGCTGTGGGTGCAGCCCTAAAAAGACCCCAAAAAATGAAATAAAATAAAATAAATAGAATAGCAAGTATTTGGATCTTTCCTTCTGTGGAAAGAGATTTTATCTTTTTTTTTTTCTTTGAGTCCATCTTTATATTTAATGATGGTATTTGTAAAGTTAGTGTCTTAGTCCATTTGGGCTATTATAAAAAATACCATGGGCTGGATAACTTAAAAAATATAGAAATTTATTTCTCACAGTTGTGTAGGCTTGGAAGTCTAAGATCAAGGTGCCAGCACATTCACATTCTTGGGCTTTCTTCCTGGTTCACAGCCAGTGCCTTCTCCCTATGTCTTAGCCTGGTGGAAGGGACTAGGGAGCTCTCTGGGGTCTCTTTGCTAAGGGCACTAATCCCATTCATGAGGGCTCCACCCTCATGACCTAAGCACCTCCCAAATACCTAACACCATCATAGTTAGGGATTTGAATTTCAACATATAAATTTGTAGGAAACACGAACATTCAGACTCTAGCAGTCAAGTCTGGAACTTATTTCTCTTGGCAGTATATATTGACTAACAGATTTTAAAATCTGTGAGAAATTGCCAGACCCATACAAAAGTGAAGGATGAGAGTTTACAGAGAAAGACTTAAACTGGGAGAGAGCAATGAAGGTGGTAGCCAGGCAGACCCAAGAAGGCAGCCAGAGAAGGGAGCCCAGATGGAGGCAGTAAAAGGAGAGAACTGCAGAGCTGCCCACCTCAGGAGGATGGGAAAGAGGCCAGAGCTGGGGAGGCTAATCATTGTAAGGTAGTTTTTTCCAGTGAGTTTTCTTGTTTATTGATCTGCCTTTCTGAATCCCCTGTGTTCCACTCTAGTTTCATTGGAATTGCCTGAGTCCATCAATATCTGCATTATAACTAATTTATCCCCACTGACTTCGATTTACCCAGTGCTCTGTTGGCTGAAAGTCTGCTGATTTCCCATTGTTCTCGCTTTTTAAAATCTCAGCTGTAAGTATGGCCATGCTTCCATGGAATCTCAGCCCCACAAGTGTTAAGCAAGCCCAAATGGAAGGGAGATTAATGAAGGTGTCTGTGTTATTGCAGAGGGAGAGAAAACAGTAGCATTAATAACAATGATGACCATGGTAGCAGCATTTATTATGGGCCAAGGGGCTTTATGGGAGAAGCAACTTTGAGTCTCATACCATCCAGCTCTAAGCCCAGCATCTCTGGGGAATGTGCCTTCCTCTGAGTCAGGTCCACATATAACTGCTCAGAATCCAGCAACAATAAATTTAAATATTTCCAGCATTTAAGTATTTCAACAAACAATGGTAGAAAGAAAATACAGTAACCACAGCAGACTCTGTTTTGAATCAAAGCAAATAAAAGCACCCAGAACAACCTGTCCTTAGCACGCCCTCTATGCAGCCAGAGAAGACTGGCAGGCACTCCTGTCCTTGGCAGTGAAGTGAAGTGTTTGGTCAGCCAATCTGGCTTGCCCCCGGTTTTGCAAACAGAAAGGACTTTTCGTAGCAAGGTTATATCCTGCTTCCTCTTACCAGAGCCTCCTTGGACCTAACTTCGCGCCATTCTTTCAGGACTTGACTGGAAGCTGCTGGAGTGAGCCAGCACGTGCCAACACTGTGACATTTTCCACCTAAGTCAGGGCTGAAGTTGCATATGATTGTCTCTTATTTACAGAGCAGGAAGCTAAGACTCAGGGAGAAGAAATAACTAAGTTCATAGGTATGATGCAGAGCATCATGGGAATGAGTTTATCCTACTTCAGGATTATTATTGTTTCTTTTTACTTCATCTTTTTTAACTTTTTCATTTCGAACTACAGATGTAGGTACATATGCATGATGGGAAAGTTGGCAGAGACATAAATGCATTTTTCATTTCTTTCCAGATTCACTCTTTTATTATTACATGCACACGAAAACATGTAGCATGACTTCAGGATTTGTTGTTATGTGTTTTCTACAAAGTGCAGAATTCTCACCCTCAGCAGGAAAAACAGTCCCAGAAATTCCAGTTTTCCCATAGTTTATTGCTTAGACCAGAGCAACCTCAAAATTACCTCAGACGGGCTCATATTTCACTGGGTTAATTTTCAAATAATCTGTTACAGTGAATAATACAAGCACTTAGATGGATTGAGATTTTTAAAATATTTGTTTCATGCCTGATTTCAGAAATGGTGCTAAGATGTGAGAAACACAAAGTTTATCTAAAGTAAGAACAATCCTGGCCACTTAGCGGGTGAGGTGGAGACATAAGGTCAAATATTCACGCACTCATTTGTCATTTAACAAGTAAGTCTGAACACCTTTATGTTCCAGACCCTGGTTTCAGAATCAAGGATACAACAGAACATCAAATAGACAAAGTTTTTGCCCTCAGGAGGCTGCCTGCCCCTCTGGTAAGGGGAGACAGACAATAAACAAACTGAGAAAACGTCAGGTTGTGATAAGTACTGTGGATAAAAATAAAGCAGAATACAAGGAAAGGGAAATGCTGAGGAAGGTTGCTCCTTTATGCAGTATATTCATCTGCTTGGGCTGTCATAAAGAAAATCACATACTGGGTGGCTTAATCAACAGAAATTTGTTTTCTCAGTGTTCTGGAGGCTAGAAGTCCAGGGTCAAAGTTGCAGCCTATTCAGCTCAGGTGAGAGCTCTCTTCCTGGCTTGCAGACGGCCACCTTCTCTCTGTCCTCACATGACCTTTCCTTAGTTATGTACACATGGAGGGAGAGAGTAACCAGAGAACTCTCTGGTGTCTCTTCTCGTAAGGACCCTAATCCTGTCTGACCAGGACCCCACCTGTGTGAGCTCATTCAACCTAATTACTTTCTTACTCCGAATACAGGCACACTGGAGGGTTAGAAATTCAATATATGCATTTGAGGGGACACATGCATTCAGTCCATAATGTACAGGATATTCAGAGCAGGTGTCTCTGATAGGACGTGGCAGCTGGCTTTCAAGATGGCCCTTGGTAAGCCTCCTCTCCCAACAGTCACACCCTGTGTAGTCTTCTCAGTAAATCAGGGCTGGTCTCTGTATAATAAAGCACTGCAGAGATTAAGGTGTTTGACTTTTGAGTCTGGGTCACAGAAGGCACCAAACCTTCCACTTTGCTTTTTTAGATGACTCACCCTGCGGCAAGCCAGCTACTGTGTCAAGAGGACACTCAAGGAGGCTTGGGAGAGAATCATGTGGAGAAGATCTCAGACCCTCCACCCCCAGCAGCTCTATATCAGACGTGTGAATAAACCACCGTGGAAGTGGAACCTCCAGTCCTCGTAAAGCCTTCAGATGACTGTAGCACCCAGTTTCATGTGAGAACCACTCAGCTAAACTGGTCCCAGATTTCTGGCCCTACAGAAAAGGTGAGATAATAAACGTTTTGTTTTGTTTTGTTTTGTTAGGGCCACACATGCGGCATATGGAAGTTCCCAGGCTAGGGGTTGAATCAGAGCTACAGCTGCAGGCCTACACCACAGCTACAGCAATTCTGGATCCAAGCCGTGTCTGCAACCTACACTGAAGCTCACGGTGACACCAGATCTTTAACCCACTGAACGAGGCCAGGGATTGAACCTGTGTCCTCATGGATGCTAGTCAGACTCATTTCCACTGAGTCACGATGGGAACTCCTGTTGTTGTTTTAAACTACTAAGTTTTTTTTTTAATTGAAGTATAGTTGATTTACAGTGTTGTGTTAGTTTCATGTGTACAGTTATTCAATTATTTCTATGATTTTATATTCTTTTCCATTTTATGATCTATTATAATATAAATATTGAGTATATCCCCCTGTGCTATACACTAGGTGCTTATTGTTTTATTTTATATATAGCAGTGTGTATCTATTAATCCCATACTCCTAATTTATCCCCTCAATTGGTGATCATAAGTCTGTTCTCTACATCTGTGAGTCTGTTTCTGTTTCATAGGTAAGTTCATTTGTGTGATATTTTAGATTCTACATACCAGTGGTATCATATAGTATTTGTCTTTCTCTGACGTCACTTAGTATATTATCCATGTCACTGCAGATGGCATCATTTCTTTCTTTTCATAGCTGAGTAATATTCCGTTGTATATATGTACCACATCTTCTTTATTTATCTGTTGATGGACATTCAGGTTGCCTCCATGTCTTGGCTATTGTAATTAGTGCTGCACTGAACATAGGAGTGCATGTATCTTCAAATTATGTCCAGGTATATGCCCAGGAGTAGAATTGCTGGATCATATGGTAATTCTGTTCTTAGTTTTTTAAGGAACTTCCATACTATTATCCATGGTGCTTGCATACTTTTACATTACAACAGTATAAGAGGGTTCCCTTTTCTCTATGTCCTTGTCAACATTATTTGTAAGTTTTTTAATGATGGCCATTCTGACTGGTGTGAGGTGGTACCTCACTGTAGTTTTGATCTGCATTTCTCTAATAATTAGTAATGTTGAACATTTTTTCATGTGCCTTTTGGCCATCTGTCTTCTCTGAAGAAATGTCTATTTAGGTCTTCTGCTCATTTTTTGATTAAATTGTTTGTGTTTTTGTTGTTGAGTTGTATGAGCTGTTTGTACACTTTGGAAATAAAGCCCTTATCAGTTTCATAGTTTGCAAATATTTTCTCTTTAGTAGGTTGTCTTTTTGTTTTGTTTATAGTTTCCTTTACTGTGCAGAAGCATGTAAGTTTGATTAGATCTCATTTGTTTATTTTTGCTTTTATTTCTATTGCCTGGGGAGACTGCCTAAGGAAACACTGTATATACCACATCTTCTTTATCCATTTGTCTATCAATGTACATTTGGTTTGCTTTCATGTAATTAGTTATGCAGCAAGTGCAAAGTAATCCATACAGTGAGCTGCCTAAAGGAAGGAAGCAAGGTGAAGCCTTTCAGGTAGAAGGAAAAGCAAGTGTCAGAGCCAGGAAACGGAGCATGTGTGTCACGTTCAAGGAACAGAATGAATAAGGGAAGAGGAGTTGGAGGAGGGTCAGAGAGCAATTCCAGGGTCAGATCACATCGAGTCTCGTGTATCCACCCTGCCAGGGTATCGTACAGAGAGACATCCACTTAGACGAGCATCTTTTTTTTTCTTTCTTTCTTTTTAGGGCTGCACCTGTGGCATATGGAAGTTCCCGGGCTAGGGGTAGAATCAGAGCTGTAGCTGCCGGTCTACACCACAGCCACAGCAACGTGGTATCCAAACCACTTCTGTGACGTATACCACAGCTCATGACAACACAGGATCCTTAACCCACTGAGCAAGGCCAGGGATCGAACCCACATCCTCATAGATACTAATCAGGTTCGTTAACCACTGAGCCATGAAGGGAACTCCCCATCTTACTTCTTTAGATGGAGTGTTCTGATAAGCTTTGAATCTCAGGTCATCAGATTACACCAGCCACCTTGGTGATCCTAACAACTGTCACTCTTTTATTTTTAAATTCATCTTTCCAGCCTAGGTGTCTCCCCTAAACTTAGCATCTCCTTCCCCATCATATACTTCTGAAAATGAAAATCTACCTTTCACAGATTCAAGTCAGCAACCTTAGAGACGTCTCTTCCTCTCCTCTTCTTTCCTTTACATTAACTCATCCAAAATATCGGCAAAGTCTACTAACACGCCTTTTAAAGTGTATCCAGACCCCAACACTTCTCAGCACCTCCAGCTCAGTCACTGTTCTCTAAGCCCCTTTGTTTCTAGTCGAGGTTATGGTACCAGCCTTCTAACAGTCCTCTATTACCTTCTATGGTCTGCTCTCAGCTCAGTAGTCAGAGGGAGATTTAAACATAGGTATCAGATCATGTCATTTGTCCTAAATACCCCACCGTCTCACCATCTTGCTCAATATAAAAACCAAAACCTTCCTAGGATAAGGCCCTTCAAGGTTCTGCCCGCTTATCTTTCCAGCCCCATCTCCACTTACCCTCATCCTTACTCACTAAGCTTCAGCAACAATGGCCTCACTGCTGTTCCAGAAACAAAACAGGCACACTTCTACCTCGTGGTCCATGCTCTTCTGTCCCTCTTATCTAGAATACTCTTCCCACTGAGATAGCCAAGATTTACTCCCTTATCTCCTCCAGGAATGCACTCAGATGTGCAAAATCTTCCCTGACCACCCTATTAAAAATGGCAACCCGAGATTGGATTAAGATGGCGGAATAGAAAGACTGGAGCTCAACTTCTCTCCCGAAAAAACAGCAAAAATACAGCCAAATGCCGAGCAACCAAATGGACTGTAAACTTCCAAAAAAGATACTCTGCTCCAGAAGACACAGCAGAGACCACATCAAGAGGTAGGAGGGGCGATTACGCGATAGAAGCAACCCCATACCTCCCGGGTGGGAAGCCCCACAGACTGGAAAGTAACTACATCACAGAGACTCAGCTACAGGACTGAGAGTTCTGAGCCTCACGTCAAAACCCCACACCTGGGGATCGGGCACAGGGAGAAAGAGCCCCCGGAGCATCTGGCATTGAAGGCCAGAGGGGCTTGTGTGCAGGAGCTCCACAGGATTGGGGGAAACAGAGACCCCACTCTTGAAAGGCACACACAGACTTTCACGTGCACCGGGTCCCAGGGCAAAGCAGTCTCCAGAGCAATCTGGGTGGAACCTGACTGCAATTCCTGGAGGATCTCCTGGGAAAACAGGGGTGACTGTGCCTTGTTGTGGGGGAAGGGCATTGGAGGTGAAGCTCGCGGGGACATTAAGCAGCCTGCATTTCTCTGGAGGTGGCCATTTCTGGGAAAAATCTGGTTCCTCCCAACAGCGCTGAGAAGCCCCAGGCCAAACAACAATCCAGGTGGGATCTCAGCCCCACCCATCACTAAACAGGCTGCCTAAATACCCCTCAGGCACACAGCCAGCCTCTAATCTCATCCAGAGACAAAGCCCCACCCATCAGAGGGAGAGAAATCAACCTCACCTACCAGTGGGCAGGCATCAGTCCTCCCATCAGGAAGCCTACAGCAAGCCCCGCCATACCAACCTTAGCCACAGGGGAGGCAAACGCCAGAACTAAGAGAGGCTACAACTCTATTGCTGGCAAAAAGGTCACCACACCAAAAACCTATAAAAATGAAAAGACAGAAAACTATAACTCAGATAAGGGAGAAAGAGAAAAGCCCAGAAAAACAGCTCAGTGATGAGGAGATTATCAGCCTCCCAGAAAGAGATTTTAGACTGTTGATGCTGAAGATGATGCAAGGCATTGGAAATAAACTGGAGGCAAAGATTGATAATTTACAGGAAACACTGAGCAGAGAAATACAAGTTGTAAAAATTAAACAAGAAGAGATGCAAAATACAATAACTGAAATAAAAAAATTCACTAGAAGCAGCCAACAGTAGAATACAGGAGGCAGAAGAACGAATCAGTGAGGTGGAGGACAGATTAGTGGAAATCACTAATGTGGAAGAGAAAAGAGATGAAAGATTGAAAGGAAATGAGCTGAGTCTCAGAGAACTCTGGGATAATGTTAAACGATAATGTTAAACCAACATCTGTATTATAGGGGTGCCAGAGGGAGAAGAGACAGAGAAGACAGAAAAAATATTTGAAGAGATAATAGCCGAAAACTTTCCTAATATGGGAAAGGAACCACTCACTCAAATCCAGGAAGTGCAACGAGTACCATATATAATAAACTCAAGGAGGAACACCCCGAGACACATATTAATCAAAATGACCAAAATTAAAGACAAAGAGAAAATATTGAAAGCAGCTAGGGAAAAGAAACAAATGACATACAAGGGAACCCCAATAAGGTTATCAGCAGATTTTTCAGCTGAAACTCTGCAGGCCAGAAGGGAGTGGCATGATATACTTAATGTGATGAAAGGGGAAGACTTCAACCAAGATTAGTTTACCCTGCAAGGCTCTCATTCAGATTTGAAGGAGAGATCAAAACCTTTACAGATAAGCAAAAGCTAAGAGATTTCTGCAACACTAAACAAGCTTTACAACAAATCCTAAAGGAACTTCTCTAGGCAGAAAAGGCCACAACCAGAAACAAAAACACAAATGACAAGGCTCACCAGGAAAGGCATATATACAGTAAAGATACGAAATCATCCATGCACAATTATGCTACCAAAGTCAGAAATCGTGAGAAGACAGCACAAATGCAGGTCACTGGAGACGCACGTGCAATTAAGAAACAAACAACTTAAAATAATCTCATTTGTATATAGACTCCTATATCAAAACTTCAGGGTAAAAAGAAAAAGGGCAACAAAAACCCCAAGCAGTTAATACAATGGCAATAAGAACATATGTATCAGTAATTACCTTAAATGTTAATGGACTGAATGCCCTAACCAAAAGACATAGACTAGCCGAATGGATACAAAAACAAGACCCATATATATGCTGTCTTCAAGAGACCCACTTCACTTCTAGAGACACATACAAATTGAAAGTGAGAGGATGGAAGAAAATATTCCATGCAAATGGGCATCAAAAGAAAGCTGGAGTAGCAATACTCCTATCAGACAAAATAGACTTTAAGACGAAGAACATTTTAAGAGACAAGGAAGGGCACTACATAATGATCAAAGGATCAATCCAAGAAGAAGATATAATAATTTTAAATATCTATGCACCCAACATAGGATCACCACAATATATAAGGCAACTGCTAACAACCTTAAAAGGAGAAATCAACAATAACATCATCATAGTGGGCGAATTTAACACCCCACTTACAGCAATGGACAGATCATCCATACAGAAAATAAATAAGGAAACACAGACCCTGAATGAAGCATTAGATCTGATGGACTGAATAGATATTTAGAAGACATTCCATCCAAAAGCAACAAAATACACACTCTTCTCAAGTGCGCACGGAACATTCTCTAAGATTGAGCACATCCTGGACTACAAATCAAGCCTCAGTAACTTTAAGAAAATTGAAATCATTTCAAGCACCTTCTCTGACCACAATGCTATACTACTGGAAATCAACAAGAAAAAAATGGCCAAAAATACAAACACATGGAGACTAAACAACACGCTACTAAACAAACAACCAATGGATCACTGAAGAAATCAAACAGGAAATTAAAAAATACCTAGAAGCAAATGACAACAAAGATAGAACACTCCAAAACCTCTGGGATGCAGCAATAGCAGTTCTAAGAGGAAAGTATATAGCAATACAAGCCTACCTCAGGAAACAAGAAAAAGCTCACATAAACAACCTAACTTTACACCTAAAGCAGCTAGAGAGGGAAGAAGCCAGGTCATGGAAACCACCTAAATGCCAATCGACAGAGGAGTGGATAGGGAAGATATGGTACATACACACAATAGAATATTACTCAGCCATTAAAAGGAACGAAGTAACAACATTTACAACAACATGGATGGACCTAGAAATTATCATGAGAAGTGAAACCAGTCAGACAATTACACAGCAACACCCAATGCTACCGCTTATATGTGGAAACTAAAGAGACACAATGAACTTCTTTGAAGAACAGACAATGACTCACAGATTTTGGAAAACCTTGGTTTTTCAAATAAAACAATATGGGGAGTGGGCGGATGCACTATGGGTTTGGGACACAAAATCTATCACATTGATTTCTGATGATATTTGTACACCTATAATTGAAATAAAATTCATTTTTATATAAAAAAGAATTTAGAAAAGAAAAAACTTAAAGGCGTGTTTATTTATATAAAAATTTCAAAGACTGTATATCCTTTGAAGAAATCCTAAAATCCTAAAATACATAACAAGTTAATAGATTATGCCTCATTCATTTTTTTTATAAAACAATGAGCAATTTTTAACAGAAAATAAAAAAAAACAAAAACAATGAGTTCCACGGTGCAGCAGATTAAGTATGGAGCACTGTCTTTGCAGCTGCTCAGGTTGCTGCTGTGGCATGGGTTCTATTCCTGGCCTGAAAACTTCCACATGCTGCAGGTGTGGCAAACAAACAAAACAAAACAAAAAAGGCTAGCAAAGAAAAATCATAGCCAGAAAACTTCTTTAAGTATTGTATTACTAATAATAACAAACATCACACAATGGAATATTACTCAGCCATTAAAAGGAATGAAATAACAACATTTATAGCAACATGGAACGACCTAGAAATTATCATGAGAAGTGAAACCAGTCAGACAATGAGACACCAACATCAAATGCTACCACTTTTATGTGGAAACTAAAAAAAGGACACAATGAACTTCTTTGCAGAACAGATACTGACTCACAGACTTTGGAAAACCTATGGTTTCCAAATGAGACAAGTTGGGGGGTAGGGGGATGCACTGAGGGTTTGCGATGGAAATGCAATAAAATTGAGTTGTGATGATTTTTGTACACCTATAATTGTAATAAAATTCATTAAGTAATGGGAAAAAAATCTATAAGCATCACACGTATAAATATGCCTTTTTTTTTTTTTTTACCAAATACTTCAACAAGTATTTCTCTCACAAAAGAGATACAAACGAAGAGGCCTCCAGCTCTGCCTCGAATTTCTCCTCTTCTTGGCACTCTTCTTATACTTCATGTATTAACCAACCCACTGCCACTCTCCAGATAATCAGACTCAGTAAGCTCTATTTCTAATTTTTACTCAAAGTTTATTTCTATCTTATAAAGGTATGTGTAAACCTGGGTAAATTTTCTTTTTCTTTTCAAAAAATATTCACAACCCCTCCTCCTTCCACTTCTACCCAATAAAGGTTTGTTTTAGCCCAACCCATATTCCCATCATAGACAAGCTTGCCATATAAATGTTAAAGAACTACTTTCGGAAAATGTCTTATGATAACAGTATCTGCTATAATTTGCATATTCAATGTACCAAAAAGAAAGGAGAAAGGATGGGAAAATATTTTTCTTACACAGAATTTTTCCTTCATTCTTTAAAACCTCTGTTTACAAGATATACAAGAGGGAACTAGGAATATCTATTTGATCCAAAAAGGCCAATTCACTTTTATAATATACCTGTTATACGTGTCCAAAGCGTACGACAGAAAGCAAAGTCTCAATTCTCATGAAAAGAAAGAACGAAAGACAGACTTGTTACTAAGTTAATACTATTGCTTCTATTGTCTATTTAACGTAACACCTCTCAAGAGAATAAAACTTTCATTTTTTATTTTTTTTTACTTTTTAGGGCCGCACCCATGGCATATGGAAGTTCCCAGGCTGAATCGGAGCTATAGCTGCCAGCCTACGTCACAGCTCACGGCAACACTAGATCTTTAACCCAGTGAGTGAGGCCAGGGATCTAACCCGCATTCTCAGGGATACTAGTCAGACTAGTTTCTGGTGGGCCACGACAGGAACTCCCTAAAACTGGAACTCCCTAAAACTTTCAATATTAATTATCACCATAATTATCCACCAGTATTTTGATCTGAACAAATTACTGATGACACTTAAAGCTGAACAATTCAGGAGTTCCTGTTGTGGCAACAGTGGGATTAAAGGATCCAGTGTTGTCTCTGTGTCAGCTCAGGTAACAGTTGAGCCACAGGTTCAATATCCAGCCCTGTGCAGTGGATTAAGATTCTATCCCTGGCCTAGAAACTTCCATATGCTACAGCCACAACAAAAACAAAGTTTAACAATTCATTCTGAATCCCCTCCTCTTTCTCCTGTTACTATTTTCTAATTCCGTTGAAATTACAAGTATGGTTGTTTCTCTTCCTTTAATCATTTAAAAATCACGTTTTACTCTTTATTCCACTTTTCCTTAAATCTTTAAATAGTCTTGCTACTGACAAGTGAGAAAATTATTCATATACTCATTTCAGAAATGAAGTCTATGTGATACTTATTTAGTCTGTCTTAAGAAGCCATTCTCCCTCTCTGAGGAAAAAAGGCAAAAATGTGTAGAGGTGGGTAATTTTAGCTCCTTTTGACTTTTCCTTTTAGATTTTTCAAGTAACATATTACACTACGGAAAAGTAGAGTCTCTATCCTAAGTGAAACAAGGGAAGCTCACCTTCTCCATTAGATATTTCTAATATTTAACTATTTCAATTAGTCTCTTGTCTCCAGCATTAGTCTAGATTCTCCACAGAAAAAAAAAGACTTTCATGTTTCTTCAAACACATAGAAAAAACTCTAGTATGAACACACAAGAGGAAAAAAGCACTGTCTTCTGAAAAAAAGATACTGACTTTATGGAAAAGATCTATTTTTGTAATTTCAGAGTTCTATATTGCTTCCTCAAGAACTCTGTTTAACCATGATCAGCTTGATTTGAGTAAGAAAATCAGAGTAAGAAAATCTAAGCTAAGCTATATAGAAGCTTGGCTCTGTCCTAAAGGACACCATCTGAACACCAGAATTCCAAATGAGAGACACACCCCTCACAAAAGGCAAGCATCAGGATCTGTGTGGTTTTCTCTATCCCTGAAACTAAGCTCTGTCCATTTTTTTTTCTCTTCTCATTTAATACTGACTTTTCTGCTCTATTCCATGCTTCAGAATTAGGATGGTCTCAATATATTTTTTAGACTTACCCACACAAATATCTCAGGATAGGTATTAGTACTTTCAACAAAATTTGTTACATTCGATCGATCTCCTGAGATTATGATCTAGCAAATAAATTTCTAAAAACTTAAACTCACAAAAAGAATCAGAGTTCTCTCCATTACAAATATCTCACTTGCTCTCTTTGACAGGGCAGTATCTCCACACCAACACTATGAACTATGCTTTCATTTGGAGCCCAAGAGGTTTTTATACTTCAGGGCAACATATAAGGACAGGTGAGTGGTATGCTCTCATTTTGTTTTATGGGAGATGGATGATTATGCAATGACAATGAGTATGATGCCTGAACCTCAGTTTTAAGAACAAATACATGAAGGAACTAAGAATATAAAAATTGACTCTCTTTCTAGTGCCCACTCCCCTAAATCCCTTGGATGAAAAAATCTTCAGTACCACATACACAGATTTTCTCAGTCACTACTGATGTCAAGATAGTCTTCAGTGTCTGTTCTTACCGTTTCCTCTCCTTTTTCGATGTCCATCCCCTAAACTCTATTATGTATGATTCCTAAGTATACAATTTCCTTGCTTTTCTTTTTTTTTTAGGGCCGCACCTGAGGCATATGGAAGTTCCCAGGCTATTCCATTTGACCATTCCAGTGGTCGAATCTGAGCTGCAGCCACCGGCCTAGGTCACAGCCACGGCAAAGCCAGATCTGAGCTGCATCTGTGACCTACACCACAGCTCATGGCAATGCTGGATCCTCAACGCACTGAGCAAGGCCAGAGATCGTACCTAAGTCCTCATGGATACTAGTTGGGTTTGTTAACCACTGAGCCACGACAGGAACGCCCCATAACTCCTTTTTTGAAATTCTAAATCCTCATACTGAACAGCCTACCGGAATAGCAATTGAGATATCTCCGCAGGCACATCATACTCAATATATCTAAAACTGGACTTAGGAGATCGCTTGTGGTGCAGTGGGTTAAGGATCCGGTATTGTCACTGGTGTGCATTCCGGTGGCATGGGATCAATCCCTGGCCCAGGAACTTCCACATGCTGCAGGAGCAGAAAAGAAAGAAAGAACGAAAGAAAGAAAGAACGAACGAAAGAAAGAAAGAACGAAAGAAAGAAAGAAAGAAAGAGGGAGAGAAAGAAAGAAAGAAAGAAAGAAAACTAATCTCATTATTTACTCTGCTCTCCACTACCAAAGTTGTTCTCTTAGTTAATAATGTCACCATTATCACAGAGGCAGTGGGAATCACCTTAGACTCCCTATTCCCTAAACCCAGCTCTTAAATGTCCCTGATAAAAGTCCTCTTCCTATCCTATCCATTTCACTTTGTCTTTTTACTGACTTTCTGCCTCCCAATCCATCCTCCACACAATTTTCTCTCTAAAATGAGTGATTAACTATACTAATGCTTCACTGTTTCCACAAATCTAAATGGCTCCTTCCTACTTCTTTCTCACCTCATATACCTAAACTTGCTTTCTCTTAAACATACACTGTTTACGCTTTTTCATACTTTCTTACCTTGCACAAGCTGTTGTTTCTGAAGAGCAAATCCTCCTCCACATCCTCCCACACTTACCTTTCAGGACCTAACTCAAAAGACACCTCCTCCTAGGCCTTAACTATGCTTTTCAGCTAATAGCGTGGACAACCTCCTTTATACCTCTACTGGATCTTGCACTTCACATTTTACCTCTTTCAAACCAAAATTCTCAATAGCACTAATTTATCTATTAGGCTCCATCTAAATTAATAGTAACAAAGATAAGAAAGAATGAACATTTAATGAATGCTTATTATAAATTAAGTATTCTTCTAAGTACTTTTATTTGTGTCAGTTCATTTAATCATGCTAACTTACTGAGATGCGTACTATGGTCACCCCCAATTTATAGATGAGAAATCAAATGCAAAGAGGTTAACTTGGCTCAAGGTCACTCAAGAAATAAGTGGCAAAGCCAGGAGTCAAACACAGTTTGGTTTCTAAGCAAAGATGAATGAATTAATCCTCCTACCCCTACCACCGAGCACAGTGCCTGGCATATAGTAAGTTCAACGAACGTTAAAGTTTCCACACTTGTCCCCTGAGTAAGGTGATTTAATGCCAGTGTGAAGTTATGAGTTGTATAAAATGTTTTAACTCCCACTCTAAGGTAAACTACTCTTTCTACAGAAATATAGTATTCAGGTAGAAGGCAATAAAAATACTGTAATTGGTTTAAATTTTCATTGTGTGAACATTCAATTTAGGCAACACTATTTGGGTCCTTCTTTATGTTCTGGCCTCTAAAGCCTTTGATCAATCCTTTACATCATTCACAAAACAATTCATTATCGTATACAGAAAGAAAAAAATCTGCTACAGGCAAATTAATTTCTGTTCCACTTATTTTTCTAAAATTAGTTTGAATATGGGCTTAATTCCTACAATTACAATATCAGCACTTGATCTGGCCCTATCCTAACTTTATTTATACCACCTTTCTCACTATATTCTGGCCATAGGGGCCTTACTTTCCTGCAACATACAAATTTCGCTCTGTTTGAAGGAATGGTCTTACTTCAGATCTTCACAGAGCATAGCTAACTCTTATCATTCTAGTCTTAGCTTAAATTCACCTCAAAAGGGCCTCATTCACTTCCCTATCTACAGTTCTGGCCTCATGGCCATAACCCAGACACTAACTAGCATATTACTTTATTTTTTCATTGTTTTTAAAATTAACTAAAATCATCTAGATCTTTTTATCTGTTTACATTTTGCTAGCCAGAAAATAAGCTCCATTACAACAGAGATTTCGTATATATTCCAAACACTTGGTACAGCTCCTGGCACATAGTTACCACACAGTAAATATTTTTAAAGTGACTGAAATGTTGAAGGTACAACTAAAAGCCATCTGTTATTCAACAGTTCAGTTATGCAATCAGAGCCTATTAGGGCAGGGGAGAAATCAGTGTTTTCTAATTTCCAAGATCTACAAGATATTTTAATTTATCACCTTCTTGTTCCACAAAAATATGTAAAAAAGGTAACAGAGAAAGATAAAAGACAAGATAAGTATAGATACAAAAATTCAAGACTAAAAACATGCCTAAAATATGGGTCATAGGGCCTATGAGTTTACATCTGACTTCATTTCCCAGAAATCAAAGCCAAAAAAGAAGCTTGAGTAACATAACTCTCAATAGAAAGGACAAAAAAATGTCATTTCCTCAAATTAAATTTTCACTGCATCTATATCTATATGACAATGTTTTTAAACTAAAACAGAATGCAGATATCAAAATGCAGTGACTCAACATAATTTTCTTAAAATTTGGAGCTTATCCTAATTAATTTTTCCAAAATCATGCTATTTTATCTTTTTATAGATTATATCTTTTGATAGATTATAGCTAAGTACCACCTCAAGGATAAGAGCAACAAGACTATAAACAGGAGAGTCAAGACAGAAGAACTAACAAGTGACAGAATATGCACCCATCCAGCAGTTATAGATTTTGACATTCCTAAACACCTTGACAGGAAGTATGTATTCCCCCCCAACAAAACTGGTATTATAATTGAGAAGAAGCATTTTTGACCAGAAACTTAAGCTTACTGATAAAGTATTCCTTCTTCATCATTTTTTCACCTATTATCTAGGATGGTTTGGAATACAGAAGCAAAAAGGACAGTCTGTGGAACCTAGTAATTATAATTTAGTTTTGTGAACAAAAAGGTCAGAAAAACAATAAAAACAACCATGAATGAAGGGAACCAACAGACAAACCAAATACTACACTTTCATAGTGTTCAGTACAAATGAACACTCAACATGGAGTAATTTCTTGCCAACTTACAGCTGGTTATGTTTCTGAAAATCTGGCAAAACCATCAGCTGGTAGTGAAAAAAAATCTAGGAAATGGAGAGGGAAGCAGGTTTTTAATCTTTCTGGGTGAGGGTATCTGAGAATGTGATGAAAACATAGCTTCTGTCACCAGAAGAATATGTATAAAAATTTTGCAGAGTTTTGAATTTATTTTTAGAAAACTCCCAACATTTAAGTCACAAAGTAAAGACATTTCTTTCCAGCACTGAAAAACCTACTCTGAGTTATCTTCTTCAATAGTTCATCTACCGTGATCTACCAGTTTGGGAAAATTGAGGATACATTTATTTTTCAAGTTTCTGTCCCAGCCATTAAGTCATTTAAAACTTACTGTTATTTTCATCCCAGCCATTAAGTCATTTAAAACTTACTGTTATTTTCATCACGGAAAAAGGTTAACACCAGAACCACAAGGGATAGCACCACTTAGGCAAAATGCTAGATAAGCACCTGGTTCTTTTTCACATTGTGGTAGTGCTTAAGGGCTTTTTTGTATCAAAAAAGTAAAACAATACTGTTTCCTTTCTTTGCCTGAACTCACTAAATTAAGGAGAGATGGCAGAAAGAGATTCAGGAGAAAAGAGAATAAATATTTAGCTTTCATTTCTTTAAGAGGAATAAAATAAACTTTACATTTATAAGAAAGATCTGATTTTTTAAATTTTGGTATATAAACAGAGCAAGGTGCCATCTCAAACTGTGGTTGGCAAACTGTGTAGCTGGAGTGAGATTACTCTACCAACACTTAAACAGATGTTTTTTGTGCATTCTAGGGAAAAAAAAACCCTACAAGCTACATAAAAAACACCAAATAGAAGATTCTGAAACAATGCAAATATTTTTCTTAAAAATGCAACCATGAAATATGGATACCAACTTATGAATAAATTACAGCTCACAAAGACCTTTTCACTGAAGCCAATGAGCCTGGGCATTATGCATACAAGTACACAATTCTAACTAAGAACCAGAGGCGAACTTGAAGGAGGGATAGTCAATAAGCAAATTCAGGAGTTCCCTTCGTGGCTCAGTGGTTAACGAATCCAACTAAGAACCGTGAGGTTGCAGGTTCGATCCCTGGCCTTGCTCAGTGGGTTAATGATCCGGCGTTGCTGTGAGCTGTGGTGTAGGTTGCAGATGCGGCTCGGATCCCGCGTTGCTGTGGCTGTGGCGAAGGCCGGCAGCCACAGCTCCTGTTAGACCCCTAGTCTGGGAACCTCCATATGCTGCAGGTGCGGCTCTAGATAAAAGGCAAAAAGACAAAAAAAAAAATTAAGCAAATACAATTAGAGAAAAGAACACATAGAATACTAAAGGACATCTGACGTTCTTTCATTTTTAAAGTCTGAAGCATAATTTACATGCATTAAAATACACTGATGCTACATATTTGATTCAGTGAGTTCTCACAATTTCATGCATACCATCAATCATACCCATCACCCCAAACTATCACTGCAGAAAGTTTCCACATTATCTTCTCAGTTGTTTCCCCCTATCTCCCATTTTCTGAGTTTTTTCATCATAGATTAATTTTGTTTGTGCTGAGGTTTCATAAAAATGGATCATATATTTTACTTTCCGTATGTGTCTGGCTTCTTTCACTCAACAGAATGTTTCTGAGAGGTACTCATGTAGCAGCAATCTGCTCCTCTTTTCTAGCTGAGTAGTATTCCACTCATTTTCTTCCATTCATTTTCCTATCGAAGCACAGGTGAGTTGTTTCCAGTTGAGGCAATGATTAATAAGGCTGTACATTCTTGTTCTCTTAGACAGTTTTCATAATGCTAATAGAAAATAAAGTGGAGTTCCTGTCATGGCTCAGCAGTAACAAACCCAACTAGCATCCATGAAGACCCAGGTTTGATCCCTGGCCTCATTCAGTGGGTTAACGATCTGGCGATGCTGTGAGCTGTGGTGTAGATCACAGACGTGGCTCGGACCCTGCGTGGCTGTGGCAGTGGTGTAGGCTGGCAGCCGCAGCTCTGATTTGACCCCTACCCTGGGAACTTCCATATGCATTGCATGCGGTCCTAAAAAAAGAGAAAAAAAAGCAGCAGCAGAAGAAAGCTAGATCCCAAAAAAAAATTTTTTGTCCTTTTAGGGCTGCACCTAACGCATACGGAGGTTCCAGAGCTAGGGGATCTAACTGGAGCTATACTGTAGCTGCAAGCATATGCTACATCCACAACAACGCAGGATCCAAGATGTGTCTGCGACCTATACCAGAGCTTATAGCAATGCTGGATCCCTGACCCACTAAGCAAAGCCAGGGATGGAACCCGCGTCCTCAAGGATACTAGTCAGGTTCATTACTGCTGAGTCACAACAGGAACTCTTATATCAAATTTTGTAATGGCAAGAATACGCTTGAGAGAGAGAGAGAGAGGAAGGGGGGTAGGGTGCAGGGAACAACTAGAAAGAGTATTTTTAAAAGCCGAGTAAGTCCTAAAGAGGTATGCGTGTTTCACTAAGTCTATTACATGCTCTTGTGCTATGCACCTTCACAGCATTTGTCATTCCTAATTGTTTCAAGTCTATTCCCTACTAGACTAGAATCATATCTCTCTGGGTTCACACTACTGTATCCGCAGCGCCCAAACAGGTAACATTCAGAGATGGGAAAGGTTTATCAAGCGTATTTGTATTCATTTTCTATGGCTGTGTAACAAATTACAATAAAAAGCTTAAAACAACATATATTCGTTATCTCATGATTTCATGGGTCAGGAGTCTAGGCACAGCATAAACGGATTCCCTGCTTAGGGCCTCACAAGGCTGCAATCAAAGTTACCAGGGTTGGGTTCTCATTTGGCCTCAATTAGGGAAAGAATTCACTTCTAAGCTCACTTAGGTAGCTGGCAGAATTCATTTCTTTGTGGACCCTGGTTTCTTGCCAGTGGTTCTTTGGAGCCTCATATTTCCTTGCCACGTGGAGTTCTCCAATAAAGTTGCTTAGTACTTCATAAGGTCAGCGAGGAGAGTCTCTGATATGAGTCTGACAGTAAGACAAAATCTTACATAATGTAACATCCTACCACAGAAGCTACATCCTACCACCTTAGACACACTCCATCCGCCACTCTGTTATTTAAAGGCTATCAACAGACAAGCTCTTTCAAAAATAATTCATTCTGTGAAAAGATTCACACAATTACTGCAAAGCATAGCATAAGATTTTATAAAATGTGCTGGGTTAACATGTATTTACCTAGTTAGTAAATGAGAAGGTGACTGGTGCCACCAATAGAAATGACCATGTGTGGACGCCAATGTAAATGTATGAGAATCAAGAAATAAAGCAAAGGAAGAGAATTTCACAGAGATAATAAAAAGATAAGTGAAAACAAGTGTTAGAACACTAATGATTACATCTAGGATTAAACATTTTCTGTTTCTTCTCTTCTTTACCTTATCACTAAGAAACTTCAGGCTACACAATGTACTAGATCTACATAAATCCCACTAGTTAGGAGATTACATTACATATAAAGCTGAGGTTCAGCATTATTAGAAATAGAAAACAACCAAGTCAAAGGAAAAGCACAAAGCAGCTAAGGCCACCAGCTAAAGTTGGCATTTCTGTTTACCTTTTATTATTCCTGCCATCTAGTGGTAGGATCTAAAACAAAAGCATGCCAGACATGCTAAATACGTACGAGGAAAAAAAAAATTTTACTAAGACTACTAAAACAATCTAAATCTAATCCTACCATGTTTTATATATATATATATATATATATATATATATGCACACATATGTATATGAACAGTCTGCATAATCATATTAAACAGCCCATTTTATAACAAATGATGAAAACTCATGAGGATATATTCAAGCCTAATACAATTATAAGGATTCAAATAAGTAATAGCAGTAAAACAAAATTTCAAAGGATTACTAAAGATAAAGAATAAACAAGGCTTTTTTTTTTTTTACTGTTTTATCATTACTAGGTCAATTCTGAAGTTTAAAAAGACCCACAGAGACTGACCACTACACCCCACCATCAAATTACAACTCATTTATGAACAAGCAGTTGCAAAAGAGTTTTAAGACCACTCTAACTCAAATCCCTGGCTCTTACAGTTGAGGGATGGATCTTTTTGATTCAAGCAGAATGCACACTGTATGTATCAGATGGACAAACCACCTGTTTCTATACTCCGGAGGAACACAGGGAAAAAGAATAAGGGTTGTTCAAAAGCTGGAAATGCCCTGCAGAGTTTCTCTGTACCTTCCCACTTAAGGTGAGATGCATTACAAATCAAAAAGATATTAGATCTCAAAAGAACACACACAGCAAAACTACTTTCAAACACATATCCGTATTTCATTTCTTGCTCTTAACTTCTGCCTTAACTAGCAATGAAAGCTATCAATTTTCCTAAGTATCCACTTGAAAAAGGAATGTGTTCTGCTTTATAAAGAACACTTAATAATCTGGAAAAAAAAAGGAAATGATATGAGAAACTGGCATAAAAAATTGTATCAAAATAATAGGTTGATATAAATGTTTTAAAGCTGAAACAAAAAAAATCTGAAAACAGCCTAGGATCACATATACAAGAGTCTATTTAAAAAGTTGAAACTATCCAATGATACTTTTTTGCTCTTCCAGAAGTATCATTGGATAGTTTCAACTTAGCAAGGGAGGGCATATTCATAAGCCATAGTGCAATGTTAAAATCTGACAAATTACTAAGTACTGAAGAGCTAGACGTCAAAACAGTCACCAAGACAAATCAGGCAATGGTATAAATAAGCAGATACAACTGTTTGGTTGTAAAAAATACATATATGTTCCCATCATAATGTGGATATACTCAATGTTTACAGTGAAGTAACTCAAACAAAAGAATAAAGATGAAAAGATCTCAACTTGCAAGGCTGTCAGTCCCAGCTGCAGCTCTATGACTGGGAAAGTCATTTAGCAGCATTAGGCCTTAGATTCCTCATCTATCTAAAAAAACTAGATCAGTCTTTCCTAAACTGCATTGCATGTAACACTAATTTAAGAAGAGGAGATCCCACTCTGGCACAGTGGATAAGAACCTGACTGCAGTGGCTTGAGTCACTGTGGAGGCGCAGGTTCAAGCTCCAGTCCACCACAGTAGGTTAAGGGATCCAGCAATGACAAACCTGCACGTAGGTCACAACTGCTGCTCAGATTCAATCCCTGGCCCAGAAACTTTCATATGCTGAGTGTTAAGCCCTAAAAACAAAAAAAGCTACGGCAATTCCTAAATATGTAAACACTATATTAAATACAATTAATATCATATTCAAGAACTTCTCTGCCTTTAACATGCTAACGTGTATTGTAAATAAGTGCATGGGATATGCAGTTTTTTCCAAGTTTAAATTATTATACATTATTTAGTTCTGAACTACAATTCCTGGGATATGTGTTCTGCAGGAAACACTTTGGCAAGCACTCCAACAAATAATTTCTCTTCTAAGTGTAAAGTTCATTCTATATTCGGGGGTGGGGCTGGGAAATGATCCAATTTACCTAATTTTAATCACCTCATTTTCAAAGAGAAAATGTCAGCAAATATACTCAAGGAGTTATGAAAGAACAAAAGTAAAGTGATTCAATTTTCTCCTCCTTTTGACCCACATTCTGGTGTCGAAGAGTTATAGGAAATAGTGAACTATAACGAAAGCTTTAGTATCCTTCACATATCTAAAGAAATTTTATTAATTTCTACAAAATCGTCAGAGATTAGCATGTTTGGGGTATACTCTAACTTAAAATGTGTTTACTCTGAAAATTATAAATGTTACAATTACATTTACGGAGAATTTTTTTTTGGCCTTGCCTGCAGCATGTTGAAGTTCTTGGGCCAGGGAACAAACACACACTACAGCAGTGACCCAAGCCACTGCAGTGACAACACCAGATCCTTAACCCACTGCACTACGAGGGAACTCCCACTTATTGGAATTTTAACTAAATGTAATGCTTTCCCCCCCTTTTTTTTTAACAAATGGTATACTAGACCTGGTGGAATCTAGTTTTACCCTTTTTGCCAAATTACCTGACACCTATACTTTAGCATGGTAATATCAGAGCAAACATGTTACACTTCAGTTTACTTCTTGAGGAAGGGTAACTGATTCTTATGCAGGACACTAGAAGTGGAAGAATACAGAGTTGAGAAAAATAAAAATAAAGAGGCTCAGTCATGCAATGGCTGGTATCACTGGTCGAAAATGTTCCTGAGTCAAAAAGTCCAAAGATGCTCTGAATTCCATTATGTGTCAGAGAATCCCTCTAGTAAGTACAATTACTATACCATTTTCACTACTGCCTTTGAATCTTGGACCCAAGAAATCTGAAGTGATGCGAAAATAAGTCATGCTGCCCAAAGCATTGCTTTTACACTGGAGAGCTGTACTGAGGTGTCCGTCTTCAACATAAAGAATTAAAATGATCAGAAATTGTTTTCAAAGAACAATTATTCCAAATCTGAGGGTTGGGAAGAAGTGCCTACAAGTTTATTTCTGTATACTTTGCATTTGTTCAGACAGGAGAGAAAGCTGTTTCATTTTATTCAGTCTTGCATTACAGAATTCAGAACTGCTCTATGGCATTTTCAGTTTTAAGCAACTCAGCTGCACTTGATGCATGCCTATAGTGTTCTTTTTAAAGTACACAGGGCAAATATTTGAATATTAGCTGTGAATTCCTAGCTTCTATTTTAATTAAAAAAAAATTCTGACCACAACACTTAAGAACCTTAATTTCCATGATGAAGTCTGGAAGCAGGGTTAGTCAAAAAAATCTTTATTACTTTCTGTGTTCTAAGGACTCCAGCAAACCCTCAAAAGTGGGAGACTCAGAGAACTAGTTTGCCTGTCAAAGACACAGATGTTTGAAATGTACTGGCAGATCCTTACTAACTGATCCAAGTGAATAATTTAAAGGAAAAAAACGTGAGGACTGGGGAAGGCCAGCAAAACTAGAGAGAACTTGCATTGAAATGTACTGGTTCTAGCTCCATCACTCTGACATCACATAACAAAAGCCATACTTTATCTTAAAACAATATAACGGACCACAAATGAATCTAAAAAACTTGTAAATTTTTCTAAGCCTCAATCTTTTTTGGGGGGGAGGGGTAACAAGTAGATTGATGGAAGTATCATGCCATTTCATACGTCTGCATATGCTATTGTTTGTATCCTCTGCAGCTGGCTGACTTCAAGGCCTGTTCTCTTAACATCTTATCTGTAAAATGGGGATAATAAAATACCTATCTCACAGGATTACTTAAGGATCAATAAGCCACAAAATGCAGTAAGATTTGCAACAAATGTAACCTAGACTTACTATCACTTTCCCCCAACACCAAAATACAAAACAATCCAATTAAAAAAAAAAAACAACTGACCAAAGACATAAACAGGTATTTCGTAAAAGAGCTGACAGAAATGGTAAATACACTGTGATAGCCAGTCTCCAAAGAGGGCCTGAAACAATTCAGTGCCTATATATCCGTACCTATATATCCATTTTCTCCCTTAACTCAGACTGGTCTGACAACTTCCCCTCTCCCTCTCTTCCAAAACACTCTTAGAAGCCAGACACCATGCTATGAGGCAGCCCTAACAGCCACATGAAGGAGCCAAAACCCCCAAGTGAGCTCCCAATCAAGATTCTCAGGGGTCTCCAGCTCAGCCATCCTAGCTCCAGCTGACTTCTAGCCATTGAGCCTTTGAATGACTGTAATCATCCAGCCCTACAGCTGATACCACTAAGCGGAAGAACCCCCCCCCCAACATACAGATTGCAAGATATTTAAATACTGTTTGTCACTAAGTTTTCGATGGTGTATTATATTTTCATAAACAACCGAAACATACTATGACAAAATTCCCAGGTATATAACGCAAACATGTACACATGTGCATTAGAAAATGTTAGTTTTTAATGTTCATAGTAGCATTATTCATAAAGGCAAAAAAATAGGAAACCCAAATGTTCAATTAGAAAATGAATAAATGCAAGTCGGAGAAGATTATATATAGGATAATACTATTTTTCAAAGCTCCAAACAAAGTAAAACTTAGCAATATATACATGAGCTTTTTTTTTTAATATGACAAAGGAAATGTTAAATAAAATTCAGGATAATGGTTTCCTAGTGCTAAGAGGAAAACCAAGAGCATAGGCTACAGAAGAACATGGATAGATGCAAAACTGGTAGTGTTCTAGTTCTATAGCTGGGCAGGGGTTTCACAGGTGTTTATCACTATGCTCATAATTACATATATGGGCATAAACATTCTTTCAAACAAACTGTATTCTCAATAGTTTGATTTACAAAAAAAGTATTTGTAACATTATGTGGCAATTCACATTCAACAATTATGACATCCAATATTTATGCTATAAACTCTTCAAAAGTCTAAAGTAAAAATGATTTTTATTTCAGAAGGAAAACCTTTTTTTTTTCAGTTTGCTAAATTATTTTAACAGCCAAAACAAAGTATCTTAAACTGGAGAAAAGGTCTCCCTTTCCAATGAAGTGTCTGACTCATTTCCACAACCTCCAAAAAAATATCCTTAGATTTTATAGTTGCTCTCAAGCTCATTTTTCTTCTTTGAACAAAGTAAGATTAAGATTACATTTACTGCACATTGTTTCATTATCCTGTTCCTTTTAAATGCCAGAAAACTGTTTAGGATATTAAAATAAAAAGTTTTCTTTAGTTATAGTCTAGAGTAAAAATGATATCAGAATTAAAATTAAACTCCCATGAAGCAAGCTTATTAAGTATTTAAGTTTAAGAACATATGCAATGTTTTAATTGTCAATATATTTAACAAATCCTGCCCACTGTAACAGATTTTTTTGTTTGCTTGTTTACCTTTTAGGGCCGCAGGCATATGCAAGTTCCCAGGCCAGGGTCAAATCAGAGCTGCAGCTGCCGGCCTACATCACAACACAGGATCTGATCCGTGTCTGTGACCTACACTGCATCTCACAGCAACACCAGATTCTTAACCCACTGAGCAAGGCCAGGGATCAAACAGGATTCCTCTTGGAAATTAGTTGGATTCATTTCTGCTGCATCACAACAGGTACTCCAGGTAACATTTTTTAAGACCAAACTGATGGATAAAGGTTTAAAAAAAGCACACATTTTTAAGGAAAAATGTCTTGTGAGATCATTACAGCACATTAGGACTCATAATATTAATATTATTACATGGAATGATAGTATAATTAAAGAGATGATCAGTCATTTTGTTAGAGGTCAATCTATAGTAAAAGAAGATAAAGACTTTCTTTTCTTTCTTGCTTGCTTTTTTTTTTTTTGCTGTTTAGGGCCACACCCTTGGCATATGAAAGTTCCCAGGCTAGGGGTCGAAACAGAGCTACAGATACCAGCCTACACTACAGCCACAGCCACACCAGATTCGAGCTAAATCTGTGACCTATACCACAGCTCATGGCAAAGCCAGATCCCTGACAGGAACTCCGACAAAGACTTTCTATCGTGGTTTACTTAACTTTTTTTTTGGTCTTTTTGCCTTATCTAGGGCCGCACCCGTGGCATATGGAGATTCCCAGGCTAGGGGTCTAACAGGAGCTGTGGCTGCCGGCCTTCGCCACAGCCACAGCAACGAGGGATCCGAGCCGCGTCTGCAACCTACACCACAGCTCACAGCAACGCCAGATCTTTAACCAACTGAGCAAGGCCAGGGATCAAACCCGCAACCTCATGGTTCTTAGTAGGATTCATTAACCACTGAGCCATGACGGGAACTCCTTAACTTTTAAGAACTACAGTTATTAAACGAGCCCCCAATGATTAGACACAAAACTATTTCCATTCCAGACACTTTAATGGAGACAACTTATTTCATCACTATGAGCATTTCTATTTAGTATCCTTTAACCTCTTATGGTAAAGTTTAAATGAGATCCGTCAGAGCTGTGATGGCTTCCTTAAGTGTTGCCTAATTTTCATACTAATTACCTATAACATGAAGTTAAGAGCCAAGAAACCAAATGGATCCTTAATTCAACCCCACTCAAACTCATCATTTGTATGGGTTTATTATGTTTTAAGCAGTTTCTGTGTATACAATGATCATTTTCATTCTTCTACATCATGATACTATTCTCAAGTTTAAACAAAATGCCATTTTATGAATTTTACTTCCATTGCCAATATGTTTTTCAGTTATCATCCCAAAAGGTAACAGCACTGAAACTTTTATCATTCATATGGCTTTTAGATATTCACTAGCCTGTCTTTTCTTATTCAATGTTTCTTAACTAGTGAGTTAAAACTTCAGACAGAACCCTGACCTAAGAGTTGTTCGTATTTGGAAAAAATACTTGTTCAACTACAATCTCCTTCCCTTTAAGTTCTCCCTAAGGTATCCACCCATTCAACTAGCCATCTCCCAACTGCTGATGGCAATCATTGAAGCTCATATAAATCACTTCTACAAGCATTATCACCTCCTTTCTTCATCAACTTTCCTTCTATTAAAATGACACCTTTATTGAGAGTGACATGATGTTCAATACTAAGTGGTTCACCATAGCAATTCGTGTGTGTGTGTGTGTGTGTGTGTGTGTGTGTGTGAGTGAGTGAGACAGGGATGTTTTTCCATACCAGCAAGCAATTCTGTGTGTGTGTGAGTGAGAGTGAGAGAGAAAGAGAGAGACAGACAGACAGACAGGGATGTTTTACCACACCAGCAAGCAATTCTCTGACACCAACTTGGTGTCCCACAATTCAAACAACACTTCAGTTGAACCTGGAGAGAGCATCAGATTCCACAGTTCAACTAAGAACCTGATATACTGTCCGTGACAATGCGAGTTCCATCCCTGGCCTCTCTCACAGTGGGTTAAAGATGCGGCTTTGCTGCAAGCGGTGGCACAGGTAGCCACCTGCAGCTCCAATTCGACCCCTAGCCTGGGAACATCCATAACTTGGGTGCAGCCCTAAAAAGCAAAAAAAAAAAAAAAAAAGATAAAGGATTCATGTTTATATAAACTAAACACTCACTTTGTTCCCAATACACTGCAGCTATTCTAGGAAAATTAGAAACAATATTCTTACCCTAAAGGATCTTGTGTTTGTCTATAATAATGACAGGGACAAAATAAAGGGCTAAAGTTGGTAATTAAATAGTTAATCCCACTAGGGGAATATAAATAGAGAAATGTATGGGAGACCCTGTAAAGTTGATGATCACTTAATCAGGATTGCTGAGCAACAAAATCATGTAACAGAAGCATAAGACATGTCCCAAAACAATACAATAATGATGGAATGAGACCCACACCCAGCCCAGTGAGGTTAGTAAGTTAATGATTCCTAGGGCGTGGCTTCTCTGCACACACTAAAAAGATACAGGGAAAGGTAACATTATACTAAACTCTGAAATGATGCACCCTGTTTTAGTATACATTACAGCCTTTCTGCTCATTTCCATTGTGCCATGACAGTCCCAATTCAACCATGTAAGGACAAGAGGAGGAGGAGCTAATAATGGAGGTTAAAGTCTACTCAAAAATAAGTAAAAAAGGGAGTTCCCTTTGTGACTCAGCGGTTAACAAACCCAACTTGTATCCATGAGGATTTGGGTTTGATCCCTGGCCTCCCCTCAGTGGGTTAAGGATCCAGCATTGCCATGAGCTGTGACGTTGTTGGCAGATACTTAACCCACTGATTGAGGCCAGGAATCGAACCCACATCCTCATGGATACTAGACAGATTCTTTTCCACCATGCTGCAACGGGAACTCCTAGTCAACCGAGATTGAACACCATAGCAATAACCTGACAATTTAGGCAAAGGACAAATAATAACTTCAATCTCCTTGAGTGTTTTTACATTACAAGTGTTTAAAATCTTGTTCAAAATGGCTCTGGATCTAGTGTTGCTGTGGCTATGGTGCAGACCAGGAGCTACAGCTCCGATTGAACCCCTAGCCTAGGAACTGCCATATGCCATGGATGCAGCCCTCAAAAAGAAAAAAGGAAAAAGGTGGTGTTCTCCCCTTCCCCACTTGTCCTCTGATTACAAAACAGTAACCCACTAGGTTTTCTAGGCAAAGCATGCCCTAGCCCGCCCGCCTGCGGAGTGCCCTATTCCAATTAATTCTTTCCTTACCTGTCACTCTACCTCTTACTGAATTATTTTTGTGCTGAGACAGAAGAACCTACTGAGTCCTGAAATGCATTGTGTGGCTTCAATAACAGTAATAATAAATTATTATTATTATTCAGTAGAGGAGGAAATGAACACCATAGCAATAACCTGACAATTTAGGCAAAGGACAAATAATAACTTCAATCTCCTTGAGTGTTTTTACAAGTGTTTAAAATCTTGTTCAAAATGGCTCTGGATCTATTTAGTTAAATAAATAGTCATAAACAAAATTTAACTGAAGTAAGTCTGCTTTGTACTGGGACTGATAAAACTTGTACCTATACCTCTCACATAAAGCAGATAAACTATACTGGATTTTTATTTCTTGAAAGAGATATGCTGGGCAGTTAATACATTTCAGAAAAGTATCCCTACTTCCCTGGAGAATTCACAAGAGGAGTAGTACTAGCTTAAATCATTAAGAGTGGACCAGTATCCAAATAGAGTCTAAATCGAAGTTTCTCTACAGCATGTATTACATGGGATTTAGGGAAGAAAGCAGAGTAAGTATATCTTCCTTATGATACTTGGTTCAAACTTTAAGTTTGAATTCCATAGAAATCTCGGTTGACTAGGAGTTCCCGTTGCAGCATGGTGGAAAAGAATCTGTCTAGTATCCATGAGGATGTGGGTTCGATTCCTGGCCTCAATCAGTGGGTTAAGTATCTGGCATTACCATGAGCTGTGGCGTTATTGGCAGATGTGGATCTAGTGTTGCTGTGGCTATGGTACAGACCAGGAGCTACCATACTTTTCCCACTCTCTTTGAAAACTTTCTGTCGGTGGCAGATGAGGCTCAGATCCTGTCTTGCTGTGGCTATAGTTTTAGGCTGGGAACCTCCATGTGCCTAGGGTGCAACCCTACCAAAAAAAGAAAAAAAAAGGAACTATCAGTTGACTAAATGGGAAATTTGAAGACAGTCCTAGATTTAAATTCTTCTTCAACTAATAATGAATTAATTATAAAGTCCTTTATATGTTCACAAACTAAATCAACTGTCATCCATTCAAGTAGCATAGGTTCCACAGTATCGCACAGCAGAAAAATATCAAAGTTGATCAAAATCATTCTGACCGATAGACAGAAATGCACAGAAACATTCCTGTTCACTGTTTCACTTAAGAACTGCCTTCTAATTAAAAGCTTGAAAGCTAGAATCACATTTCAAAGACTATCCTTAAATCACTTGCTAACATTTAACGACAAATTCTCACGCCCAAGTAGATTCCAAGTTCCTACATAAAGATCAATGACCTTTTCTTTACCATTCTCTGAATAAAACTTTCTTTTTTTTTTTTGCTTTTTGCCTTATCTGGGGCCACATCCGCGGTATATGGAGGTTCCCAGGCTAGGGGTCTAAAAGGAGCTGTAGCCGCTGGCCTTTGCCACAGCCACAGCCACAGCAACGTGGGATCCGAGCTGTGTCTGCAACCTACACCACAGCTCACGGCAACGCCGGATCCTTAACCCACTGAGCAAGGCCAGGGATCGAACCTGCAACCTCATGGTTCTTAGTTGGATTCGTTAACCACTGAGCCACGATGGGAACTCCTGAATAAAACTTTTTATCCCCTCAAGACAGGATCCTACTACTATCATACTTTTCCCATTCTTTTTTGAAAACTATCTAAAAAATCAATAAAAGAAATAAAGATATTGAGACAGGCTGGGACTTGGGACCCTTTACTACAGTGCTTGCACCTGAGCAAACATGCAAGGGAACCTGTTACTTGTTCTTGACCCCTCGTGTTGCAGCCTGAATTCCTCATCAGGCCTCTTACCAATTTCTATTGATTAAAGAGCCCAAGAAGTTCCCATTGTGGAGAGGCGGGAAAGGAATCCAACTAGGAACCTTAAGGTTACAGGTTCTATCCCTGGCCTTCCTAAGTGGGTTAAGGATCCTACGTTGCTGTGACTGTAGTGTAGGCTGGGAACTTCAGCTCCGATTGAACCCCTACCCTGGGAACCTACATATGCTGCAGGTGCGGCCCTAAAAAGAAAAGTAAAAAAAAAAGAGCCCAAGAACCCAAGTTGGTAACAATATGGGAAAAGAATAACAGTGGTGGCCATGCCAGACTGGAAGAAAGCAACGTGAAAAACATGAAAAGAAAAGAAAGCTATTCAAGACCTATGACATCTATACAAACAAAATCACACACAGCCCAGGATCAACAATCCTCTACAAAAATACCAATACATTAAACAGTCCATTCTTAGGGTTTTCCCTAAATTTCTTCAGTTCAGATCCCCTTTCAACATTCTTTCCTTCTTTCTTTCAAGAACTCAGTATAGCAATTTCTTTCCTTACGTAAATGTCAATGTATACACTTTAAAATGAACAACAGTTGGCAAAAGCCACAGTTTAAAATCTAGTAATTTTGCATTTATCTGATTATCACTTGTCTCTTGAAAGACAGCGGTGTCTCTTTCCCCATCCCTTCTTCTTGTAGTCTCAGTGTCTGTTGAAAGATTAAATCTCTGGCCAATTAGTACCTTTTAAAAAACTTATCTAGAGACAAAGTTGATTCCAGCTCAAGAGTTCAATCATGAGTTTAATTTTTGAAGAGAAGGATGCCTGCCTTTTCTTTCTTACAGGTACTTCCTGCTGCAAAAGAGTAGGCCACCTCTTTGGGTGGGCGAGAAGCCTGGTTAATCACATTATTGCTAAATCTTATCACCTACAAACTCAACAACCCTTTGCTCAATGAAGATGAATCTTAAAAACAATGATGGGCAAAAAAAGCAAGACATAAAAGCTACAAGTGTATTTTTTGTAAACTAAAAATTTAGGCAAAACTAAATTATATTATTTAAGAATGCACACAGAATTATATTACCTATGAGGAAAAGCAACAATGTAATTACTATAAAAGTATGTGTTGGGGGTGGGTACTGAGAAAGCACACACCAAGAACTCTGAGGTGGTAGCAATGTTCTTGATGATCTGGGTGATGGTCGCATGGGTGTTAATTTTGCCATTAGTCATTACAATGTACATTAGGTTTATATACTTTTCAGGATGTGTTATATATATTTCACCATAAAAGAAAAAATTTTTTAAAAGACTGAAACTGAGCAACCAACAATAAAAAGCCTTTGTAGAACACATTTCTCTTGTTTATTTAACTATTTAAGACATATTCAAAGAATATCTCAAAACAAAGTGTTCTGCCTATTATTCTGTATTCTTTTATTTTTCCTGTGGATTACACAAGTATAGTAGTTTAGTTTAACAATAAAACCTTCTTAAATAGGATGTATTCTCTTTTACAGGACTTAATTGGTATTTTAAGGACAGGCATGAACTGCTAATAGATCTAAAAAGTTCTTACAGCAAGAAAAAAAATTTTGGTAACTATGTAATGTGATGTATGTTACACTGTGGTGATCGTTTCAAATGTATATGTGTGGAATCTAAAAAAGGGATATAAATGAACTTATTTGCAGAACAGAAAGACTCAGACTTTGAAAAACTTACAGTTACCAAAGGGGACAGAGTCGGGGGTAGAGAGGGATAGACTGGGGGTTTGGAACTGGCATATGCACACTGAGGTCTATGGAATGACTGGCCAAGGGGGGACTTTCTGTATAGCACAGGGAACTCTACCCAATATTCTGTGATAATCTTTGCAGAAAAAGAATCTAAAAGAGAATGGATGTGTGAATACGAATGACTGAATCACTTTGCTGTACAGCAGAAATTATCACAACCTTTAAAATCAACAATGCATCAATAAAACTTTTTTAAAAAGTTGAAAGAGAAGTGTTTACAAATTCTTACAAAAATGCATATTAGTATCAAATCATTATGTTGTACATCTGAAACTAATGTTATATGTCAATTATACCTCAATTTGTTAAAAAAAAAAAAAAAAGGCATGGTGGTCACAAGTGAGTTTCCAGCCATGATCCTTTTCATCAACTATACTCATTTGGTCAGCAATAAACAATTTAATTTTGCAGTGCCTATACTAGAAAACTTCAGAAATTTATTATGAATTACTATATTTTAATTTTCAAAATAGTAATGGAAAACAGTATATGCTGTAATATTATATATCCATCTGGAGAAAGAGGGAGAAAAAGGGATAATTTAAGTTTAAAAACCAAATTCATTTCAAGTCATTTGTAGGTTGGAGAGATTGCTAGATATCACTAAAGAAAAGAACACCCCGAGTGTGAAAGAAAATCTTTAACTACCTGACATTAGGTAATAAACCTGCAAGGCTTGAAAAAGAAAAGGAAATCCCAAAAGAAACATTAACAACTTGCTTATCAACAAATCACTAATATTTTACTAACAGAAACATGAAATTTCTTTATGGTTTTATAAAATATATTTTTCTTGGGATAAGAATGAAGAAAAAAATTAAAAAAATAAAGTTTGAAAAGTTCAGTTATGTAAACTATTAAGGAAATTACAGATAACTGATAAAGTTTTTAAGTCACTAGTTCTAAAATCAAACTTCACAAAAAACTGTTTCCATTGCTAAACTTGAATTGCCAACATCTCCCATATTGTCAATTTAAAGTGAATGGTAAAAACTAACTTCCTTTTAACTTCTGAAGCAACAATTTTCAAACAACTTCTCAAAAAACTTCTTCTAATACAAACACAGGTGCAAAGAAAATAAAAAAAGCCATCCAGCCAAGCCACAGCTATTCTACCTTAGTAAAAGCAGTTCACCCCTCTGGTAATCAGCTTCTATACCCAGAAAACAAGACAAGCCAACTAACATAAACTCTAAAGTTCTTTGGCCTATAGAATTCTGAGTCTACTCTGAGAGTTTAGCTTGCACCCCATAATTTCCTTAACTGGAATGGCTTAATATTTCCAATCTCATTACTCTGAGCTTTTTACAGACAAATCTAAATGAAAACAACAAAATAAAAAGAAAAAATAAATGAAATCACTTGGATTCAGTCATCTTTTCCTCTCATTCAGCTATTCATTCCCTTAAAAGCCCCTCTCTGAAAATTCCTAGTCATTCAGGTATAAGAACTTTATGCCATCAACAACTGTTCTCTCTTTCCTATATCAAAACAAAGTAAATAGCCATCATCCAACTAGTGAATGTAGTCAGCTAGAGCCGGGACTGTGCCCTGGAATTTTGATAGGCCAGCATATGAAGACTTAAATCAGGGCAGCTGATTTTAAAACATAAATCATTAAATGGAGGACACTTTCATTTAAGTCCGCCTTGGAGGCAAAGGATGCAACAAAACGGACATAGATTTTGGAGAACAGATAGGCCTATATTGTTCAATCCTTGAGAGGAATACAGAATTGCAATTTCTTCTATCTACAAAAATAAAAGATGTTACCTCATCTCTCCAGTTCTACATCTGAAATCAAGTTATGGAGACAGTGTAGAAACTAAGCCTCTACTACTTTTTAGAACACACATTAAAGTTATCCTGCATTACGAAGTTCCAAAAAAAGTCACAGATAATATGGTCAACTTAGTGTACCAGTCACAATTTTCTAGAAATTTGTTTTTCTAAAAATAGTACAAACTTGACCAACATAAAGACATTCATCAACCTATGCACAGGTCATATTCCAAAATATGTTTAAATGTCTTTCATTTAAAACTATGAAAGCAATTTTCCCAAAAAATGAAACTCCATATAGTAGTGAGGTTTCCTGGCGAGTCTATAAATGCCAGTTAACTTACATTTTCCTAAAATATAAGAGCCTCTAGTTGCTGCTATTTCTTCCAGCTCTTACCCTTACCTAAAAACATTTTAAAAAACTATCTTATGGTGTTGCCACTTTCTTTTAATTCCAAAATCCCAGGAAATTATTCATGGTCAGAGTAGGGAAAGAAAGGACCACAGAAACCTTCCCAGAAAAGAGTAAGAGGTTTAAAAATAAACAAAAAAAATGTCTATCAGAATAAGGTAAAGCAAATAAAGGGTGAAGATGGAGTAGCAGGTTAACCATTTACATTTTTTCCCTTTCAATAGTGTTACTTTGGCCCATATATTATAGTTGTGCATCTTACATTATTTAAAATATCTTTTCTTTTCTTCCTATTTATTGGAGGGACTGACAAGGCACTTCTGCAATCTTACATTAAACTAAGCATTACATCTGGAAAAACATGGCAACAAAAGAGCATGAATAAAAGATTTGGAGTAAGCAACAAGCTGACCAGTAAAGGCTTCTAATAATTCAAAAGAGTTTAAGAGTTCTGCATAAACTAAACATAATAAAACCAACGTCAATACCTTTCTAAAAACTTGTGAGTTTCTCCTGAGACATCAGTTTCAACAGTCATTTAACAGACTTGGGCTAATGTGCTGACGCTGACAGATGATGCACTGCTATAACCCACACCTAGAATCACTGGATCTTATTCTACCCTGCAGTTCAATTGAGGATGATATATAAATAGTATTTATACTGACTATATTCAAGTATTATAGAAAAATGCTATCCAGAAACAAGAGCTCCTCTTTACCATGGAGCTGAGGAACAAAGATGATATTCTTCACATTACAGTCAGCCGTGCACTATCAGTAACCTGAAAGCAGGGTTTAAATGCAGTAATAGACAGCTAGAAAGATATGATAAATAAATACTAACTGTAGCATCTAGGTGTTCAGTATAAGTGTTCATTATAAAATTCTTTCAACTTCTCTGCATGCTTGAAAATTTTCATAATATAACAATTTAGCAATATACAGATCTGTTGAATTCCAGGGTACTTTATAATTCAGGTTAACTGCAGTATTGTCTTTCTCTAACAACATTGTTTTCAAAGTAAACTGAGGACAAAACTCTGATTCAGTCACTCGAGAATATTAACCTTCTGTTATTTCTGAGAGTACATATGTATTGATTCATAATAAGATATTATGATGAAGAGAATTTTTAAGTTTCTCATACCCCAAAACATCCAAAACTTATTTTTTTTAATTAAAGTACAGTTGACTTAACAGTGTTGTGCCAATTTCGGTTGTACAGCAAAGTGGCTTACATGTATCTATCTATACCTTTCCATTTTATGATTTATCTCAGGATACTGGATATAGTTACCAGTGCTATACAGTAGGACCTCAGAGTCTATTAATCCTAAATGCAATCGTTTGCATCTACTACCTCCAAACTCCCAGTCCATCCCTCTCCCTACCCCCCACTTCCCCTTGGCAATCACAAGTCTGTTCCCAAAATGTACTGAGAGCATAAAAATCAGAGATAAAGTATACACAGGCTAGTAAGTTTCCCTACATTCATAACAACTGGGTCAGAGCCTATAATAAAATTCCTTATTTTAAGTTTCTACTTCATCTATGACCAATGCTGTCTTTATGCAAACTACTCATGGTAGTAGAGGGTGGGCAGTTTTACTCAAGTTAGCCCTTGACATACCAATACCCTAAAAAGAAAGAAAAACTTCCAAAGTCGTTGCTGACAAATCCTAACTTCCCCAGGACCTAGCACATGTCACATGAAACCTGTGATTACTACATATAGGAGCCACCATGCTTACCCAAATGGAAGCAGGTCCAATCCGATCAGCCAACCCAGCAGCTCAAGGCATTCCCTGCACCTCCTCCCTAAGTGTTCTTATAACTCAGAATGAAGTCAAGAGCTCAAGGCTAGAAAAATTTTAAATTACAATGAAATCAGTGTCAGTATAACTGTTCTGAAGTCCCCCTGGATAGCCATTGCTAAATGATTCCACAAACTGACTTTCTAAGTTTTAGGGACATTTCTGTTCTAAAACTGGTTTTCTTACCCATTTTTGTCTTTTTCAGAATTGAGGTCAATAGCCTCTTTTTGTCATCTGCAAAGTGAAGAAAAAAATGGAGACCTCAAAGTACAGGAAACAGCTTATGTTCCAAAGGTTTATCATTCCTTTGAAAGCATGTTTGTATTAATTAACCTGTTCATACCATAGTTTCTATGAAAAACTGCACCCCAAGTTTCAACTCTAAACTACAGCTTTCTATACTGCAAAAAGGTGTCTGCTGTCCTTTTGCAGCTAACTGTAGCCAAAACTAAGGCTCAGAGACTTCTCCCCCTCTAGAGCTCTAGGGAGAACCCACTACAACCTGTGCAAGCAGGAAAAAGGGCAACTCTCCTTTCACAGAGAGTTCTTCCATTGCCTCTGTGGGAGAAGGTACAACAATTTAACAAGATAATGGTTACGGGAAATGCACCTGGTTAATATAAAGTTATTAATGGTCACAACAAAAATAAGTGGAAACTACATTCTCCTGCATATAAAAAGATAAAATTAGGTGCTGTTAAACTAGTTGGACAACCAAATGTTTGCCAAGTACAGACAACATATTCTTAAACTGTGTCCTCAAGTCTGATCAACTCAACTGATAAGGGAGGAAATCACTAATGTGAAGAGGTGAGGAGATCATTACCAAAAACGCCACAAAGTTCTACAAAAGGCAGTGTGCTTTAAAATTCAATAAACATTACTAATATCATATAATACCCCTTATAACAACCGGTAAGATTTATAAAACAATCTGAGTGTCAAACTTAAAAAAAAAAACAAGTATAACTTTTTGACAATGAGTCACCTTTGGCAGCTAACTAGAGTCTTACACAATTTAAGCACTACCCTTAAAATTTACAAATAATTTGAAGTGAAAATCAACTTTTCATTAAAAAGACTTCAGAAGTAAAGCCAGTAAGAGAGACATGAAAAGAGATTAGATTAAATTGGTGTGTGGATACAGAACCTAAGAGGAACATTTAAATATTATTAAAGGTGCATGTCACTACTATGTGTTAAAATTGTAATCTGTGTTTGTAGAATCAAAGAGCTGGTACTATTGGTAGCTTTAAAGGAAAACCACTTTTAAAATCGAAAGTAATGACAGGCAATCTATACCTAACCCCTTTTAAAAATCTTTCAACAAGAATGGATTTTTAAGAATAAGATGCCTGAGATCTTCAAAAGATATGAAGAGAAAAATGTAAGTGAGGATTTTTTTGGGGGGACTAAAAATTCTCTCATTAAGTCACCTTAATTATGCTTAGATATTGGATTTATGCTGGCAGATTTTCCATTCACAATAAGGGATAAGGACATTTCTTTTATTATAAAAGGCTACTGGATCAAAATTATCTAACATTAGCAGAACATAAACATTTAACTAGGAATATAATAAAACAAACATTAAAACTATCAGTAAGCAGAACACCTACATAAGTAGGTCTTTAAGACTAGGTTTATATAACTTTAGAGTATATGAATTAAAATTCAAATGTTACATAGTCTACTAAAGATGTTTCTGAAATGATGTTTCTATACAGAGAAAAATACACAAAACAAATTTTCATGTGAGTAAAAAGGATTATGCTCTCCAAGCACATTCTTAAAACTAGAGAAGAAATCAACTTTTAATTTTTTGCCATATTTAAAAAAAACTTATCTGTGAAGCAACTTGATAATAATTTGCACGATTACAATACTCAATTTTGGCAGAAACCTTTGGCTGACCTGATACAGATTTCTAATCTTCCTTCAAAATAGAGAAAAAATATCAATCGTCTAATCATTCAATTGTGTTTTTTCTGCAATCTTTAATTTTAGCCTCAAAGTTACTACTAAACATTATTTGGCTTTGTTTTTAAAAATGATACTCTCTGGAAACATTCTTCACAATTTTTGTTACCCATGATGTTTGGTCAACCATGCATTTCTGTGGTTGTACTCTGAAAAAGCACAACTTTCTCTTTTCACATTGTTTAGTAAAACATTCGCAGTTTTCATTTTCTGGTTCCAATTTCATTTTTATCTAATTTGCTTATGTGTTTCAAAGCTAAGTCTAAGAATACTCTTTCCAGTTCATAACGCTTCAGAGTAATTTATTTTCTTCTGTGATTCCAAGTAACATAAATTAAAAAAAAAATTCAAACCTCTAAAATAGAATTAAAATGTTTCATGGAAGACCGTCATAGCTGTTTACTGTCCATCTAAACTGAATTCTCCCTGAGTGGGCCCCTCTGGTGTTCAATAGATGATGCACTACCAATTTTCTACCCATAACAGAACTTCCAAAAGTATTTTAATACATGGGTAACACATTTCCACCAATAGCTATTATCCATATATTTAGTAACTCTAAAGAAGATTGTATCTTCTATGATAAAACAAATACCCTCAAGTTTAGCTGGGTCTAATTATAAGGAAGATTAATTCTGGGCTGATGATAGGTAAAGAAGACGAACTAAATTCGTTTAAAAAGCTCGGATTAAAAGAAGAAACCAAAAAAACTCAGGTTGGGCTAGTTGGAAAAAAAATTAAAGCAACTTTCCTATCTAAATAATTCACAGACCAGTCTAGTACCTAAATTAGCTAGTGCTCTTAATGGGGTAATTAATTTCTTAAAACATTCGGGTCAGTCCCCGATACCACGTGCAACTTAGTATTACAATCCCGGGATCCCCATCGCTACGGTCCCGTTGGTTCTCTTGTCCACAGGCCTTCCCGCAGAGACCAATAAAGGAACTAATGCAATGCTTTCGGATATTGTGCACAGCATACCAAGGGTGACAGTTTGGCTAACAGAGTGATGATTCTACTCTAAAAAGCAACCCCAGATATTCGTGGACCAGTGAAGTGCGTTGTGCACTTACGGGCCTTGAAAAAAGCCACTCCTGAAAATACTTAACGTTAAATAAGAATCTCCAGCTTTCAGATGACTTTCAGGGATATGATTTCCTTTCCTCCAACATCTCACTCATTCGCTTTTTCCCTTCCTGTCCGAGAGCCACGAGAAACGATAAAAGCGACCGAGGCTGAGCGGACGAGGTCCTGCACATCTGGACCCAACTGCAACAGGGCACCTCCTGGGTGAGCCCATCCCAACCGGCCAAAAACGCACCCGAAGAGCTGAAAGGCGAAAGGGGCAGGCGGGGAGGCGGGGAGCCCGCCGCCAGGCGCCCGGCGTGGCCAGTGGGGACTCAGCGAGCAGAGCGGCCGCACAAGGCTCCGTTCGCCACCCGGCCGGGGTCAAGGTCCCGCTCGGGCCGCTCGGGGGAACTTCGCCCACGGGCCGGGGTGTGCTCCAGCTCGGGCCCCGCGGCCCCCCGGCCGGTCCAGGCGGAGTACAGGGAAGGCGCGGGTCCCGGGCCCGCGGGCCCCGGCGGGGGAGGGGCGGCGGGCACTTACCACGGGTCGAACTCGTGGATGATGCTTTCGAAGCGGATGACAGCGAAGAGGCGCGAGCTGAAGCCGGCGAGCCAAGCCAGAAAGAGGATGGTAAAGGAGAGCAGCGACTGCCAGCCAGCCGGCTGCGACAGCCCCCCGGACAGCCCCGCGGGGGCCGGCTTCGGCGCCGAGCCGCCCGCCGCCTTGTGCGCGCACTGGGCCCCGGGCCCGTGGTGACCGTGCCGGCTGTTCCCCAGGGCCATGAGGCCGCTCCACGGGGACGAGTTGAGGGACGACTTGTGCTTGCTCTCCGGGGCCGAGGGCTCCGCCATGTTGTGCCCCGGCGGCGGGTCTCGCTCCGCGCCGCCGCCGCCGCCGCCGCCGCCGCCTGGTGCGAGGGGTGCTGGGCGGGGACCCGAAGGAGGAGGAGGAGGAAGAAAGAGCAGGAGGAGGGGAGAGCGCCGCGCGCACCCGCCCTCAGCGCCGCGAGGCCGGGGGCCGGGGGGTGGAGGCGGTGGCGGCGAGTCTCCGCCTCAGTAGCGGCCGCGACCACCGCTCTCTCAACTCGGAGGGCCCCCGCGCCCCTCTAGCCATCCGTATTCCCAGTGCAGCTGCGGCAACGGCGAAAGCCGACGGGACTAGGGCGCCAGAGAAAGGGCAGGAGCTGACGGAGGCGGCACCACGGCTCCGAGTGGCAATGACATTCTCCTCACACTGGCCCCCAGCCCCGCGGTGAGGAGCAGGAGGAGGAGCCCCTTGGCTTCCGGGCGGAGCTCAGGCTACCTCTGACTCCGCCCCCGACCCAACAGGAACTGGGCCTTCCACCTGTCACAATGCGACAGGTCCGTTAGGGGGCGGGCACAGAACTGAGGCGCCCGCCAATAGGGGTGCGAGCTAAGGCGGGGGCGGGGGCTGGGCCCAACCGTTCTCCCCTCCCCCTCCCGGCCTCGCGCCCATTTGCTCAGAGCGGCCGTGCGGAGTGGCTAAGGCTTCATTGTCAGTTGAAAGACGCGGTTTCGCGCTCTTGTGTTGGCTGCGAGGCGAGATGCTAGGCAGCTCCGCCCGTCGCATGGGGCTCAGACGGGCCCAGGGGGTCGGGAGGTGGTCGAGAACAGCCAGACAGCCTCAGTCGGAACCAGCTTAGGGGAGAAGGAGAGCCCCGTACCAACTGGCTGGTCGCTTTTGGGCTCCCAGCGGTCGTGACTTTTAATTCTCTGTGCTGAGCGCCCACCACGTGACCGGGCGCGCAGGCGCACTGCTCCGCGCGTGAGTCTGGCGTGCCGCGCTGGGCCAGCGGTGGCGCCCCGCTCGCGGCCAGTGAGTGAGCTGCTTGCCTAGGCGCCGCGATTCGGCCCGTGGGCAGCTCCCGGCATCCTGCCTTCGAGGGAGGACGCGTTTGCCAGCGCTAAAAACTTTGGAGCCGGCAATCAGGCCCCTAGCTCGGGAACGACCTGCTAGGGCCAGTGAAGAGCAGCTCTCCGTGGCGTTTTTCACTAGTATTTCCCTAATTGCAAAGGTAGTGTTTGTTCAATGGAAAAGTAGACGGACGCAGAAATCAGCTGCATACGTTACGTTGGGGACGAGTGAAACTGTTTAACTTCCTGTGGACTTTTAACTGTTACCCAGTCCTATCTTTAGTAGGTGATAGCTGCCTGCAGATTCCCGGGCACGAATCTAGGTTGTAGTTTTACACCTTTCTCCTCCTTTCCCCACGGCCCTGCCCTCCAAAAGGAAATGCTACCCAGTAGATTAAATTCAAAGCAAAATAAGCATAAGTGGAGTAATCAACTATATTCCAATAAAATTTACATATATATATGGAGTAGTGGGGAAACTAGTATTGCTCTGATAGAAGCCCCAGAAAGGGCATGAAGCTTTCAGTATAATCAACATTCAGTAAATACTTTTCTGAGTGTTGACTTTTCACGTAAATTAACAGTTAATTAACATTTTTATTAGGTAAATAACATCTGAACTTAAAAGCATGTCTTTGAGTAATATTATAAAGGCACCCAGTTATTTTCTTCATTTAAAATTTTTACAAAGAAAATTTAAACACGTTTAAAAGTTGTGTATAAATAGTACGTCTTTTCAAAGTGTTAGATAAATGAACAAATGTACCTAGTTTGACGTTACTCTTTCTTTGAAAACGACTGGATCCAGCTATTATTTATTTTATTTTATTTTTTTGCTGTGTTCACGCATACATAAATTCCAGGGCCAGGTATCAAACCCGGGCCACCACAGCAGCTACCTGAGCCACAGCTGTGACAAAGCTGAATCCTTCACCCCTAGGCCACCAGGGAACTTCCAACTCTTAACCTGCTAAGTGATTAAATTTTCTCTCCTTTCCTTACAAAAATAAATAAATCTCCTCATTAAGGAAAGAATGAAAAGGTTTCCAGAAATAGACTTTCCTACTAACAATTTAATAGCCAGCATTTACTGAACATCTAAATTTTAATGAGAATTATGATAGAATATTAACGGAGTCCTGTTGTACCAGAAAGGTGGTAATGCTCTTTGTCAGAGCCCAAACCTTATATACCAGAATGCCAGCATTTGGAGTACCGTGTGCCTTTGTTCTGCCAACCCAAGTTCTATCAGCCTAAAATAAAATTTTGTTTTTAATTTATTTGGAAATCTCTATTTGATTGTCTTTTGTGTAGACACTTCCTATTAAGCTTTACATTTTCTTTTTTTTTTTTTGGTTGTTTAATGGCCAGAATCCTGGTTTGAAAAGCGTCAAAGCTTGGTTCTGATCCCGTATGGTGGCTTCTTAGCCATGTAACACTGGACCAGTATCCGCATGGGTTGCTCTTTCTACTCTTCAGGTGAATTGTTAATATCAAATTAGATGGCTTTAAAACAAAAAACCCAAACAAAAATTAGATAGTTTATCTGAAAATATTTTGAAGAATTGTTGAGGAACACACGCAAATACAGAGTAGTGTAAGGGTAAAAACAGCAGGAAAAAACTGCTGTTATTTTTGGTCTTCACTCATTCACAGACTCATTCAACAAGTATGTATTGGGCTCCTCTTTTACGCCAAGCACTTTGTGGACTGTGGGATGCAGTAGAGAACGTAAGAGATGTGATTCTAGCCCTAGGGAGATGAATATTCATTAAACCATCATATTACTAAGTACCAAAAGTGGAATGTGACAGATATCAGAAGAGACATACCCAGGGGATTTGATCTGCACAAGGTGGGAATGTTACCCTGAAGAAGCAGCCCTAGGGCTAAGGACCAGGGTGAGGATGAATGGACCGGGGAGAGAAGAATGGAAAGAATTAGACAGCACTTGCAAAGGTCCTGCAATGAACTGGGAGGCAAGTACAGGAACCCAGAAAAAGGCCAGTATGGCTACAACACAGATAGTGGAACAATGTAGGACAGGAGTTGAATAAATGGCCAGATAGGGGGAGAATGTTTAGCGGTGTTTTTTGTTTTATTTTAACTGTAGAGTAACAGGGAACCATAGAGGGGTTTAAGCAGGATGTGGTGTGTGTGATGGAATCAGAAAGACGATCAAGTGTGTGTTTTGAAAAGATTACTGGTGTGCCATGTGGAAAGCACATTGGAGAGGGGGGCCAGCAAGAGTTCTCATCAGTCTTTTTGTACCAGTATCTGAGATTTCAGAGGTCACTTCTGTGAGGAATGCATTACCGAAGAACTCATAGAAATAAATTGCAACTCGGTTCGTTCTCGGTTTCCAGACCAACAACAGGGAAAAGCGGTTTCTAGTCACTGCATGAAGTTCGGGTGTATCATTTTTTCTTGTCTGCACTTAACCTCTTAATCCTGCTGGAGCTTACAATGTTCTCACTGAGTACCAATCTCTGAGGGGTTAGACAGTCAAACGTAAACATGCAGTGTGATAAGAAGAGTGGTGATACATCTGGAGCAAAGAGGACAGTGGGCCAGGGGTTCCAAGGGGAGGGAGTGTTTGCGCTGAAACCTGAGTGTGAATTCACCAGACACACCAGGAAGAGGGATGGAGGGATGCCAAGAAGGAACAAGGAAGCCCTTGGAAGTAATACTCCAAGTTTAGTATTAATGAGGGTGTGTTGGAAGATGAGGCTGAAAGGAAGATAAGAACCATATAATTGAGGATTTCTCTGCCTGGTTAAGGGCCTTTTTTTTTTTTGGTCTTTTTGGGGCTGCATCCACGGCATATGGAGGTTCCCAGGCTAGGGGTCGAATCAGAGCTGTAGCTGCTGACCTAAGCCAGAGCCACAGCAACGCCAGATCCAAGCCGTGTCTGTGACCTACACCACAGCTCACAGCAACGCCAGATCCTTAACCCACTGAGCAAGGCCAGGGATCGAACCTGAAGCCTCATGGTTCCCAGTTAGATTCATTTCCATTGTGCCACAAAGGGAACTCCAAGGGCTTTAGAATAGCTTTAAGCAGCTAGGAGCCATTGAAGCATTTAGAACAATCAGAGTTGGCTGATGGAAAAAATGTTTGACAGCAGCCTGATGACTATACTGGAAGAAGTGAGAGTGGAAGGGTGGGGCCCAGGAAGGAAGAAAGATATTGGAGAGATATCAAGAGGGTAGAATCCAGAAACTGATGGTGGGGGTGAGACAAAGGAAGTCAGGGGTTAGGATGAGTCTGGAGTTTCTAGACTGGCCATTCCGGTGGGAGATAGAAATGGGGAGCACAGGACAAGGAATAGGTTTGGAGGGAAGATGATCAGATCAGCTTTGGATGTGTCATGTTTTAAGGCTCTTTAGGACGTCCAAGAGAAGAGGGGTAACAGGAACATAGAGAATGAGATCTGATGCTTAAGAGGAAGGGTTTTTCTGGGGATGAAGGTTGGGGACTCCGTCGCCATGGATGAAATTTTGGTGGAACCCAATTTAGAGAGAATGAGAGAAAGGTCGAAGACAGAACCCTAAAGAACTCACAAACTAAGAAGATCAGGAGTTCCCCTGTAATGCAGCAGGTTAAGGATCCAGCACTGTCACTGCAGATACTTCCACAGTCCAACCTTGAGATGACACCTTGACTGCATCCTAGTTGAGCCACACTGAGCCAGAGAACCCAGTTAAGCTACACCTAGATCCCTGACCCAAAGAAATGGTGAGATAATACACGGTTATTGTTTTAAGCCCTGTGTATTTGTTACATAACTACGGATAACTAATACAGGGAGAATAAAGAATGACAAAGTTATCAGCAAGCTTTCTCATAATTTTCCTAAGAATTTACCTAAATAACCTACACAGATGAATAAAACCATCCTGCTGTCACCACTTCATCACCCAAAGAATGTTCTAAGGCACACTCATAGGATACCTTGTGAGAAAAAAAAAAAAAGTCTTTCTGGTCAAAAAAATCAACATGCTTTATTTCCCCCTTAGAAATTTGGGATAAACTTTACCATACTTAATGCTCTGGCAAGTCCTGCAGTAACTTGATTTTACCCCACGCTGCCCAAGCTTATTTGACCCGTTTTCTCATAATACCTATTAACAAGCTGTGAAACACCTAGTCCTCAGACATGGTTGGAAAAATGCTGCGTGAAGTAAAATTAACAACTCAACCTTGGTTTTCAAACTGGAAGGTCTATCAAATGGAAGAGTCCTGGACAGGCAGTTGAGAGTTGTGTTCTAGGCCAGGTCTTGCCAGTAAGACAAGTGGCTAGGCAAATCACTGAAACTGCCTGTGGGTACCTGAAAAATCTTTTTTCTGTTTTTTTTTTTCTTTTTACCACAGCACCCATGGCATATGGAAGTTCCTAGGCTAGGCGTTAAGGCCTACACCACAGCCATATCAACGATGGATCCAAAGTGTATCTGCAACCTACACCGCAGTTTGTGGCAACGCCAGATCCTTAACCTACTATGCGAGGCCAGGGATTGAACCTGCATCCTCATGAAGACAACGTTGGGTCCTTAATCTGGTGAGGCACAATGGGAACTCCATGTTTTCATTCTCTTGACTGCTGCCTCACTGTTGTAACATAGTCGCTGAAGTTCCATACATCATATCAGCATTTGAGGCAGAATGTCAGAAAGGAACAATCAACCACGTTTGTCTCCCTTTTTTAAGAATAGCAAAAGTGTTCCCAGAAGTTACCTTAACCAACTTCTTCTTGGGTGATTGGCAAGAACCCACTACTCACATCCCTGTGATCACATTGATTTTGTATTGCTCCAAACAGGGCTCCAGCATCAGTTTTGGAGCATGCCCGGCCTTCCTGATAGCTCAAAAAACAAAACAAAAACCTGAAATTGGGTTTCAGTGGGTCTAACTGGCCTGACCTAGAGCAAATGCCAATTCCTGACCAAAATACCTTGGCTAAGAGAAACACTAACATAAGCCAATAAGGTGGCTGTATTCCAATAAAACTTGATTTATCAAAACAGGTGTCAGTCCAGACGGTAGTTTTCCAGCTCCTGAACTAGAGTATTCCTTATCCCCAAAATGATGCAAACTTGAGAGCTTAATTTATTATCATTACTTAATGCTAGACAGAGGTAACACAGTCACGTGATGACTGTGCTGCCCTCTTTGTCCTGAAGCTAAATTCCTTCCCTTTTCTCCCTATAGATAATCATTTTTATTATTTTCTTTTGTATTCTTTCAACATTCTTTATGAAAAAGCAAGCACGTATAAACATATATTCTTGTCTTTCCATTGTTTACATGCTTTACACACTTCTATCCCTCATTTTTTTCCCTAAACATTTATCTTCCAGATCCTTCAGAGAGAAAATTTTCATTCCTTTTTATGGCTGCATGATATTCCATAGGATGGATGGAATTTTATTTATTTAATCAATAACCCATTGGGGGTACTTCCGTTTCCAATATGTGCTGCTATAAACAAGGATATAATGAACGGACTTACAAAGAGTAATCTTTCCAAGTACAAGTGTGTTGGGTGGAGAAATCACCATAAGTGAAATTTGGTGTGAGTATATCTGTCATTTCAATAGATAAATTGTACTTTCTATATAGGCTTGTATCAATTGCTCACCAACAAGGTGTTAAGAAGTGGTTTGGCTTTTTGCCAACAACTGAGGTGCAAACTGATAGTTTTAATTTGCATTTCCCTTATGAGTAAGGCTGAGAGTACTTGATTTTATGTTCAAGGCAATCTTTTCACATCCTCAGTGAGGCAGAATTGCCATCACTGATTGTCTACCTTTAAGCATACTTATCAGGGTAGTAGCTCCAATATTACGGACACCATTAACATGTATAGTTTTATTTGCTGGTTGCTCAGAAAATGAGGTCATCTATGTTGAACTCATGCAAATCTGTTCCTTAAAAAAGACCCAAACTCTTCTACTGTTCAATTTAGCATATACCCTAGATTATCTACTCTAGATCATGTACTTTATAAAATGTACATTTGAAGTAATGATTTTTTATGGCGCATTAAGAAATTCAGGTAGAAATTTCCTAAAGATAAAGTAACTGGTAGTGAAACTGAAAGCACTAATGGCCTGAACCTAGCCAGAACACAGATTGGGAGTTGAAACCCAGTTTTAAATTAGACTCACTCGCCTGATGTCTGGACTTCCTGAGGTTCAGGTTCTTTATGCCTCTGTGCAGAAGGAATTCAGTTATAGGCAAAAAATAGATTTATTATCCTATCCTAGTATGTTTGTGAGAGATACAAGCCACGGGCAAGGAGGCTCTGCCCTGAGGGCTACAGTGTTATCATCCAAGGGGAGTGGGGGTCGGAAAAGACCATCTCTTCCTTTCTGGGAGTACTAGTTCCTCCTTGGTATCTGGTAAGGTGTGTATTCAAATCAGCAGAAGGGCGGTCCTCAGACTCTTGCCCTAGGTCTGAATCTGAATGCAGGCCTCATCCCATCCCCCACCCAAAGACCTGAGGCAATTCTCAAGGCTCCACTAGTCAAGCAAGCCTGCCTTGTGCTGATGACTTTCTTGAGCAATTAGTAACTTACAGTGATCTCCCAATGTCCCCTAAGTTTCCGTCTTTATCTGTGGCCCTTTATCGGGACTTCTACAACCAGCTGTGCCTACTCCATCCCTATCATTAGCAATTGCCTCCCCTGACAGAAAGGTGCTTGCTTCATTTTGTTTTAATGCCATGAACTTTTGTGCCTTCCTGATAAATACCTAAACCGTCCACCTCTTCCTGAGAGCCTTATAGGAGCAGATGAGTAAATAGGTGACTTTAGTAAATAATCTTTTCTTTTAATGCATTTCAGTTACAACTACAGTGATCCAATGCAGGGCCTCACCCATCCCTATATGCTGGGGATTTTTCAGTATGTTAATGCAAGCAATCACAGAATCAATCTACATTATATTTATAAAAGAATTTATTAAATTATATTCTTTTTTTTTTTTTTTGGCCATGCCTATGGCATACAGAAGTTCCCAGGACAGGGATCAAACTTGTGCCACTGCAGTGACAACATCAGATCTTTAACCTGCTGAGTCACCAGGAACTCCTGCATCTTATATAAAATAAGTCAGAGTGAAGGTCAAAGAAGAAGTTTGTAAGATATGAAGATGCTGTTATTTCACCCTACAGTGTCAGAAAAACAGAGAACTTGAAATAAGGACTTGCTCTTGCTTAATAAGTGAATTTAATATATATTGAGTTTCAGAATTTATGTATTCCCTTTTTAAAATCCCTCAATTCTTTTTACTGTAAATTGTTCATCTCTCAAATATTTAATTTTTAAAGTTACGTACAATAAATATTGTGCTGAAGAAATGCTCTCCATCTAATAACTACACAAAACAAACTTATTTACTAAGGAATTAGAAGAGACTTTGTTGGTTATTAAATTAGTGACATAATGAAGAATGGAAGGCACATTAGCTGGAAGTTATAAAATTGAAAACTACATTATAATTTTGATAATAAAAACACAATTAAAAGGAGCTGAGGGATAGGTTAATTGTAAAAAATATTCTGAACATCTAAAGCATTGTAAATGCATTTATGATTGGGGTGTTGCTTTTATTTCTGATGGTGTGGCTTTCTTAGGCTCTTTCAGTTCTCAAAGAACAGAGATATATTTGGGTTACGGGGTAATGGAACCGATTCAAAGGATGTACAGAGGAGTAAAAGAGGCACAGGAAGACATTTCTGCAGCTGCACAGCCAGACCTCAGAGAAAACAATACGTTATTTTGGGTTGCACAGCAATTCTGATGTCTCAACAAAACGCTGCTAGGCCAGTCTCATGACCGGACCCGTCATCTTCCCTGTGCTTACCTTGCTCCGTCCATATGCTGACGCCACTGTTCTGTCTTTGTTTCCATCGTGACCGCCTTTCCTGTCTTTATCCTCTTAACTCTCTCCCTATTCTTGTTCTCAAAGACTCTTACTCATGCTTCCTTATGGCTCCCGTTGCTCTGGGACTTCTGCTTACTGCCTTCTCTTGAATGTCTCTCTGTTTCACGTGAACTCATTGCACATCTGTCTTAGATCAGTTTCCCCAGAAGCAGTCCCTGAGATGGGCTTTCGTGTGATTTACCAAGGAAGTGCCCTCAGGAGAAACTGGCAAGGGAGTAAGAGGTCAAGGAAAAGGAGGAAGCCCAGCAAGGATGCTGCTAGGGGGGGAAAAAAGAAAGGAAAAAAAAAGACCCGAGTGCAAAGGCAGCAGGAATTGGTAGAACATCAACAAGAGGCTGATACTCAGCGACTGTGTTCCAGACACAGGGATAGTGTATGTCTGGTGTGATGCTGACAAGGTTCAGCCCTCCATACTTGGTCCACGTGGTGGGGCCAGGAAGGCTGCCCTTGATGCAGAATAACCTGAGCATGGAATGCTGAAGTACAGCTTTTGACCCAAGTGAGAATGCAGGAATTGGGCGGGGCCAGCATACAGGGCGGACCTTGCCTCTCACCAGACAGCCACAGTTCTCCATGAATGGTGGCTTGAAACATTTGACGAAGTGGTAGCAGTTCCTCACCTTCGAATCCCAGGATTTGTTCTGCTTGTAGAAAGATGGAGCATGGGTGAAAAAAATATGATTTTCTTGGGTTGGGTTTTTATGGCCTCTAAGACGTTCGTCTATGGAAAACAACTTAGAGATATTCCAGAGGTAGCAGGATTTGAGCCTAAAGCTTGTATGCTTGAAGCCAGGGTCCAAGATCTTTCTACTAAATTCTTCTTTCAGTGTATGTGGTGTTACGGACTGAACTGTGTCCTCCCCAAATTCATGTGTTGAATAACCTCCAATATGACTATATTTGGAGATGGCCTTTAAGGAGAAAATTATGGCTAAATGAAGTTCTAAGGGTAGGGTCGTAATCCAATATGACCAGGGCCCTTATGAGAAGAGGAAGAGACACCAGCAGTGGGTCTCTTTTTCCTCCTTTTTTTTTTTCATTCCTGCATCTGTGGCATATGGAAGTTCCCGGGCCAGGGGTCAAATCTGAGCTGCACCTGAGACCTATGACACAGATGCGGCCAACGTCAGATCCTTAACCCACTGAACAGGCCCAGGGAGCCAACCTGTGCCTCTGCAGCAACCAGAGCCACTGGAGTCAGATCCTTAACCCAAAGTGCCATGGTGGGAACTCTTGTCTCTCTCTCTCTCTTTTATGCTTAGAGGAAAGGCCATGGGAGGACACAGAAAGAAAGCAGCCTCTGCCACCCAAGGAGAATGATCTCACTGGAAACCAACCCTTCTGTCACCTTGACCTTAGATTTCCAATCTCTAGAACTGTGAGAAAATAAATTGTTGTTGTTTTAGCAACCCAGTTTGTGATATTCTGGATCGTCTTTTTTGTTTTGTTTTGTTTTGGATGCACCTGCAATATGTAGAAGTTCCTGGGCCAGGGATCAAACCCACACCACAGCAATAACCAGAGCCACAGCAGTGACAACACTGGGTCCTTAACCTGCTGAGCCACCAGGGAACTCCCATGATATTCTGTTACAGAAGCCAGAGCTAGGCACAACCTAGGGGATCAATATGTTTTTCTTTAAGTGATTTTTCCCACTCTAGCATATTCACACACATTTTTGAAATTACAGGACCTTAAACTTAGCATAAAATCAAGGTTTATTTCTCACTCATGGTTCACATCCCAGTGGGCTTGGGAGGGGCTCTGCTCCCTGTGGTTACTCACACACCTGGCTGACTGGGGCTTTACCAACATCTAGTGACAGCATTGGGCTGTAATGTATCGTTATTATTCTCTTTAGCAGATGGACAAAACTGATACACAGAGAGGTTGAGTAATTCTCCTGAGGGCATACAGCACATTAAAAAGAGCCAGAATATAGTGATTTCTCCATCACCAGGGAAATAAACAGAGACCTGGAAGGTCACACACTGCATTTAATAATTAATAATAATTAATATCTTTAGTCCAGTGGTGGCCTGAATCACTTCCACTCACAGCCAATGGTCAGAACTAGTCACATGGCTTTATTACCCAGGGTCGAGGACATGTAGCAGGGATGGAGACTGGGTTATCCAGTGAGCAGCAATATTACGATAACAGAGACCATCCCAGAGCTTCCTGACTGTAAAATATGTAATCTGTCCATTGACCTCTAATTTCTTTTGGGTCTGGGGAGACCATTTTTTTTTTTTTTTGGCCACACGCACAGCATGTAGAAAAGTTCCCTAGGCCAGGGATTGAACCTGTGCCACAGCAGTCACCTGAGCCACTGCAGTGACAGCACTGGATCCTTAACTTGCTGAGCCACAAGGGAACTCCAGAGGGAGACTTTGTCCAGCTATCTTTTATTTCACTGTTTTATTTTTATTTATTTAATTTTATTTTTGTCTTTTCTAGGGCCTCACCCACTGCATATGGAGGTTCTCGGGCTAGGGTCTAATGGGAGCTGTAGCCGCCAGCCAACACCACAGCCACAGCAACGTGGGATCTGAGCCGCATCTGCGACCTACACCACAGCTCACAGCAATACCGGATCCTTAACCCACTGAGTGATGCCAGGGATCAAACCCGCAACCTCATGGCTCCTACTCGGATTCATTAACCACTGAGCCACTACGGGAACTCCTATTCACAGTTTTAAAGTACCAGTTATTAATGATTTCCCTTCAAAGTAAAAAACAACACAAAGGTATCAGTAGTGTAGTGATTAAGAGCATGGTCCTTAGAACCAGACTTCCTGTGTTTGTATCCTGGCTCTTTTTATGTGCTGTGTGTCCTTGGGTGAATCAATCTCTCTGTGGATCAGTTCTATCCATCTGTTATAATAATAATCATATTAATAATAGGGTCTACCTAACAGAGTTGTCAAGATTAAATAGATTCATTGAAGTAAAGTTTTAGGACAGTGCTGAATACGGTGAGTGAACAATGTCTTATAATTATAATAATAATTATTATTATTATTGTCTTTTTAGGGCCGCACCCATGGCATATGGAAATTCCCAGGCTAGGGGTCAAATTGGAGCTGCAACTGCTGGCCCACATCACAGCCACAGCCACAGCAGATCCAAGCTGTGTCTTTGACCTACATCACAGCTCACAGCAATGCTGGGTCGTTAATCCACTGAGCAAGGCCAGGGATTGAACCCACGTCCTCATGGATACTACTCAGGTTCATTACCACTTAGCCACGACAGGAACGCCTAATTTTTATTACCAAACCACTTCTCTTTTAGCTGAGCCAAACAGTTGCCCAGTTGCAAAATCTAACTTCAGCCAGAAATGTTGGAAACATATGTCCTGGGTCACAAAGGCAACCACATGAGAGGGAATAACAGGGCAAACCTCAAATCGCTTGGAAAAACAACTCAAAGGTCATGTTCGGGTAAAAGTGGTCAAGCAGTGTCATCTTTGGTGGCAAAAGTGAGGGCGTGCATGGTACAGAATGTAAAGCAGCAAGATGTTTGACAAGCCACACATGGAATTGAGTCTTGCGAGTCCCTCCTTGTGTATCCTGTACATAATATATCATGTTTCGACAGGGTCTTGTATAATCATGAATCAAGAAGTAAAACTAGAATAAACATATAGATTTTATTCAACTTGCATTTTACACACACACATGAAATATATAAAATGTCTCCTATGGAGGCTGGAGAACATTCTAGAAAAGCTCAATGCTTCTTGAATTTTTTTTTTTTTGGTGGTCTTTTTGGGGCCGCACCTGTGTCATATGGAGGTTCCCAGGCTGGGGTCAAATCAGAGCTGTAGCCGCCGGCCTACACCACAGCCACAGTGATGCCAGATCACAGCCGCATCTGTGACCTACACCACAGCTCTCCACAACACTGTATTCTTCTTAACCCGCTGAGTGAGGCCAGGGATTGAACCTGTGTCCTCATGGTCGCCACTGAGCCACAATGGGAACTCCACTTCTTGAATTTTTAATTCTGTTTATAGAGAGTCTCTGTGGGGAATTTCTCAGCGGCTCTGTACAGGATTCACAGCACGATTACATCTTCTCTCTTCACTCCCTCCCCCAAGGGTGTGAGACTGAAAACCATCTACCAGGATTTGCCAGACCTTCCAGGACAGCGCTCTCCCACCTGCCAGCATCTCGCTGACGCACTCAACTCGCTTTCCTTTCGACATTGAGAACCCAACCGAACACGTGCGGGGATAAAGTCTTGTCCAGGTATCCCAGCAAATCTGGGGCATTAACTTTAAAATTAATTTTTTTTTTCTGCTTGAGTTCAAGTTTTTCTTTCTCTACATCAAGAGCACTCATGAGGGCCACGTGTCTGCAAGCGTACTAAGAAAAACACTTCAGACTCAGAATGCACTTTAAAATTTACTTTGGAAAGTAAGTAATTTTGAAATAAGACATTCAAATCTTCTTCAATGTGCATTATTTAACAAAAATAATGAACAGTTAATAGTAACTTCTATGACTGTAATAAGGGCTTTAATTTAGTTCGCCTCTATTTTCTCCTATTCATCTTTGTGACCTTTATGTAAAAGAGATTTATTTCATATTCTACACATAATTATGGTTTTGTGCCTCTGCTTTAGTACTAGTGGATGTCTCGTTCCATGTCTACTTCAAAAGAGGGTTTTTTACTTTCAGAGAAATAAATATCTTAAAGGCAAAGCGTGTAGCACAGATTCTACAGTAGACACTGACCCAATATCGCTAACATTAAGATCTACAGAGGAATTTATAACACTCAGGGTAAGTAGCAAGAAACAAGCCTGAGAGGTCTCAATATGTTTAAGAGGCTTTTAACTCCACACACCAGGATAAATGTAAGGAACGTACTCAATGAATATTTATGCCCCTGCACACCAGGGACAGGGTGTTTCCACCAAGTCAATGGCGCATTTATTATTCTAGTTTTGTTTGTGTCCAGCTTGAGCTATTTACTTTCCAAACAATAGCCTATAAAAATGAACTCTGTTCTCTCTTTTCCTTTCTTCTTTCTCTTTTTCCTTTCTCTTTTTCTTTCCTTTACTTTCCTTTTCCTTCCTTCCTTCCTTCCTCCTTTCCTCCCTACCTCCCTTTCTTTTCCTTTCTGCTTTTAATAACTATTTCGGGTTCTCCACATTAATTTCCTTTGCCAAGTTGTATACATGATCTACATTTTAGAAAGTAACTGCCTCTCCTAAACAAACAAAAACACTAATCTGAAAAGATATATACACACAACATCCAATAGCAGTATTATTCACAAATGCCAAGATATGAAAGCAACCTAAGTGCCCATCAACAGATGAATGGATAAAGAAGATGTGGTATATAAATACAATGCAATGCTAGTCAACCTTAAAAAAATAAATAAAACCTAAAATTTTGTCATTTGCAGCAACATGGACAGACTTGGAGGGCATTATGCTAAATGAAATAAATCATAGAGAGAAAGACAAATGTTGTATGATATCACTTGTATGTGGAATCTAAAAAATATAATAAACTAGTGGATATAACAGAAAAAGAAGTAGACACATATATAAAGAACAAATTAATGGTTACCAGTGGCGGGGGGGGGAGAGAAAATATAGGGGTGGGAGAGTGGGAGAGACAAAGTATTGGGCGTAAGACAGGCTCAAGGATGTATTATACAAGACAGGGAATGTAGCCAATAGGTTGTAATAACTATAAATGGAAAGTAACCTTTAAAAATTGTATACAAGATATAAAAAAATTTTTTTAAGGTAACTTCCTCTGAAGTTATAAAACCTGCTTGAGATCAAGAAGGTATAACATCTTGGGCACATTTCATCCTGGGCTGAGCTGCTATTTATACTGATTCAAATAGAGACAAATGATGAATTCTGGATGGAGTCTGAGCACTACACAACTAAAATTTTGAAGGGGTGGGGGTGAGTTTTGTATTTAAAATACTGTAACACACCAGGCCCCCTTGTTTCTCTTATCCTGATAGTTCTTATTTAACCTCCCTTAGAAATTCCAAACCATGTGAGGAAGAGACGGTGAAGAGAGAGAACACAGGTAGGGAAGGGACAGAAAGAAGTGATGCAGTGATGGAAGAAGCTGTTGGAGAGGCAGAAGCAAGAGACATTTCCAGGGAGTAGGGACATGGGAGAAAAGATTTTTACATAAATTTTGTGTTCAAATAATCATAGTAACTGAGAATAAAACCACAGTGAATGCTATCTGTGAGACAGCAAATCATTGAAAATAAGAAATTTGTGTGCCAAGGGCAGCAATGCTGCTCAGGTGTGGACACAGCAGACAAGCTTGGGCAGGAAAGCTGGGCATCAGATGGGTAACTATAGTGTCAGATTGTCTGCAGCTTTCTTTTCCACCCTGATCACCATTTTGTGATTTTTATGCTACTGCTAATGGACAGAATCAAGGCTTGTTTTTCATAAGCTTTATAGCTAATTAGTGTACTTTTAAATTTACTTGTATTTAATTTTCAGCTTTCTATTTGGAGATTCCAGAAGTGCAGCACAACAGAGTTTCCATATACTCCTTACGCAGCTTCCCCTGAATCATTCATAGTGCAATGATTAAAAATAAGGAAAGGGGTTCCCTTCCTGGCTCAGTGGTTAACGATTCTGACTAAGAACCATGAGGCTGCAGGTTCGATCCCTGGCCTTGCTCAGTGGGTTAAGGATCCGGCATTGCCGTGCGCTGTGGTGTAGGTCGCAGATGCGGCTCGGATCCCTCATTGCTGTGGCTGTGGCGAAGGCTGGCGGCTACAGCTCCTGTTAGACCCCTAGCCTGGGAACCTCCATATGCCGCGGGTCTGGCTCTACATAAAGGCAAAAAGACAAAAAAAAAAAAAAAAAGGAAAATAAAAATAAGGAAAGAAGGTTGGTAGTTGACCATTAATTAAACTGCAGACTTTCTTTGGATTTCGCCAGGTTTTCTATTAATGTCCTTTTTCTGTTCAAGGGGCCCACATTGCATTTCGTTGTTGTATTAGTTATCATTGCAGACTGAATGTGTGCGTGCCCCACTCCCTCAATTTCTATGTTGAAACCCTAAACCTCCCACTGTGATGGTACTTGGAAGTGGGACCTTTGGGAGGCGCTGAGATCAGAGGATGAAGACCATTACGGGGTTGTTAAGAAGAGGCCAGGGAGTGAACTAGTTCTTTTTCTACCACATGAGGAGAAACAGTGACCCATGCTGCTTCAGTGACATCCGCCTGGTCCTTAACCCATGATGCCACAAGAGAATTCCCTGACTTTCGTACTTTTAACCACTGTGTTTTTAACAGTTATTAAAATATTCTTCTCAGAAAATCGTGGGCACATACACATCATTTATCCTCCCTGCAGATCTACACTATGAAAAATAATGTCTCTTGTTTCTGTACCTTTGTTTTCATCTCCTGAGAGATGTTGGAGAGAAGACATATCAAGTGTGAGATCAAGGAACACTGGATTAGGTATAGAGGTTGGGAGCTAGAAGAATGATCACTTCTTTGACAGAAATCAGAAAATGAAGGGGGGAAATCTGGGCTTGGGAAGCATAGTGAACATTTATTGTTTTCCTTCCAGGAAACTCTCAGCCTGTGCAATTCATTTTTTTTTTTTTTTTGTCTTTTTGCCTTTATTTAGAGCCGGACCCGCGGCATATGGAGGTTCCCAGGCTAGGGGTCTAACAGGAGCTGTAGCCGCCGGCCTTCGCCACAGCCACAGCAACGCGGGATCCGAGCCGCGTCTGCGACCTACACCACAGCTCACGGCAACGCCGGATCATTAACCCACTGAGCAAGGCCAAGGATCAAACCCGCAACCTCATGGTTCTTAGTCGGAATCGTTAACCACTGAGCCACGAAGGGAACTCCAGCCTGTGCAATTCAGATGGAGACAACCACCCCCGGCTTCAGAGGTGGGCATAGCTGCTAAACCTGTTAGAGCCCAAGGGTCACAGCTATCGGTTCAGGGATTGGCCCGTGACCCAGTCAGCACCACTGAAATACTCAAATGCAACTCTTCTTAGGGCTTTTGAGGAAGAAGCAGGTGTCATATGCCACAGGGCTTTTTACCTGCTTTTCTCCAGGTTAAAAGCCTGAAACTGTGGCAAGTATTCTGCTATATGTGTTAATTGATATTAGGCTTTGCTAAGAGACAGAAACCTCAAGTTTACAATAATTTAAACAAGATGGGATTTTTTTTTTTTTACTTGAATGAAGTCTGAGGGAAGCAATTCAGGGCTGTGTAGAGGCTCCAAGGCCATCAGAGAGTGGTTTCTTTCTCTCTTGCTCTCTTGTCCTTGATAACCTGGTTTTTACCTGATGGTCCCAGATGGCTGCTCAAGCTTCAATGCTGCAGGGAGGAGCAAGGGGGTGGAAAGAGATCCTTCAAGGACACTTTCTGGAAATGGCTCATGTTGCTTTTATTTGTATCTCTTTGGCCAGAACTTATCACGCTACCATGCTCAACTGCAATAGAGGCAGATGTAAAAAGATGTAGTCTTTACCGCAGGAGGCTGTGTGCCCAGACACAGGTTAGAGGTTTTATGAGAAAGAAGTGAAGGGAAAACAGCTGTAGGAGGACAATAAATTTCTTTGCTGTTCTCTCTACCAAAGGAGAGCCTGACTGAGAGTACAGCCCGTCCCAAAGGAGCAGAGTTGAAAGATGAAAATAAATCAACCTTGCCCTCATGATCTCTTTGAACCTCTGAATCAAGCTGCACCTGAAGCCAACTACCTCTGCTACTTAAGCTAATAACTCTCTTTCTCTTTCTCCTCCCTCTCCTCATCCCCACCCCATCTTATTCTTCCTTTCCTCATTCTGTCCTTCCTTTTTTCTTCCTTCTCATTCTTTTTTTGGTAACCAAAAAAATTTCAACTGGCACAGAAAGGAGGATTCTCCCAAAGAGCATATAAGGTCATCTTTATTTCTTTGTTTTCTCAAGCTCTCCATTCCTCTCACAGAATGGCAACGGAGTTTTCCCCCAGATCTCCTAAGGGTCAAATTATGCTCTATTTCCTTTGAGCCTATAAGAGAGGGAACTGCTTGTGTCTCTTAGAAGTTGCCTTTCTCGGGAGTTCCCTTCGTGGCTCAGTGGTTAACGAATCCAACTAAGAACCATGAGGTTGCGGGTTCGATCCCTGGCCTTGCTCAGTGGGTTAAGGATCCGGCGTTGCTGTGAGCTGTGGTGAAGGTTGCAGACGCAGCTCAGATCCCGCACTGCTGTGGCTGTGGCGAAGGCTGGCGGCTACAGCTCCTGTTAGACCCCTAGCCTGGGAACCTCCATATGCCGCGGGTCTGGCTCTACATAAAGGCAAAAAGACAAAAAAAAAAAAAAAAGAAGTTGCCTTTCTAGATTAGATTAAAAATTTAAAAATAGGTTGGCTTATAAAACTCTGCTAAGACTCATAAGCTGGAATTCTCAGCACCACCTATTCTAGGTATATTTATTTATCTTTAGCAAATGCTTTTTAGAATCATTTTGCTATTCAGTAAAAACTTCTCTGTCAAATAGCTTGGCTGTATACCCACCTCCTCTTTTTCAATTATGACTTTTAGTAACATTATCACTGTCTGTATTAGAGCTTAATGGATTTCTTTCTGTTGATTTGAGGACTCTGCCATTTTTAAAGGCTTCCAAACAGTTGGTCAGAAGTCCAGCTTTTTTTTTTTTTTAAGTAACTTTGCTAATAGAACCCATTTGCCCGGGCTGTCCCCTTGGCATCTTTTTTTCTGGGTCTTTCCATTGAAGCGGAAGATACAAAACATTAGCTTTGGAGATTTCCTATTAGATTCTGAAAGCAGGGTTTTCACTTAAATTACTATGCTTCTCGGTGCCTACTTCTATCAGCAAAGTGATTAGAAGTGTCTACCAATTGCAATTCTCAGGCTATGAAATTTGGCGTTTTGAATTTAAATTATACCGCAGCACTATATGGCAGAGGAGGAAAGAGCACTCAATTTCTTATCTAACAGAGAGTTCCTCTCAAGCAAGGGAAATTGCCCTCACAGTCCAAGGTGCCCCTATTCTCAGGTCTGGCATCACCTGCTGCCTCCCAAAGCGCATGCGCACGGGATTTTCTGAGGCCGCCATGAGGAGCAAGGCTACAGACCTCAGAGTCCACCTGAGTCCACCACCACCCACCTTCTTACCACTGATGCTGACATAGCTACAAGGCCAAATTCTGGAACTAGAGAGCTCTGGGTGTCCTTCACTCACATGTATTTACAAAAATGTGTTGAGCTTGAGTCACGTTCAGAACATCATTCCTTTCCCCACAGGGCCTGAAGAGTAGTAGCTACCAGCCCGATGCAATTACACTAGGGAGCACCCCTGGAGACCCCTAAAGCTTCCGAAGCCCAAGGTCGAATTCTACAAAAGTCCAGGTGTGAGCGGGACAGGGGGATGCTGCTGATTTATGATGATGAGGACTCTTCTCTCTGAGTCTGTCACAAATTAACGGGACTCAGGGAGCCACACGTCCTCTTTAGGACTATAAATGGGGGCCTGACGTTTTAGACTCTCTGCCACTGTGGTGATTAAGTAGCTTTTTTCTCACACCTGATAGCAGGGGACAACTTACTGCCTACCGAGTGGGCGAACTTGTACTTGCCTTCCCTCAGGTTGGTGTCTGGACAATTCAGCAACACCCAGGAGTGCAGATCTCTCTTGTCTAGCATATCCATACCTTGCATATGAATTAAGCAAGGTCTTCTCTTATACTAGTGGCAATGGTACTGCGCTTGTCCTCCACACCCCCTGTGCTCCTGGTGGCTGGTCTGAATAAGGACATCCACAGGGTCCCCGCCCTCTGGCTTCTACCTCCTGCCGGGTGGCTCTCTCCTCTCAGATTTCTGGTAACTTCTCTTACTCCCTGCCCCTTCAGGCTCTGAACCTTGTCCCTGCTGTCACTAGCCCTGAATATTACACCATCTGTTGTGGTTTCCACATTCCTGCCCACACTTTTTAAATAATCCATTTCTTAAAGTCTCAAATTGCTTAGTTTCAGTGTGCCTGTGTTTCTTGCTGGAACCCTCTATGTTAAAACAATATTGTCCTGATTTGTCCATTTTTTCCTTCTGATTCTAACAATATTTCTTTCTTTCTTCCTTCCTTCCTTCCTCCCCCCCCCCTTTTTTTTTGGCTATGCCCACAGCATGTAGAAGTTCCCTGGGTCAGGGGTCAAACCCACACCACAGCAGCAACCTTAGCCACTACAGTAACAGTGCCAGATCCTTAACCTACTTAGCCACCAGGGAACTCCCAACAGTCTTTCCTTTTAAGTGTGTGTAAAAGACTACTATCTTTTTTTTTTCTTTTTAGGGCTGCACCCATGGCATATGGACGTTCCCAGGATAGGGGTTGAATAGGAGCAGTAGCCATTGGCCCACACTACAGCCTCAGCAACACTGAGTGAGACCAGGGATGGAACCCGCACCCTCATGGATACTAGTCGGATTTGCTTCTGCTGAGCCATGATGGGAACTCCCAAGACCACTATCTTTGTTTGCTTGTACTTATTTGCATAGCACACTTTTGCCCGGCCTCGTTTCCAGAGGGTGTGATGATGTGCCTGTTTGCTGGCTGTGCCACAGTGCTGACTTGCTTCCGCCCATCTAAAATGCACTGTGTCTTTAGGTCACTCACACAACCTCTTAAGAAATCGGGGAGAACCTTCAAACTGGTTATTCCATGTCACGAAAACAACCTCCAAAAATAGATTTTATTGAACTCAGTCCTTTAAAATAGAATCTGATTGAACCTTTCTGGCATGGATATAACCTCAGAAATATTATATGCAATTGCTTAGTGACATTGAATTACCTACTATTTTGGTTAGCACAGATGTCACTTTGATTCTTTTGAGATAACTGTCTTCTTAGAGAGGATGGAAAATTTTTTTCCATAGGTATCCATTGCCCTAACATAAAAAAAATACCAAGATAAAAATGCTAGTGTACCACACTTGTGATTAAAAAGTAATCCATGAGTTCCCTGGCAGCCCGGTGGTTAAGGATTCCGTGTTGTCACTGCTACGATCTGGGTTTGATCCCTAGCCTGGGAACTTCCACATGTCGCAGGCATGGCCAAAAAAAATAATAATAATGATAATAATAATCCAAATATGGGTGCTAACTTCTAGGCTCTTCAAAATCAGGCTAGGTTATTCAAGATAAAGAGTAGACACTACATAATTTTTAGTACAAGGCAAGTATACGGTGCCTTTAAATAGTGTTTTGAATCCTGGGTATTCTGATGATGGCTTTGGGCCAGGACTGACTTTTACCCAAATGGGAAAAGGAGATGTGGCGGGTGCTATAAATGCCCAACTCACCTCCTGTGGTTCCACTGCCCCACCCTGCCCCTGCCAGAGGTGGCCTGCTAGCTCCATGGAGAGTTCTTCTCCTTGCACAAAGCTTCCTTTCCCCTGGATCTCTGCCAGCAGGATGTGCTGGACCTGGTGAGGAGGACACATATAGCGTCTGAGACGGAATGCCCTGATAGCAACGCTCAGCTGCACAGGGACAGGGATTGGAGCATGAACATCCACATTTCTTTACCCCTTTGGGAGAAGGGGACATTCAGAGATGTGTTCTATGCTGGCACCAGCAGATGCCCAGCAGGACCGAAACTCTGTTGTGCAGTAACATGCTCATCAGTGCACCTTTAATAAGGTTTTCTTCCCCTTCCTGTTTCACCTCCCTACGATCTCTGTTTCCTGTGATTGTCTCCCAAATAAAGGATAGGTACCCAAGTTCTTGCCTCAGGGATTGACTTTTAGGAGAAGGCAGTTAGGACAGATGACTCCAGAAAGACAGCGACTGGAACCACAGAAGGCTAGATCAGGGTGTTTGTAATAGGAAACAACAAATCTAACTCCATATTAGACCTGTTTCTTTTACTTTAGCCTTTGTAGTCTATTGATTTTGCTACAAGTTAAGAATATTGCCTACAGCCAAGTTAAGAACAGGAGAGCCTATTCTCACACTCTGACCTTGAAGGGTATAACACTTTTCCATTCATGGAGAGATCAACAGTTGTAGAACAGGGAATAACAAGAGCCTTGTTGGAGGTTTACAGGTACGTCATGACCTGACCTCCATGGACAGCTGCAAGAACAAAGGATTCCTGCACCAAAAGGTTTGCAGCAACCAACAACCACCCCTCCCCTTATGGTTTAAAAGAAGCCTGAATTCTATCATGGGGAAGATGATTCTGAAGGACACTAGTCTACCATCTTCTCAGTCTGCTGGCTTTCCAAAGAGAGTCTTAATTCCTTACCCCAACACCCTGTCTCTTGATTTATTGGCCTGTTGTGCAGTAAGCAGGACCACCTTGGACTCGGTAACATGTTCTTAGCTTCAAGAGAAGCGTGTCTTTTACATTCTTCAGAATCATCTCTGTCTTTAGATTATAAACTATTGAGAACACTGGCTGCTTCTAATCAACTCGATAAATCTCTACAATCTATGTGTGCAATGAAGGCAGGCTCGATAAATATTTGATAATAATGACAATTCTAAGATGATGCTATTTATGGCAGCCATTACCATACTGAAGGGATACAATTATTGCAAAAAAGCAAATCTAGTTCTGTTTTATATAAAAGGTAAATGCCTTTAGCTCCCTTTTATTTATTTTATTTTATTTTTGGTCTTTTTTTTTTAGGGCCGCACCCATGGCATATGGAGGTTCCCAAACTAGAGGTCCAATCGGAGCTGTAGCTGCTGGCCTATGCCACAGCCACAGCAACATGGGATCCGAGCCGAGTCTTTGACCTGCACCACAGCTTAGGGCAACACCGGATCCTTAACCTACTGAGTGAGGCCACGGATCGAACCCGTGTCCTCATAGATGCTAGCTGGGTTTGCTAACTGCTGAGCCATGATGGGAACTCCTAGCTCCCTTTTAGTCATCTCTAAAAGCTACAAAAATACAATATCTTCCTCAGATGAGCGCTGTTAGGAGATGATAAGTTTATACAATTATGTTCAGTACAAATTGAATTTCTTCTCAGGTAGCTTGTCAGTTTTTCACATTCCTCCACTTGCGTCAAAAGCCTAAGTGGAGTGATTACATCTCTGCATAGTTCCTCAGAAAACAACACAGTTTCATCAAATGCTCAGTCTTAACATTTAGGCTAGAGGCTTATAAACCTTACTGGAAGGAGCCCATCCAAACATAATTGGCAAAGAATTCAGTGGAAGAAATAATACTGAAACAAGAATTGTGTGCATTATTTAACTCTAAGTAACTCCCCAAATTCTGGCCTTTATTCTTTGACTTATCCACCCACTATTCAGTGAGATGAATAATGTTTTTGGCATATTGTTTTAGGGATTTTTTTCCCCATAAATAACTCACTTGCATTCATCACATAGTACAACAGTGAAAAGTCACACCCAGGATAATATCAGACAATTCCTTCATGTAGCTAATATTAATGAAAGTCAATAGGCTTGCTCCAAAATTCATTGGGAATCATTACTCACTGTCCTACAATGTATTTAATCAGATCCAGTTGTCCAAAGATTATATTGCACATGTCTTAGGGAGGAAAGTTATGGTGTAAAAAGGATCTTCAGGCCTGTACACAGTGGGACAAAATACATGATGATGGTTCCTGGTAACCACGGTGGGTCAGTTCCATTTAAAAACTTCAGGCTTCATTTAAAAACATCAAGTTAGGGAGTTCCCATTGTCGCTCAGCACAAAAGAATCTGACTAGCATCCATGAGGACACAGGTTCAATCCCTGGCCTCACTCAGTGGGTTGGGGATCCAGCATTGCCATGAGCTGTGGTGTAGGTCACCTATGTGGCTCGGATCTGATGTTGCTATGGCTGTGGCATAGGCTGGTGGCTTCAGCTCCAATTTCACCCCAAGCCTGGGAACCTCCATATGCTGCAAGTGCAGCCCTAAAATGAAAATCAATCAATCAATTAATCAAGCTAGAATGTAGCACATCTTAGCACAAAAGGTAACGTGTTCTTTCCCATGATCACACATTTTATCCTTCAAAATGTATTCTTTATTCATTTTTGAAATCATCATCTCAACCACATTTAGGCATCACTTGCAAATAAGCTAATGGTACAGCGGCACAAAATGCCAAGATGACTACAATTATCTCTTAATTACACACAACAGGCTTCCAATGTGTGTCACCCTTCCCAGGATCCTTAACAAGAAACAAAGAAAGTCAAGCAAACCAGTTAGAGATCCCACGCAGACTTCTTGATGACAGGTTTACTCTGAAATGCTGTGGGGCAAGATACACCAGCAGTAACTGTCACCGGGAACAGCCTGCCCGGCTCAAGAAAATAACCAGAGCAAATCTGATGATTCTATTCACATTGATGGACAGGAGGAACTAGGAAACCAACCGATGGAGATAATCTGACCTGAAAATCAATGGTTTTACGAGGGGCTCTGGCCCTCTTCGTATGAATAAGGAAATTTCAGGCAACTCCTCTCAGGCTGTGTCATTCGGGGAGGTTTTATATCTTTGAGAGAGAATCAATATCTCCTTGTTACTGTGAGATCATATATTCAGTTGAGGAAATGGTCTAAGACCAGAAATATATCAAACAACTCCATTTCATCTCCAGGGGAGATGAATGTAATCGGGAAAAGCCTATCAATTAATTAGTCAATAAAAGTTTATTGCGTGACTACTAGTCGCTGCCATCGTCCAAAGTGAGGTTAATAAAAATCTGCACATACTCCATGCTTTTTCACACAATCTGTGACAAAATTGCTGGGGGGAAGTAGCGCCCAGACTCTGAATGGTGTGAATGTGAAAATGGATGCACTGACTGAGGGTGATAATAATTATTCTAAGTGTATAAATCTCTTGCCAGACAACAAAGGATGTTCATAAGCTTCCTTTTCTTTGATTCATAGCACAACCTGTCAAATGAATAGGGAAACATATTAACCCCTTTCTACAAATGAGAAAGTCTCTTGATCAATCGTCTAGAAATGTCCAATTGCTGTGGGAACTGAAGTGTCCAGTACATACCCATTATTACACTTAGCAGAGGAGGAGGTTATAAGAATGGGAGGTTTCTAGAACCAGACCTGAGGACAGTTGTCTTAACTTTGTATCCAGCTCCATCAGGGAAATTTCAATTAGCCCACCAATCAGCCCCACTTGAACCTTCCAATCTTGCTACATCCTCTGTTTTCAATGAACATTTTCACATCTTCTTCTTCTTCTTTTTTTTTGGCTGCACCTGCAGCATGTAAAAGTTCCCAGGCCAGGGACTGAATCTGTGCCACAGTGACCCAAGCCACGGCATTGACAATGCTGGATCCTTAACCTGCTGAGCCCCCAGGTAACTCCATTTTCATTGTTGCTCCTCTTTCTTTGTTCATTCTCTCTTCTGCTGCCCCAGTGGCCCCAAGCCTAGCTTTAGAGCAGAGTCACCTGACGGGTTTATTATCAACTTGGTTCCTTGGGCTCCACCAGAGACAAGTTGAATCAGAGATTCCCAAGGAAATCTGCTTCCAGAACTGCTTTTGGTGTTTGGAAACACTGAACTAGACTTTGAGCTTCTCTAGGGGCATTTGTTTTCCATTTTCATCTTTATGACCCAATCTGACAGAACATAAGCAATATTTTAATCAGCAATTGGAATACTGGAATAAAGTTAATTGGTCAACCAAAGGGAAAGCGATCCTAGGTGTGTGTTTGATTTTCTTTGGAACTTTTCTGTGATTTTGGTATTTTTCTCTATCTTTCCTTTTTATTTTAATAGGGCTGCACCTGGGAAGTTTCCAGGTTAGGCATCTAATTGGAGCTGTTGCTATTGTCCTATGCCAGAGCCACAGCAACACCAGATCTGAGCCGCATCTGCAACCTACACCACAGCTCACGGCAACACTGGATCCTAACCCACTGAGCGAGGCCAGGGATTGAACCTGCAACCTCATGGTTCCCAGTGGGATTCGTTAACCACTGAGCCACGACGGGAAATCCAATCACTTTACCCTATAAATTGAAGCCCTCTGTATGATTACATGATCTTAGAGGCAGAGAGGTATGTACCACTTGTTCGCATGCATGAAGAGACTTGTTTCTCTGTGGACCACTGGAGTTGAGCAGCACTCTTCCATCCCAATAAACCATCTCATATTTTTTTCTCAAGAATTGCTGATTTTTATATTCATGGTCATATTTTTTTATTTTAATGATTTTAATTTTTTCCATTATAGTTGGTTTATAGTGTTCTGTCAATTTTCTACTGTACAGCAAAGTGACCCAGTCACACACACATATATACATCCTTTTTCTCACATTATCCTCCATCATGCACCATCACAAGTAACTAGATATAGTTCCCTGTGCAATAGGACCTCTGCTTATCCACTCCAAATGCAATAGTTTGCATCTATTAACACCAGACTCCCAGTCCATTCCATTCCCTCCCCCTCCTCCTTGGCAACCACAAGTCTGTTCTCCAAGTCCTCAAGGTAACACTTTTATATAGAACATATACTACCTTAATTGAGTCCCATTGTGAAAATGATTTCCATTGTACAAGTAACAAAAAAGAAATAAATTATTACTCTGAAAACTAAAAAAAAAAGATTATTAGTCTCAAGGGAAAAAAATCCAATTTGAACTTGCTTAGGCAAAAAGAGGGATTTTATTGGCTAATGTAGCCTTGAAGATTGGGTATGTGATTAGGCAGGATGAGAAGCAAGAATTGATCCCAACCAGAAATTACTGTCTTTTGTCTTGTATGCTTGTTTCCCTCTGAGTGTATGCTTTATTTTTTCTTATTGTTAATAGGCAACATCAACACAGAGAGGGAGGACATGGCCACATGCAGCTCTAACACTAAAACATTTTAGGGAAAAGCTCTGGTTGGTCCTGCTTAGGTCACATAAACTGTCACAGGACACATCAGTGTGGCTAGGAGGTTGACAGTCTTTGTGGTTTGCGTGGGAGAGAAGGAACAGACTAGGAGAAAGAGTGTAAATTTGCCCAAGAAGGGGGAGAAACAGAGTGGAGTAAATCATGGATACCCACTTTAGCAGCCACAAAAGCAGAATGTTAGAGAAGGAATCAGTGGACATCTACTGCCGAGCCCATAAACACTTAAGATTTGGTTGTTTCATCAGAGCAAGCTGCTGATCTCCTGGGGCTACAGTTTTTCATGTGTATCAGTCAGCTATCACCATAATAAGCTGCATAACAAACATGCCACACAGATCTCAGTGGCTTACCACAACAGACATTTATTTCTCATTCACAGTTTGAGGGTCAGCAGGGATGATTCTGCCTTTTGAATCATTTAGTGCTAGGACAAGGGCTATCTGGCTCTTTTCATGACAAAGGGAGAAAGCCCAAGAGATCAAGCCAAGCTCGGCAAGAACATTTTAAAAAGTCTCTGCCTCTGCTTGCATCATGTCTATCAACATTCCTTTATCCATGTCCATCATCAGGGCCAGATCTCAGCTCTAAACTTGCCAATCTCCTCGGCATTTGGGGCTGAGATGGAAAGGCGAGTCTGTCCCTTGGCCAAATCTGCAGGTTGTGGGAAGCAGCCAAAGCTGGTTTGGGGAGAGAAGGTATACGACGCCTTTGCTGAATGTGCCCTCCTAGTTTTGTCACTGCTGAGCCCTTTCTCTTGTGAGGCTGTGTGTGTGTTGCTCCCTCCAGGGCTCTGAGACTCTGCACTGCCTTTCAACAAAGCCCCTATCCTTTGTGAACTTGAGCTCATCTAATTGTGTTTCTCTTGTTTGGAACTAAAGAACTTGAACAAACACACTTTTCCTTTTGCTGAGCTCAGTTAAACCAGAACCTTATTTATATCAACAAAGGACTGAATTAAGCTGAGTGGGTAACAGCCATCAAGAACTTGGATAACCACAAGAAGCCGATCATAGTTTCCTTAAAAGAAAAGAGAACATCGTGGTGGCTGCACGCGGGTCACAAAGCCCCAAACTGTAATTCTGCGTGCATGAAACTGCCAGGGTGAAGGGCTGGTTGTTTATAGGGGAGTAGGATGGAAAACAGTTATGCCCCCAGTTAATGAACACTGTGAACAAAGGAAGGGAATTTTTACAGCCTGTGTGGAGCAGCTGAGTGTTGAGAGGTGGAGGGAATACACAGGAGCGAAGTTTTCACTTCAATCATAGGAGGTTTTTGTGATGCTTATTATTTTAGGCTACCAGACTGTCTGCTTTCATGTATTGATATATTGACTTTGTAAAGAAAAGAATCATTAAAGAAAAGTTTGATCACATGTTTTGAGCCATCTGCTTCTGGTGACTAAGTTTGGGGTTGCAGGAATGCCAAGAAAGGATGTACTATCTTTCTCGACCGAGGCTAAAATAAAAATCACAGATCAAAAATCGGAACTTGGGGGAAGAAGCATCCGGATTTCTCAAATAAGTCAAGAAATACGCAGACTGAAGACCTCTTTCGAACTCTGGAAACATCTAACTTTGGTGGCTGAGTTTTGCCTGCTTGGTCTAAGAGAAACGTGGATGGATGGATGGGGGTGGAGTGACTGGCGTTTGAGGGCCCAGATCCAAGCACTCTCTCACCTCACTGAAGAGAATTTCCTCTTCCTCTGGATCACCTCTGCTAGGGGATAAAAATAAAAATGAGTCTATTCAAGTACCCTTGAAATTTCGCCTGCTGTAATTTGTTGAGGATTCCATTTAAAAGCTCCAGTTCCCTGGTGTAAGTCCCAGGAAAAACACTTGCCCTGAAAAGAACTGTTTTCCACCATCACATCTCACATTATCGGCCGACAAGGGTGTCTAGCAGTTAGCTTTTTATAGAGTAGGGAAACAATCTCTCTTTTGAACCACAACTTTGGGTCTTTAAATTAATGGAACTTATTTTTCTTGAGGATATTCTTGGAATATGGCAGTAGATCATTTCTTCTTTATTCTTCAACTTCAGAATGTATTTAATTTCTAATTCTAGTAAGTGTGCCCTTGGCCCTTGACCTCCCTTCTTGCTGTTAAATCAAGCTCTCTGTGATTGCTTTGGGCAAGATGGCCTAGACAAGACTGGAAGAAGGTCAAATTTGTCGTTGACTCCTTTTCACTCCCCCATCAGCATGATTCCCTTTCCACCTCCCACCTCTGCTGAGTCACTCAGGTTGCCTGGGCGACCCCATCTAGGATAGACCAACTTTATGCATTAATGCCCAGAAACCCCACTGTTGTACTTAACTATGAGCAAAACCGTATTTATGTATTTTTGTTAACTTAAAACATACAATTATTGAACATACATTGTGTACCAGCTGGTGTGTTCGGCATATAGGTAAAAAAGCAAATGCCATGAGTGCCTGTTTTCAAAGAGTTCACAGTCTGGGCAAAACAGATGCATACAAATGTACACGTGTGCAACAGCCAAGCAAACAACTAGCATAATCCTTAGATAAATAATAGAAATGTGGTGTAATAGAAATGGATTAAGGCCCTTGGGAATTTGAAGGAAAAGTAGAATTGGGAGTGAGGGAAGATTTGGGAAGTATTTAGGTTATCTGAGTCAAATCCATTCCAGAAAAAAGTGTGAGAGAAGAAATTTTCAGACAGAGGGAATATGTATTTCCTTATTTTACAGAGGAAAATAAGAATGCATTCTCAAGCACAGGGAATGAACCACAGACCAAGACCCAAGGATGACATGTGAAAAACATTTGACCCTGGAAGATCTGGGCTATATGGTCACTGTATCTATATTTCTTAAGAGATGAGAAGATTGGATCATAATGTGAAATGTAAAATGTCGATCATTTCTTATAAAAATAGTGTGCAATGAGATGGCTATTGATTTTGAAGTTAGAACCGGAGAAAACTGGAATTGAGATGAACCACACGGTATATTTATTGATCGGCTTTGGCTTAGCCGCTCATCCTCTGCAATATAGGTTTTCATAAAGAAGGATAGTAATATAAGAGGTTTCTTCAAAGTCTATTATGAAAATAGAAAATGACATTTTCTTCCTAGGTAGATTTAGCCTGATCCCATCAAATCTGTTGGGACGTTGCTTTGTATACTGTCCTTACTGAAGAGTTTGATGGATGCCATTATGGCATTAGTGAATAACTGGGGGGAGGGGAAGGTGAGCCTAGACAAACACCAAGGTCAAAGTGAACATACACCTTTTAAATTCATGTGCAAACATGCTATCAAGGAGAAGCCCTCAGAAAAACATGAAATCTCCTAAATTGTGGTATTTAAGTGCTATATTTATCCTAGTCATTGGGTACAGGGTCTGGTTAGATTGGTTTAAAGGTTTCAGCAATGGCCCCAAACAACAGTGGCTTAAATAAAGTGGAAATTTTGTTTAAGAAGCAAAGGGATGACAGTTCAGGAACCCAAATTTCTTTCCTCTTGCATTCATATTCTTTGAACTTCATCAATAACCTGGGAGGATCGGAGTTCCCATTGTGGCTTAATGGGTTAAGATCCTGACACAGTGTCTGTGAGGATGTGGGTTTTATCCCTGGCCTCCCTCAGTGGGTTAAGGGTCTGGCATTGCTGTGGCTGAGGTGTAAGCCTGTAGCTACAGGTCGGATTCGACCCCTAGCCTGTGAACTTCCACATGCCACAGGTGTGGCCATAAAAAACAAATAAACAAACAAACACCTGGGAAGAAGGACACCTCATGTTCCTTGTGAGGGAAACAGGAGGTAACGCATTCACGCCAGTCAGACTGACTTCTACTGTATATACTGGGAATTCCTCCTCCCCTTTTTTTGTCTTTTTAGGGCCGTACCTGTGGCATATAGAAGTTCCTAGGCTAGGGGCTAAATTGGAGCTGTAACTGCTGGCCTACACCACAGCCACAGCAACTTGGGATCTTAACCCACTGAGCGAGGCCAGGGATCGAACCCGAGTCCTCATGGATACTAGTCGGGTTCATTACCGCTGAGCCATGACGGGAACTCCTGGGATCCCTTTTGAAGAGTGGATCATAAAACTGCTCTGTTCTCTCTTGAACTGTGGAGCCTCTTTCTTTCACTTTTCCTGGAACTATCTTGTTTTTCACTTGATGTCTCCTGTTTGTTTTGATGGGAAAGTGTGATTCTTGAGGAGAAAAGGATGCCAAGAGGGAATTCTGTTGGTGAACACTAGAGAGAGAGAGGCCTCTATGGGTGTTTACCTGGGAAAGTTCTCCCAAATTTCCTGCCTTGCCATAAATACTTAAGAGATGTATTCTACTTCGAAATGCCAAGACATTAGAGGGTCTCCATTCTGTAGCCATGACTAGCTTCCTGTGTGTGGGGGGGAACTGCTCAAGGGACAGGCAGAGTTGTGGCCCAAGGCCCAGGGACCCATGATCTTCCAACTCTGCATTTCTAGGTGGCTGAGTCATGCACATACTTCCTATATGGGCTGGTGATTGTACGTTTTTTTCTTCTTCCTTTTCTTTTTTTTAATTAAAAAAAAATTTGATCCAGAGAAAACCATGACTCGAAAAGACACATGTACTCCAATGTTCATTGCAGCCCTCTATACAATAGCCAAGACGTGGAAACAACCTAAATGTGCATCAACAGAGGAGTGGATAAAGAGGATGTGGTACTTATACGCAACGGAATATTCCTCAGCCATTAAAAGGGAAGAAATAACGGCATTTGCAGCAACGTGGATGGACCTAGAAATTATTATGCTAAGTGAAGTCAGTCAGACAATGAGACACACATCAAATGCTATCACTTACATGTGGAATCTAAAAAAGGGACACAATGAACTTCTTTGCAGAACAGATACTTATGTTTTCCAAATGAGACAGGTTGGGGGGTGGAGGGATGCACTGGGGGTTTGGGATGGAAATGCTATAAAATTTGGTTGTGATGATTGTTGTACACCTATAAATGTAATAAAATTCATTAAGTAATTTAAAAAAATGTTTTGGCCATGCTACAGCATGCGGAAGTTCCCGGGCCGGGTATCAAATCCACGCCATAGCTGTAACCAGAGACACAGCAGCTGACACAACTTAAGCTGCTAAGCCACCAGGGAACTCCCGCATCCTCTATGTAAAAGGCCCTTCCTGTACCCAGCCTGGAAGGAGATCCAAACTTTCCTCCCCTCCAGTCTTCTGGGGGTCTAGGTAAGCTGCTGGGGGCACAGCTCTGTCTGGGTATATCTGATAATGTGCATGCTACCAGAGAGGTATTTGCATTAGGTGATTTGCCTGTAGTGAGAGAGCTTCTAACTCCAAGAAGACCTTCTTACAGAACCAGACTGGCAGACCCAGACCCTAGGAACATGTTTCTTAGTCATGTAATGATAAGAGTGGCAGCAGTGAGGCAGTTCTCTAAGTGTGGACGCTAAGCTACCTGGGGAACACTGTTGAAAACACATATGCCTATAGAGAACGGGATTGTGGTTGCCAAGGGGGATGGGATTGGGGGAGGGATGGAAGGGGAGGCTGGGGCTAGCAGATGTAAGCCATTATATATAGAACGGATAAGCCACAAGGTCCTACTGTATAGCACAGAGAACAATATTCAGTGTCCTATAATAAGCCAGGATGGAAAAGAACATGAAAAAAAAAAGAATGTAAAAAAAAATATGTGATAACTAAGCCACTTTGCTGTACAACAGAAATCAGCCAACTATACTATAATAAAAAAAAATAAATTACAAAAAACATAGAGGCCTGGGTTCCACTTAGACCCTCTGAATCAGAATCTCTGGTGGAAAGGTCCAGGACTTTGCCCCTGGTGACTGACCCCACAACCTCACTGCTTCAAGTGGAGTACAGGGCCAGGCTTATCTTGGGGCTTTAAGAAACACAGCCTCTCAGGCCCCATCGCAGATCTCCTGAGTCAGAGTCCGCATGTGAACCATTTCTCCCTTGTGATTCTTCATGCCCAGTAAAGTACTGACTTAAGGTCGAAAACCATAGCACCCAAAGGATTCTCTTCCTGACAGACAGATTCTGAGAGGTGGGAGGGAGAAGCAAGTCAGAGTACGCTTCTGAAGCCCAGGTGAAGCAGTTTGCATGCAGGGGCTGTCCGAAAGGGAGCTCAGATGATTCTGGTGCAGTGAGGACTCCAGGGAAGGGGTTAGCAGTCTGCCTTCTCCGGGGCTGGCATCTGTAAGTGCTCTTGGAGGCAACACGGACAACCTGAATGGCACTGGCAGCACTGCCACGGGGGGAGGGACGTGTCCTCAAATGTCTTACCAAGTGGCAGACTCCCAGGGATGGGGAGGGAGAGGCTGGGGCAGAAGAGGAAGAAATGGCAGGCACCGTGTGTTGACAGTAGGGAGATGTCTGGAAGAATGCAGGCGGGCATTCAGCCCTGCTGATTCCCAGAAGGAACTGAGCGAGACTGTGGGGCTTTGAGAACAGACAGTCTATGCAGTATCAGTGTGGGTGAGACCAGCAGGTACAGATCAGAGGCTGCGGAGGCTGAAGGAAAGCAGATTCCATTATAGTTATTCCAAACATGCCACTGGAGGCAGTGTTTTTGTGCCCCAGTGGTTTTCACCTAAGGCAAATACCTCTCTGGTAGCATGCACAGGTCATCAGATATCCCAGACAGGGCCAGGCCCCCAGGAGGGGCTATTCTGAGACCCCCAGTGTCTGGAGACTTTGACATCTAGTGGGTCAAGGCCAGGGTATAACTTGGCTAAACAGCCGCCCAAGCAAAGTCTTAATTGGGCTGAAATGTCAGTACTTCCCAGGTTGAGAAACTTGGATTTGTATCCTAGAAGTGGATTTAGAAGAAACCAGTGTTCCCTATCAATTTTACAACCATCGATGGTGACTTTTAAAGATTTACCATACAGGGTTAATCGGAACCCTTTTGGCTGGTAATTGAGTTGACCGCAGCATCATTTCAAATTGACTGCTTATTATTTTTTTTTTGTTAGTACCTTTGCAGATACGGAAGTCAAACTGATCAATCTCAAATAGCCAGGGGAGCCTTCTGGCTTTTTAAAAATCCCAGGCACTGTACTTGTTCCAGTTCCTCATTCTTTTTCTCCTCAGTACTATCAGTCCTGAAAAATAATGACAATTGACTCAGCTATCAGGCGACCAGTTCCTGCTGAGTGCTGAGAATGGTGTTATCAGGGTCCAACACTTGGAATACTCCCATTTTATCATGAACTTGGCCTATAGGCTGGAGGAGGGGAGGGAAGTGATTACCCATCCCACACTGGCACCCAGCACTTGCTCATCATATCTGTTCAATTCTGAGCTTAAAAAACAAATTACACATATACACACATATATATGTATATATGTATAGTAAATATAAATTACAGTTTTGGAATAACCAGTTATTAGTTTTTCTTCTTGTTATCAGTGGGCCACTTGGGAACTCCCCCAAAAAGGAGAAAAGTGATTCTTAGAATTCAAATTTCTGGGCAGGGGAAAGAAGACACTCTCTAGAGAGGGCTATGGACCTCGGTAAAAATAAACCAAGAGACACGTGAAAGTAAAAATGAAATGCATTTTGGAAAGAGGAATACTAAGTTTAGAGAAGAAACATGCTATAGGCAAGAGAGTACTGGAGTTTCGATCAGATAGACTTTGGGTGAATTCTGGCTCCGCCACATACCAGCTAGGTGACTATGGGCTTGTTTCTTATTGTTTCCATTTTTCTTAAAAAGGGGTAATACCATGTCCCTCATAGAATTGTCCATTGATTAGCTATTGTTGTGTAACAAAAGCCACAAAATCTCAGCGGCGTAATGCAATAAATCTTTGTTTAGGTCATGTAGGGTCAGCTGGGAGTTGGCTAATCTGGGCTGGAGTGGTTTAAAACATTTTTTAAAAATTGAAACAGTTGATTTACAATGTTGTGTTAGTCTCAGGTATATAGCAAAGTGACTCAGTCTCAGGTACATAGCAAAATGACTGATATATATGTACACTTTTGCAGATTCTTTTCCATTACAGGTTTTTACAAGATACTGAATACAGTTTCCAGTGCTATACAGTAGGTCCTTGCTATTTGTCTGTTTTATATATAGTAGTGTTTATATCTTAACCCAAACTCCTAATTTATCCTTCCTCCCCTTTCCCCTTAGGTAACCATAAGATTGCTTTCTATGTCTATGAGTCTGTTTCTGCTTTGTGCATAAGTTCATTTGTGTCCTTTTTTAAAGATTTTACATATAAGTAATATCACATGATATTTGTCTTTCTCTGTCTGACTTACTTCACTTAGTATGATCATCTCTAGGTCCATCCATGTAGCTGCAAATGGCATTATTTCATTCTCTTTATGGCTGGGTTTTATTCCATTGCATATATGTACCACATCTTTATCCATTCCTCCGTCAATGGACACTTAGGTTGCTTCCACGTCTTGGCAATTGAAAATAGTGCTGCTGGGTTGGAGTGGTTTTGTTCTCTGAGAGCCTCATTCTTTTCCTGGACCAGAGGGCTGCCTGAGAATGTGTTATCCTGTTTCAAGTCTCTGCTTGTATCACATCTACTGACACCCTACTGGCCAAAACTGGTCATGGGACTGGGGCCAAAGCCAAGGGGAGGGGAAGCACCCTGCCCAGTAGAAGCCAAAGCAAGTCCCAGGCAAACTCAACATCCTTGCAGCAGAAAGTCCAAATTTCCCAGGAAAGTAAGGGGGAGGGAGTGAACATTTCTGAATGCTAATCAAATCTGCCACTGCTGTTACAGTGATTAAGTGAATTTATGTCCTCCAAGCACCTTGCATAATATCTGGCCCTGAAGTGTTTAGTAAATGTTAGTTCCTTTCTCCTCCTCCAAACTCTGATTTTACAATGAAGAATGGCAAACATAAACTTAATTTCAGAGACACAACAACTATTTTAACATAAACCTGAATTCTGTTTTAGGATCAGCCATGAAAGAAAGGATAAAAGGAATGAGAAGAGGTATTGAGGAAAACGAGGAAACAGTCAGAAGAATGAGGGGAGAAAGAAACAATACCTTCTCAAGTGTTGAGACAGTAAGGCGGGGATAAAAAAAGTCATAAAATACAGTCATTGAACAGAGGAAAAATAAAGGGGGAGGAGGAGAAAAATGACTGAACAAGAGAATCATCATGAAACGCGGGGAGGTTTTTCAGAATATATATACCTTTCTTCTCTCCCCTCCTTCCCAAATTCTGAACTGCACTTTTCACGTGGAAAAGACTAGGAAAGGGAGAGGAACGTTTACGGTTTTACCACCTCTCTCAAGGTTTTATGAAAGACTAATTTGTGTTTTAACTACTGTTTACAAGGTCATTGAGCTGCATTCTGTCCTCGTACTTTGGAAGCTCTAATCTGAATGTGGTTATTATTTCCACCTGCCCAGTGGAGCAAGCAGCTCCTGGAAATGCGATGTGCGGAAGAAAGGAATGATGTCACAGGGACCAAGTGAAACTGACTTGGGGTTTTCAACTGGCATGAGTCAGTCCATCCAGAGAACAGAATATTCTCGGCACAACCTATCTGATCATAAAGAATTTCACGTCATCTGACTGCTCAGGGTTTCATGGTAGAAAAAAAAAAAAGGTGCAGGAATTATTTTCTAGGGGACAACTGAACCCTCAATATAATCCTCAGCCCATAAGTAGCTTCCAGAAGAAGAGAAGAAATGCCTTGGCCAAATTTGACTTGGTTGGAGTTCCCTTGTGTTGCAGAGGGTTACATATCCAGTGCATTCACTACGGCAGCTCAGGTTAGTGCTATGGTGAGGGTTTGATTCCTGGCCCAGGAACTTCCACATGCTTTGGGTGTGGTCCAAAAAAATTTTTTTTGACCTGCTTAGCAAGGAACAAAAGGAAGCCCTAGTAAAATGAAAAGTGTTAGGATTTAACTGGGCTCTCCTTGTAAAGTGTAATGGTGGATGGTTTTTACTACATCCCATGCTTAGGGAAGTAGACACACAATTTCAGCCCTCTGTATTTTCCATATTGAAACTCTTGTCTGCTTCTTGCCTGAGCTGTCTTGCTTTATGGTCACACTGCCAAGAACTAACACACAAGAGATGCTTAGAAATTGGGGTGAGGTCAGGAAAAGGCTGCTTTTGAAATTATAATTAGCAAAAAAAACCAAAAACCGACTCGTTATGGACAGCAGCAGGCATAAGATGTAATTCCTCTATACACATTCCTTAAAAAAAAAAAAAGCAACTCGTACAGCTTGAAGAAATGAGAGTGTTTGAAAAAAATATCCAGGGTTTCACATAAAAAGATAGGTTTGGAATGTAAAGATGTTAAAAAACAAACAAACAAACCCCACCACAAAACAGTATCTTGAATGGTGGTGCTATAAGCTGGTAACTCGAGCTAAGGAGTGACTTTAAAAAAAAAAGATTTTTTTTTTCCTGGCCATGCCCGTGGCACATGGAAGTTCCTGGGAGAGGGACAGAACCTGCACCACAGCAGTGGTCTGAGTCACCGCAGTGACAACACTGGATCTTTAACTCGGTGAGCCAAAAGGGAATCCCACAAACAAACTGATTTTATCTTTTTGTCTTTTTAGGGTCACATCCACAGCATATGGAAATTCCCAGGCTAGGGGATGAATCAGAGCTGCAGCTGCCGGCCTACACCACAGCCACAGCAACGCCAGATCCAAGCCGCATCTGTGAACTACACCACAGTTCAGGGCAACGCCAGATCCTTAACCCACCAAGCAAAGCCAGGGATCGAACCCGTGTCCTCATGGATACTAGTCAGGCTGGTCACCCCTGAGCCACAATGAGAACACACAACAAACTGATTTTTAACTGAAGGGCTTTATGGAAACTCGAAAGAAGAGACTGGAATGCAAGAATTTTCTGGTATTTTTCTTCTACCATGTTCCACTTGCTCCTGCTGGCCTCTTGGTTCTTACTCATCTCATCAAGTTCATGACCAGATTCAGGCCTTTCCACTTGCTCTGCCCTGGGCCGGGGAAGCACTTCCAACTAAATGCTGGCATGCCTCACCCTCACTTCTGGGAATTAGGGCTGCTTAAACACCATGTCCCCACCCAGGCCTGCTCTGCCTTCTGACCTAAAGCTGCTCTCTCTTCCCCTCTGTCCTCTAACCTGACATTAAATCTCTTCCTATCATTTCCTACCACCCGACATGATATTACGCACTTTCTTTGCTCATCTGTCCCTTGTCTGTTCTTCATCAGAATGTAAGCTCGCTGAGGCCAGGGCCTTCGTTTTACTCACCATTGTGTCCTTAGAGTCCAGTGTCTGTGGCTGGCACGTGGCCAGTATTGCAGTAAATTTTGTTCAGTGAATGAAGGCCTGGAGGAAAGGACATCATTTCAGACTATCCATCATAGTTCTAAAGATGAAAATATCCTTAACATGTGTAATGGCCATCTTTTGGCTCCTGTGGCTTTATGAAAAATTCATGTGGACATATACATTCATTCCTGGAAGGGCCAGTGTAAGCTCCTAGGTGTGGAACCTAGGTGCTGAATGCAGAACTGAAACAGATAAGGCGGGGGTTCCTGTCCTCAAGAAGCGATTGTCTAGAGGTGGAGGGCAGTCTCCCTGTGTGGTTGCTGGGAGTGCCATTCACACAGACGTGACATAAATCACGCCCGCCTACAGCCATGATGCACACAACCTGTCCAACTGGACATAGCAACCCTGGGAGACAGTATTTCTCTTCCCTTCAGCCGACTGGTACTTTCTAACAACCCAGAGACCGCAGGACTTTCATTCATTCATTCAACTAGCATTTACAGAATACCTCCTATATACAAGAAAAGTGCTGGAAAAACAAAGCAGACGAAACAAATCCCTTGGAGTTCTTTGGTGGTGCAGTGGGTTAAGGATCCAGTGTTGTCACTGTTGTGATACAGGTTGGATCCCTGGCCAGGGAAATTCTGTCTTCCATGGGTGTGGCCAAAAAAAAAAAAGTAATTCTGGAATCAACTATACTCCTATATATATACATATATATATATATATATATTTTTTTTTTTTTTTGGTCTTTTGTCATTTTAGGGTTGCTCCTGCAGCATGTGGAGGTTCCCAGGCTAGGGGTCTAATCGGAGCTATAGCCGCCGGCCTACACCACAGCCACAGCAACGTGGGATCTGAGCCGCATCTGCAACCTACACCACAGCTCACAGCAAAGCCGGATCCTTAACCCACTGAGCAAGGCCAGGGATTGAACCCTCGATCTCATGGTTCCTAGTCGGATTTGTTAACCACTGAGCCACGGCAGGAACTCCTCCAATATATTTTTTTTAAATAAAAAGAAAATGAAGTGTAGCTATCTAGATTTCAATAAATGAAAGATATAACTTCTCTCTACAAATCACACACAGAGAAAAGCACTGGAAGCTGGAGGACCAAAGTGATCCTAACATTGTCCCTGACTGTAAGCTGCTTACAGGTTAGTGGGGAGACAGGCATGAAAACAGGTAAATAGTGCACACACACTAAGGGTCCAGTCAGGCTGGTGGGAGAGGATATAAAAGGGCTTCCAACCCTGTCTTGGGAGATGGGGGGATTTCAGCGACATATATTTATATACGTATAGTCTTTTTAGGGCTGCACCTGCAGCATATGGAAGTTACCAAGCTAGGGGTTGAGTCAGAGCTGCAGCTGCCGGCTTACGCCACAGACACAGCAACGAGGGACCCTTAACCCACTAAGCAAGGCCAGGGATGGAACTAACATCCTCATGGATACTAGTCAGGTTCGTTACCACTGAGCTATAATGGGAACTCCTCCAGTGAGATTTTCAGAAGGACTAATCCCTAGTCAGTCTCTGCTGGGAAGCTGTATGCTGCATGTACCCCTAAAATTGCAGCAGGTTCGGGAGTGGATCTGTCTTTGCTTCAAGGGTTGGTTCTCAGCTGCGCGTTGAGTAGTTCTCCAGGTGTGAAAAGGAAAGGGTGTGGGGCCAGGAGGGAAGCTAAGAACAAAGCCCTGAGACACAAGAGCCCTGGGACCAAGTTCAGGCTGGCAGCAGGAGTGGAGGATCTGGGGACAGGCAGGGTCCAGGCCATGCAGATCTCTCCGAGGAGTAAGCCCTTAGGAAGGAGTCTTTGGCGCTCAGTCGGGGTGGAGGAGGACATGCTCTTCAGGGTCAGGAAGCAGCTGCCCTGACCGGGTGATGGGGGGAGAACCGCTCTGATTGTCCGTGGAGGGAGGTGAGGAAACACAGATGCAGAGAGAATAGCAAATGATGGGAGAGGGAGTGGCAGGGGACAGAATAGGAGTGAGTGTGAGAAATTTGTACAAGTCTTTGTGCTTTAGGGTGAATAGGAACAAAGCACATAAAACGCTATTTCTCTATTCTGACATGCTATACATAAATACATTCCTCTGGATCATTTCTGTAGTTATGTGAACAATGGTGATACGAACGGAATACAAAACATGGGGAAAAGTTCACCTACTTTATATATATTTTTTTACTACTCAGACAAGTAATTTTATTTTTGTGTCTTTCTGGGCCTTGCAGGAAAACCTATAAAATGCTTCTACCTCTGTAATCAGAGTGTTGCTATGATTGCATGGTCAGCTGTGTTACACCAAGCATAGTCGTGTGTAAGCACCTTGTCAGCTCTAATGCATTAAGCCAAAAAATATGCACATGGCATAAATAAAGGAAAAGAGATCAGGTTATATTGAAGTGGTTGTGATCTTCCTCCTTCACTAAGGAGGAAGGATTCTTGCTTATTTGATCATTCTAAAGCTTTCCTTATTTCCTGGAATTGGGGGAAAAATTTTTTTTTTTTTTTTGGCCATGTCCATAGCATGAGGAAGTTCCCTGGCTAGGGATCAAACCAGGGCCACAGCAGTGCAACACTGTATCCTTAACCCGCTGCCCCACCAGGGAACTCCTAGAATTGGGAAAATTGAACCAAAAGAAAAAAGGAAAACAGTAAAGAACCCTCAACCAGAGGGCTACAAAATAAAGACCTAAGATGACGAAAAGACAAGGGATATCTTGAAATGGAATGGTTATCTCGCAAAAAACACCACGGTGACATCAAAGTGACATAAAACTGGTAAATATTTTACACAGGCTTTCTGAAAAAATAAAACTGTGTATGTGTGTACACATACACTCATAAGTTTATCAGGGATTTTATTGTATAGCATACAGATTACAAATAATAAAATACATAATACTTTCTTACAAATTCTTTTTTGTCGTTTTTTGTTTGTTTGTTTGTTTCTGTTTTTTATGTCACTCCTGAGGCATATGGAGGTTCCCAGGCTAGGGGTCGAATTGGAGCTACAGCTGCTGGCCTACACCACAGCTGCAGCAGCACCAAATACGAGCTGCATCTGCGACCTACACCACAGCTCATGGCAACGCCAGATCCTTAACCCCCTGAATGAGGCCAGGGATCGAACCCACAACCTCATGGCTCCTAGTCAGAATTGTGTCTGCTGTGCCACGATGGGAACTCCTATAAATTCTTTATAAACAATTGATTACTACAAAATGCTTTCATTGATTTTTGCTGAACTCTTAGATCCCTTGCAACTGATAAATGCATATGGTTCTAACATAAACATTGGTTAATATTTTCATTTATGTTTACAAGTTAGACATAAGAAAGCGAATCAACAAAGAATATGTTTAACTTTACACATTCATCAGTGATGTGAGCTGAGTGACTTCTTTGCTGAATCTCAGGATAGTTTTTGAACACCGAAGGAATCTGTTCTTGATTTCGGGGTCTGTATAATGAATGGAATTTTAAGTTTAATCTGTGTTCCTAGCATTTTTTTCCCCCATGACTTTAAGTCTTGGCAACTACGAAAACAAAAAACTAAGCCCTGGTTTGGGGCGTTTGCTGATTCCTATAGTGTAAACATTCTCTCCATGGCCAATTTTAAGCTACCAATGTGAGGTCCCTGAACGTTGAATAGTATTTCACTATTACACTGCATAGTATTTCCACCTTACAGATACAGGGTGTAGAGAAACTTTAAGAGCATATACAAATGAATTTATTTACAGACCAGAAACAGACTCACAGACTTCAAAAACGACCTATGGTCACCAAAGGATAAAGGTAGGGGGTTATGGATTAGGGGTTTGGGATTGGCACAGGCACACTACAGTATATGAAATGAATGGTTAATGAGGGTCTGCTGTAGAGCACAGGGAACTCTGCTCAATGTTCTGTGATGACCTGTACAGGAAAAGAATCTGAAAAAGAATGGATGTGTGTGTATGTATGACTGAATCATTTTGCTGTACACCTGAAACTAATACAACGTTGTAAATCAACTGTAATTCAATAAAATTTTTTCAAATGGGAAAAACAGAGTAGATAGTAGTAAAATGTAGTAAAATAATTAGATAGTGATGGATTTTGAATGTTTAAAAGCTTCCTTGAGGTATAGCTGACATGCAGTAAACTGCACATACCTGAAGTATACCATTTGATAAACTTTGACCTTTATATCCATCTGTGAAATGACCACCACAATCAAGATGATGAGCACTGGAGTTCCAGTCATGGCTCAGTGGTTAACGAACCCGACTAGCATCCATGAGGGCACGGGTTTGGTCCCTGGCCTCGCTCAGCGGGTTGAGGATCTGGCATTGCCGTGAAGCTGTGGTGTGGCTTGGATCCCACGTTGCTGTGGCTCTAGTGTAGGAAGGTGGCTACGGCTTCAATTGGACCCCTATCCTGGGAAACTCCATGTGCCACAGGTGCAGGCCTAAAAGATAAAAAAAAAAGATGATGAATACTTAACATAACTTCCCATATTCATGCCCCTTGGTAACCACCGATTCCCAGCCCTGTCCTCAGATGACCACTGATGGGCTCTCTGTCACTGTAAGGGGGATTCGATTTCTCTAAGTGGAGTCACTCCGTGTGCATTCTTCTTTGTCTGGCTTCGGCATAACTATTCTGAGGTTCACTCATCTTGTTGCATGCTTATTCCTTTTCTCCCTCGGAGTATTGCATATTTATCACTTTGGTTTATAATTTATTTTGTTGCAAGTTTATACCATTTAATTTTTAATAATGGCTGCCTTGAACAACCAGCTGGCAAAATTCCTGAAAATTTAACAATTGGCTCTATCAAGCTGGTGCAAGCCAGCTCTGGTGTACCTCTGGTAGGCTGTGTGTATGGCCTGTGTGCATGTGAGCATCTTGCTTTAGAGAGAAGGCTGAGAGTCTGGCACAGCTGCAGGGTTTGGGGAATAATTGGAAATGAATCAAAGGGGAGAGAGAATTTCTAACTCATTCTTCTGTGCTCCTTCTTTGGTGTTCTTTGAGAGAAACTGCAGTAAAGTGCTAATTAAAAATTCCTTTTTCGTTGCTGGCTTGTTGTTTTAATTAATGCATGACTGGACCACAATAGAGCTGGCCTTTGGGTGTTTTGCATGAGGGACTTTTCTTCCTGAGGGTTTGAAGAGAGAACATTAAAAGCCAGAGTCAACTTGCTAATGGTTCCTGGGGGCAAACAGGCAGAGAAAGATCTGGAGCCGATGCCTGGGCAGAAGGATGCTGGGATTTGACTGCTCACAGACAATGTCCCCTCCCCCCAAAGGCACCGGACAGACAGGTGTGTGGAGAGGCCCTGGGTTCATTCTGTGTCACCGGCAGATTGTCATCAAGGAGATGCAGCTGGAGATGTAATGTTCATTGTGTATGGCCCTGAATATAAATTCGGGTACTGGCTGAGGAACAGGAGGATGTCCATGCTCCTTCTGGGCTGTAACAAACTAAAATAGCTACTAAGGAGCACCGCAATGATAACAACTGCTTATTAAGTTTCTTACCCATGAGACCCTCAGCGGAGTGCTCTCTGTACAGTATCTAATTTAATATTCCAGACAATTTGAGCTGAGTCAGGGAACTGTACCCATTTTACAGGACAGTTAAGTCCTCTGCCAGAGGTCCACCAGGAGGTGGTGGAGGCAGTATCTGACCCCAGGTCTGTCTGATTCCTCTGGTCTTAAGCCCTATACTGTGCAGCCTTCTAGTTTGCTGAGCTGTAGAAACTTAGAGGGCAAGGCCTTAAAACAAGAATTACAGACCTGGGGAGTTCCTGCTGTGGCTCAGCATACAACGGGATACCCGACTAGCATCCATGAGGATTTGGGTTCCATCCCTGGCCTCACTCAGTGAGTTAAGGATCCAGCATTGCCGTGAGCTGTGGTGTAGGTCACAGACGTGGCTTGGATCCTGTGTTGCTGTGGTTGTGGCTGTAGCTGGCAGCTGCAGCTCTGATTCGACCCCTAGCATGGAAACTTCCATATGCCTCGGGTGTGGGTCTAAAAAGCCAAAAAAAAAAAAAAAAAAAAGAATTACAGACCTGGTTGACAAAAGGCCTTTCCCAGACTTAACAATAGCATCCCTGGCTGCCTGCAGGCCAATAATCTGGGAACTTTTAAACTATTTTTTTTGCAACTTGGATTCACTCCTCAAGGCAGTGGGGGTGCCATTGACAGAGTGTAGAGTAATGGGCTCAAGTATGTATTAGAGAAAAATAGGCTGGAGAGGGGTTATATAACTTCCAAAATAGGCTAAAGACACGCCCAAATACAAGGTAAATAAATGTATCCTCTCCTTTTGTCAAATCCTTCCAACTATTATTTTACAGATTAGATTCAGAGAAGGTAAGGAACTTTCCCAAGGCCACACAGCTCCCAAGAAGTCATGTCAGGACTTAAGGTTCTACTGTATATAGCAAAGGAAGGCCCTCTCATCCTCTGAACCCTGAGGAAGAGAACAAAGGATGCCTGAAAAGGAAGGAGCGGGAGTGGGTTGGGGAGGAGGGCTGTCAGAACAAAGACACACAAACTATAGAGGCTTAAGTAAATAAGCCTATTTATCTCCCAAGAAACAGTCCAGAATGAGCTCATCTGGGCTGTTAAGGTAGCTCTGCTCTAAAAGGACATTCAGAGACCCTGGTGCCTTCCATCTTAACACCCTGTAATCTCCTTGAATGTTCTTAACGCTGATGCTGGCTCACTTCCACACTGGTGGTCTACCCGGGGCAAGGAGAAAAGAGGGTCCAGGTCCATCTTTTAGAAGACCTGAAAGTTGACTCCACCCCATCGGTCTAAGTAAGATACATGGCCACACTACAAAGGAGTCTGGGGAATGTAGTATCTTCTTGGGTGGCTGGATTTCTAGCTAAAACTTAGAGGTTCTAATACTGAAAGGAGGGAGGAAATGGATACTATATAATCCAAGTCATTTATTAGAAGTATGCCTAGGGAAGTCACAAGACAAAGCCACAAAGGCCGCTTGTATAACAGACACTTACACAAGCCAATGAATGAAAACAACATTCTGCAACAATTTAAAATGTATCCTGTGACAAACAGTGTTTCTAATGGAGGATGGGACTGCATTCAGCATCCTGTGTATCTGAGTCATTCCTCTGTGGCTCTCCTTGGGAGATGGTGGCCGTTTCCGAGTGGGTATTCCTTACAACTCCAGCCTCTGCTGATGAGTCAACAATTGTCATACCATTCTGCCTGTTCTCATGAGAGGTGGGGACCAATGGATACTGATGCTAAAAGGAAATGAGTGATGCTGGCTGAGAGTGTTGGTGACGGCTGGAGACAATGGGCGCTAAGCAACTATTCCTTAGTTTTAGACACCGAGGCCAGGAGGAAGCATGGCTAGGGTTTTCAGGAATTTGAGTCTCAGAATTCAGAAATCCAAGTTTTAGCATGTAATCTAGTCTTTCCATGTTGGCTCAAATATGTTAACACCACTCTGTAAGCCTAAAAGAACACCCCTGTGAGCTTGAGAGCAGGCTCTGGTCTCTGGCTTAATCTCCCTTATTTCCTTCTCTGTAAAGTGGGAGTGATACTACTTCACAGCATTATAGGGAGGATGGAAGGAAACAGTGTATGTCTGGGCAGATAATCATTATTGTATCTGATTTTTTTCATAACAAATCTGCCTTGGAATTAGAAAATCCTCATACTCCATCTCAGTGGATAGAAAATTTAAGATGGATGTTTTGAAGAAGCTGAGAGGGTAGAGTCTATAAGATTTATTCAATTGGCTATTCCTTTTTTTTTTTTTTTTTGGTCTTTTTAGGGCTGCGCACCTGTGGCACATGGAGATTCCTAGGCTAGGGGTAGAATCAGAGCCTGTAGCTACTGGCCTACACCACAGCTCACAGCCACACTGGATACTTAACCACTGAGCGAGGCCAGGGACCAAACCTGCATCCTCATGGAGACTAGTCAGATTCATTTCTGCTGAACCATGACGGGGACTCCAGAATTAGCTATTCTGACTCAGGACTCCACATCTATCCCAATTTACATTTCCCAGCATTTCCATTTGGAGGTGTCACGGTCAAGAATTGGGTGTAGCTTCTGATCCACAAGTTTGAATTAAAGAGGAAGAAAAATCCATCCTCCATTCATCTCTTGTTAGTTGTGTGACTGGCCCAGTTAGTTCACATCCTTGAGCCTTAGTTTTCTTATTTTAAAAATGAGAGTAATAATAACTTAGCTCTTAAAATAATTGTCAGGACTCAATGAGATGATAAAATCCTTAGTGTCCATTGCTGGGCATATAGTTAAGTATTCAATAGCCATTCATTGTAATTAAGTATTATGTCTTACCCAAGTGGAAGATATGGAAATGGGTAGCTTGCTATTTTGATTTTTGATAAAAATTTGTATTTTCTGGCAAGTCCTTTTGCTTAGTCAACATCCTGAGTTGCTTTTCCTCTAGGAGAACTGTGATCCTACAATAGATAAAATCTTAGGAAATCTTGCCTAAATTATCCGTTATGCAATTCCCTACAGCAAGAAGATAGTGTCGGGTGTAAAGTGTTCTAAAACAACAGTGACCTTTAAAGAAAAGCTATTTATTCGTAAAGTAAATCACTAAAGAAAAGGGGGAAAAGGTTGTGTATACTGTTCTGTATACTGGACTGGTGCCTTGTTTTGCATTATTTTGGTTGGTTATAGGTTATGTATGAAAAGTTCTTATTTCAGAGCAGAGAGATGCTGTGAAAAATAAATTATTGAAATTTCCTACAGTAAAGGACATACAATCGGTTCCCCACAGGTGAAAACAGTGGAAGCAAGATGCAAAGGTCAATGAGTACTTTCAAAAAGTGATCAACCGGCAATGAAGGTCTTTTTCAAAAATAGATAATAATTACCAGTTCCGTTTTTTTTTTTTTTTTTTTTTGGCCTTGACATGCAGTGACTTGACATGGGATCTCAGTTCCCAGGGACTCAGTTCCCTGGGATTGAACCCAGGCTGCAGCAGTGAAAGCACCAAATCTTAACCACTAGACCACCAGCGAATTCAATAATTACTGATGTTTATTGGGCTTTTCCTATGGACCGTTCATTGGGTAGGTTGCATTACATGCTTTATCTCAGGGAATTCTCTCAACAACTCTGCGACTGGCTCTTCTTGTTGCCATTTTTCAGATGAGGACATTGATGCTTGGGAACGTTAACTAACTTGACTAGCTTTATCATTTATCAGTAGCATGGCTCCAATGCTCCTGATTCTATGAGGGAATGGAAATTTTAGTGAATGAGATGGAGAGAAAGATACTTAACTTGGTGTTTTAAGCCTATCTCAGAGGGTGTATCCAAATAAAGAGCCTTGCTGTGGGGCTTGGGGGAGGGAGGAGGGAAGCCGGAGGTACAGGAGGGGAGGTGAACAGGCAGTGGAGACACTGAAGACCAACTCTGAGTGCCCTGTGATTCTGGCAGCTGTGCTGAGATCTCATGCTCATTCTTTGATAACCTGACCTATTTGTTCTGACCTGAGAATGCCATTTATTACCTACATTTTTTTTTGTCTTTTTGCTTTATCTAGGGCTGCACCCGCGGCATATGGAGGTTCCCAGACTAGGGGTCTAACAGGAGCTGTAGCTGCTGGCCTTCACCACAGCCACAGCAACGTGGGATCCGAGCCGTGTCTGCGACCTACACCACAGCTCATGGCAACACCGGATCCTTAGCCCACTGAGCAAGGTCAGGGATAGAACCTGCAACCTCATGGTTCTTAGTCGGATTCGTTAACCGCTGAGCCACAACAGGAACTCCTATTATTTTTCTTTTTTAGGGCCACACCCACAGCATATGGAAGCTCCCAGGCTAGGGGTCGAATTGGAGCTGCAGCTGCCGGCCTACTCCTTAGCCACAGCAATGCCAGATCTGAGCCGTGTCTGCGACCTACACCACAGCTCAGTGCAACGCTGGATCCTTAACCCACTGAGCGAGGCCAGGGATCAAACCCGCATCTTCATGGATACTTGTCAGGTTTGTGACTCTTGAGCCACAACAGGAACTCCTGATTATCTAATTGTGATCGCCATTCTAGAATTCCTGTGATGTCCTGGTTTCAAACACACTGTTGCACTGTTCTCCTAAGTACATTCACACTTGTCAGACTAAGTTTGGGAGTCATGGTCTTGCAATTATGGGCATGGTTTCCAGAGGCCCTCAGTTCCGGTTCCCTGACTCCAGCTGGCAAGGTGACCTCTCTCCGGGTGCAGTCGGCCTCTGTCAAGACAAGAACATTCTCATGACAGTTCTGACAATCTCCCACTCTCCTGTGTGGAGAGGAAATGTTGTTTAGGACTCTGTATTGTTGGCTATTTTATTTGCAGTATCATACTTCCTTCCTGTTGTGGAATTAAATAGACATGTAGACATCCCTTTCAGGATAATAATTTAACCTATATCCTTACTTTGATCTCCTTTCAATTCAATTGTTAGCTTGCATGAATTTATCTATAATTGTAAAATATTGTCCTTGACTATGTTAAGGGAAATTTTTGACAAAGAAACTATTTCAATTATGAAACTGTTGACCTCGAATCAGAAGATACAAACTAGATATATACACAGACAAAAATATTTTTGTGTGTAATAGGCTGGGGGAAAAACACTCCAAAGATTCTTATCCTAGTAAAAGCAAAATACTGTTTCTATTTTATTATTATTGTTATTATTTTTTGCTGGTTTGGAGCCCACTAGCCAACTCTGGTGGGTGGAGCTATGGAAAGAAGAGGGGCCACTGGGTCACCTGGGCTGTACTTTTGGCTTTGTCATTGTATGGCTCAGAGTCCTTTGGCTTGCATGTTGGAGAAAGGGCAACTCAAAATCACTTAAGCAAAAAGGAAGTTTCTTTCTTAGGTAACTTATATGTTCAGGGGTCACTCTGGTCTTAGGTGTCTCAGAGCTGTAAACTACGTCATCAAAGCTTCCTTTCTCTCCGTCCCTCAACTATACTCCTGCTTCTTTCTCAGACTCCACATGGCAGTGGTGTCAGCTCTGGTCTCATCTTATCCCAGGCCCTAGATCAGAATGAGAGTGCGGAAGACTTTCCCCGTAGTCCTAAGGTTCACTCTGAATGGACAAGCCTAAGGTCTGAGACAGGCTAGCACCTCAGACCCGGAACCCTCGGCCGCAGTGGCTGGACAAACATTTCCCCAAGCAACAGAATACAAAGAAACTATATAGACTAAAAACAACTGTTTGCATGGCAGCTGGGGCAAATTATAGGCAAAAAGATACAAAAAACCCTAAAAATCCAACGGCCACTTCTGAAGAACTGGGAACAAAAGCAGGGAGTCAGAAGCCAGAGCAGGGTACTACGCACGCCTTCCTGTACACAACACCCCCAAAGGGGTGGGCAGACCACCTAAGCCACCTCTCTGGCTCTCTTGGACTCACCCTTACCCTTGCTCCATATAAGAAACCAGCTCAACCCCTTCAGGGGGCAAGCAAGCAAGGGAACCTGTTGTTTGTTTTCACTTCCCCCCGCTGCAGCAGGGGCCCCAATAAAGCATCGCCTGAATTTTCCTGTCTGGCTTCTTAGCAACTTCTATGGATTAAGGAAGGCCAAGAACCCAGATCAGTAACAGATCCATGTTAGCTCTGAACCAACCGTGGTGGTGCTTTAATGGACCAGCTCTGGCTGGAACCTCATCCAGACCCTGTTAGAGTGGGGGCCTGTAACCAGAAGGGGAGATTTACAGTGGGGAGTTGCAAGGCCACCCACCAATTACATGACCTTAGAAGGATAAATAAACCTCTGTGAAAATTAGAGATTTTTGTGATGCCCACAAAAGACTAGTTTATAGATGAATATACCAATAGACTATAGAGTAATCATATGGTATATATAGACAAATACACCATAGTGCTTTTTCAACTATGAAGTACTATACACTTTTATGTTATCTTTAGACTTTATCTAGGATCTAGACCTGGGAATGAAATTGATGAGTTATACACAGACTGTGCATCTTCATTCACACCAGGGAAGGCCAAATTGTTTTCTCTCAGTTTGAATGAGAGTTGTGTTGGTTTACATTGTCTGAAGCACTTGGTATCACACATTTTCCAATCCAATGTGTATCTCATTATAATTGGCATATTCCTGATAACTAAGAAAGACTATCTTTTTTTTAGTTATTGACCATGTCACACTTGTTACGTATATTTAGAGATGTAACTGTTCATATTTTTTACCCATCTAACAGTTGTGCTATTTTTTGCCTTTTCCAGTCATTCACAGGGGCTCTTTTTATTCTCAGGATACTAATACTTTGTCGGTTACCTTATTATAGATATTTATTCTCAGTTTGTGGCTTGCTTTTTTGCTTTTTTTGGGGGGTATCTTTTGATGAACACAAGCTCATACTTTTAGCAGTCCAATTTACCAATAAATGTTAGCCAATAAAATTTTCGTTTTTTGTGCTTTAAGAATTTTTTCTGCTCCCTAACTCCTTGGTCCATAAAGATACTCTCTTCTGAAAGGTTGAATATTTTGCCTTCCATATGAGAATTCTTAATCCACTGGGAATTTCTTGCGTATGTCCTAAGGTAGGTGTTCAATTTCAAATTTTCCATATGGACAACAGCCCCCTTCCCAGCACCATTTAGTCAGTGATTGTCTTTCTTGGAGGTCCCATTGTGGCTCAGTGGAAATGAATCCAACTAGTATTCATGAGGATGCAGTTTTGATCCGTGGCCTTGATCAGTGAGTTGGGGATCTGGTGTTGCCGTGAGCTGTGGTGTAGGTTGCAGACAAGTATCCAATACTGAGTTGCTATGGCTGTGGTGTAGGCGGGCAGCTATAGCTCTGAATTTGACCCCTAGCCTGGGAACTTCCATATGCTGAGGGTGCGGCCCTAAAAAGCAAAAAAAAAAAACCAAAACCAAGAAACAAAAACTATTGTCTTTCTTGACTGCTGTGACGTACCACCTCTGCTGCACATCAAGTGTCCTTCTGGCATGCGTGTCTTTCTTAGGCTCTGTGTTCTATTCATCCACCTTGGTTTTTAAAATGTGGGACTTGCACATGCTTGTGATGGGTGTGAGCTGAGTGTGGGTCACACCCCAAAGGCTCTTCCCATGTATCATACACCCCAACAGTATTTTACTGATCTGATTTCAACAAGTTTTATTGCATTCTACCTACTAGATATCACTGCTAACCTTTGTTTTTGTCCACCCATCTGTAACAATGGCATTGTTAGTTTTTTTTTTTTTCTTAACGCTTGTGGTATTGGGGTTAAATGAAATTGAGTTTAATAAACTCAGAGATTTGGGAAAGATTATGTATTTTTTATCTGCAGAAAACCTGGAGAGTGAGATCAACTTTTGAAAAGAAGACCTGAAACACTCATAGTTCCAAAATAAAGGGTTTCATGATGAGTAAAGCCTGGTGACAGCGGATGGGCAGACAAGCTGACTGTAGCTGGGATTTCAGGGTAGTAACCCCAAAGGAAAAGGACCCTAAGTCTCTCTTAGCCTATGGCACATTATTGGTACTTAAAGAAATATAACAGGAATAAAATAAAGTCAGATAAAAGTTAGCCAGTAGGATGCATATAAGAAATTATATATATGTATATATATTATATGTATGTATATTATATATATATATGTATGAATATATACCAGTTTTTGTGAATATAGATTTTTAGTCTACAAATTTTTTTCTCTGAAAATAGGTTTAACTATTATTATAAGTACTATCGAATTTAGTTTTATAGTAACAATCAAAATAACATGATTTTTATTTCCATGCTTTAATTTTTGGGCCCTTCTCTAGAGACAGTGATCACCTTTGTTGTTGCTCAAAGACATTCTTTGCCTGCAGCTCTCCCAAAGCACAGGCTGGAAGAAAATTCATGGAGAAGGGAATTCAAAAGGCTACTTGCTTTCAATCAGCTAACTCTATTAGAAAAAAGTAGGAGAGTAAGATCCTAGGACTGCATGATTAAAATAGAAACTAAGCTGTTTAGCTCAGAGATCACGTCTTTTCAGGGTGTCATGTTTGGCACACTGTATGTATGTGGTGGTTATTGATAATAATTATAAGTATGAACCAGAGAATGTGTGGAAAAGCAGCTGCCCTTAGACAAATTGGACCTGATCCACGGAGAACAGTGTCTGATTAATTAAAATCCCTGGTCCTTGTTCAAATCACCATTCTATTCAACAGAAGCCAGCCAAGGAAGTACACAGAGAGGTTAAAGGCTGCAGGTGCAATTCAGATAACAGCTGTGCTCTTGGCCTTTGAGTTCTGCATTGAACATGTTGACTTTCGGCCAACTTGGATGCACAAGTCCACCCTCGTCCATTTCCCCACCAGAATTCCCTCCTGCAGCAGCACTACCAAGGAGAGAAGAACTGGTGGGAACACTGGGTAGGGAAAGTGGAAGCGGGGGTTTTACACTGCTTATCCCACAACAAAATAGCTTAAAAGTCCCCTTAAATATTTCTGATTCCCTGCCCTTTGAGCCCATCACTGAGGGAAGAGCTTTCTTTCTGGTTCCTCTTAGGTACTCCCCAGCCATACTGGGCTCTTCTCTCCATACCCTGCCTCTATTTTTTGTCCTTCAAATTTAGAGCATCTCAAGTTCTTCTCATTATCTTGAGTCTGGAATTCAGCCACTATGTTCCATCATTTGGTTATTTCCCAGAGGCTCTTATAGAGTAAATAAGCTCCATGCTAAGGAACCCGTTCATTCATTCATTCATTCATTCATTCACCAAGTGTTCATTAGGCGCTTGCCATGGGCCAAGCACTGTTCTGGGACCTGGCGATTCAGCAATGAGCCAAACAGACAGAGAACTTTACCACCAAGGAGTTCATATTCTAGCAGAAGGAGCCTGCTGCTAGAATATGAATCAATAAAACAACTAAATAACTGAATTTATATGAATTTATAATAATTGAATATGAATCAATAAGACAACTAAATAATAATTAAGATGTATAATATGTCAGGTGGTGATGAGTACTATTTCCAAAAACAAAGCAATGAAGAAGGAAGGGATTTTGAAAAGGGGGTTGCCATTTTTATTTATTTATTTATTTACTTATTTATTTATTATTTTTTTCCCCCTTAATGGATTTTATTTCAATTATAGGTGTACATAAATCATCACAAGTCAATTTTACAGATTTTGTATCCCAAACCCCCAGTGCATCCCCCCACCCCCCCAGATTGTCTTATTTGAAAAACCAAGGTTTTCCAAAGTCTGTGAGTCATTGTCTGTTCTGTAAGAAGGTTCATTGTGTCTTTTAGTTTCCACATGTAAG
>PVHT021183699.1:17870103-17904504 GCA_004024745.2 Catagonus wagneri
GGAATTGCAGTCAGGTTCCACCCAGATTGCTCTGGAGACTGCTTTGCCCTGGGACCCGGTGCACGTGAAAGTCTGTGTGTGCCTTTCAAGAGTGGGGTCTCTGTTTCCCCCAGTCCTGTGGAGCTCCTGCACACAAGCCCCTCTGGCCTTCAATGCCAGATGCTCCGGGGGCTCTTTCTCCCTGTGCCCGATCCCCAGGTGTGGGGTTTTGACGTGAGGCTCAGAACTCTCAGTCCTGTAGCTGAGTCTCTGTGATGTAGTTACTTTCCAGTCTGTGGGGCTTCCCACCCGGGAGGTATGGGGTTGCTTCTATCGCGTAATCGCCCCTCCTACCTCTTGATGTGGTCTCTGCTGTGTCTTCTGGAGCAGAGTATCTTTTTTGGAAGTTTACAGTCCATTTGGTTGAAGGCTGCTCGGCATTTGGTTGTAGTTTTGTTGTTTTTTAGGAGAGAAGTTGAGCTCCAGTCCTTTTATTCTGCCATCTTATTCCAATCTCACATAGCCTTTAAGTTTTAAGTAAAAACTTTGCAGCATTGAAGGCAGTGGCTTTTCTGGCTATGATTGCTTACAGTGTAATATCTGTATCAGAGAGTTGAAATCTGAAATTATATAAACAGAGATTCATTGGATTTCCCTGTCCTTTGGTTTCCAAAGTAACTTAAGAAAGGGTGAAGGCTTCAAGGTTCAAAGTTATATCTTAACACATCTTAAGAGAACTGTAATAACTATGTTTATCAAATATAAACAGATAAGCATGGATTAAATGGGATGATACCCTATTCCCTTCAAAAGTGTATACCCCGCTTCTGTCAGAAAGAGGTGGTGGGGGGAGAGAAAGGGGGTGTTCTTTGGAATATGAAGTACAGTTTGAAATCCATTTTTAAGGTTCACAGTGCCCAGAAGATGAAGCAAATTATTACTGGCATTTATTACTTTCTTGCTGTTTTGGAATCATCTTGTCAGGATGCTCACAAATGTGGGCACTGGAGTCAAAACTGCTTAGTTCAAATCCCATCTTGACCAATTAATGACTAATTACCTTTGGATAAGTTATATAACATCTTTGTGCATAGTATCCTACCTCAAAGGATAATGGCCTTATCCTTTCTGTGTGATGATTAAATGAAAATTATAATCATAGTATCTGACAGTTTTAACAGCTTTTAAAAAGAATAAATGTAAATAAATAGTGCTGAAATGGCACCTCTCTGTCTTCCCCTCGTGGCACCTTTATCTTCCTTAAACACACCAAACTCTCCTGTCTTAGGGTCTTTGCACTTGCTAGTTTCTTTACATAGGGACAGCTCTTCCTCCTTCTTTGAATGGCTGGCTATTTCCATCCTTGAAGCTCTGTTAGAAGACTTCATTTTCACCTTGCTTATAGCAATCTTTACCATTTTCTCTTTCCTTCCTCTTTCCTTCTTTCCTTCCATTTCACTTTTATTTCATTCCTATAGTGTCTTCCAAAGGTCTTGTTTGAACCTCTAATAATCTGGTTTTTGTTTATTGTCCTTGAGATCCAGGAGAGCAGAGACTTTGCCTCGCTTTCACTTCACTGCTCTGTTCCTAGTGCTGAACAGAAACATGGTCCACATTGGTTGCTTAGCATTAATAACAATAAATGGTTTTTGTAAGAAATTGATTTAGCACGGAAAGAGGGGAGAAAGAAATGAGCAGGGGATACATGCAAAAGGCGGTGATCATGATTTATTGGAGAATTTGGCTCCCGGGCGAGGTTCCGTGACTCTCGGGCATGGAATCAGGGAAGTCGCACCCGGGTTGGGAGCGCGGGGGGTTTTTAAGCCTTGTTGGTTCCGGGTCTGGATCTGGATAGTGCCTTTGCCAAATTAGGCAAGGGACCACCGTGTCCCTAGGTGATTGGTCGGATAGGCGTTTGGGGACTTTCCAGGTAGGTGTGGCTTCGATCGTCTGTTGGTGCAGGTGGGGCTGGCGGCCTATCTTCCCGCGCAGGCTTGTCCGTTCCTCATGGGGTCTGTTTGATATGAAGGGTCTCTTTGCCATTTGGGGGGCCGCAACCCATCCCCGCCGGCCTAACAGTTTTTTACCTTCTAAAAATGAAAACCGTACTAATGCTCAGTGTAGAATAGGATGTAACATAGAGTTACATTATTATAGTGTTTTGACAAAAAAGAGTTTTGGGAGGCTTTGAGAGACTTTGGTGAGGCTTTGAGAGGCTTTGGTGTCAAGTTGATGTATGTTCTCTATCCATAGGAGACAACTCTAAACCCTCACTTCGTGTCCATGAATCCTTTTTTAATTTTTATTTTTTATTGAAGTATGGTTGATTTACAATGTTGTTTTAGCTTCAGGTGTACAGCAAAGCGATTCAGTTATATATACATGTAAATTCGTTCTTTTTCAGATTCTTTCCCGTAGAAGTTATTATGGAATTTTGAGTAGACTTCCCTGTGCTATGCAATAGGTCCTTGTTGATTATATGTTTTACATATATTAGTGTGTATATGTTAATCCCAAATTTCTAATTTATCCCTCTCCCCCACTTTGCACCTTTGGAAACCATAAGTTTGTTTTGAAGTATATGATTCTGTTTTGGAGATAAGTTCATTTGTGTCATCTTTTATATGCCATATATAAGTGATATCATATGGTATTTGTCTTTCTCTGTCTTCACATCATCCATCCATATTGCTGCAAATGGCATTATTTCATTCCCATTTTTGGCTGAGCATATATCCTTATATTTGATAGAAACTTTAGTTAACCTGGTATTTCAACACAGAGCAAATTAAAATGCTGGAATGATTCAAGGTTTTGGCCTTAAGGGTTGTGTTGAGATGTGGTAATACTTTGTGCAGAGCTCTACCACCTCCCTTCCCTTTGGCCCTGCCTCTTTCCTCTCTTTCCCTTCTCTGCTGCTTAGATTTGCTGTTCTTTCTCATCCTTATGGAGCAAAGCTGTTTGCCTCTCCTTTGTTGCCTTCTTTTTTGCTTCTGATTGATTCTTCTGTGTTTTATATTTTATTCGCAAAGGCTAAGCTAAACTAGACTTGTGTTGCCTTATGGATATTAGATTTGTGAACTGAATATTTGTTGGGGGGTGGTACATATTTGTCTCCCATCCCCTCTGTGTTTATCGTGCTCTTTCATTGCCAAAAGCATCCTTTTTTTTTTTCTGTTGTTTCTTGGTTACTTTCTAATTTGAATCTGTTTCCGTAAAGCCTGGTTTCTAAATTACTGAGGTTTTTACTGTGTTCATCTGAAAGTATGTTCATCTTGGATCTGTATAAAAATGTAATATAGTAGTGAAAAGGTAGCGATTATTACAGCAGGCACTTATTTTGAGACAGTCATGTTAATGTCAGTGTTACAAAAAAGCAACATAGCCCCTGGAAGATGTCAAGTAGCAAACCTTAGTCAAAGATTTAATTATATTTGTATGCATTTGGTAGAGGAGGACAGAGCTGGCCCTTGGGAAACTTGATTGTGTTTGACTTTTAGCACTGACTTTAGCCCATTTCTTTGGGCTAGATCTTTATCTGTCTTTTACTTCCTTAACTGTAAAATTGAGACCTTTATTTCTCAGCTTTTCTAGCTCAGATTGTACACATACCTTGAATTATGTTACAAAAGCTAGTCACAGGTGTCTAAGGTGACTTGATGTCGGTCAATTTTAAGGCTAAGAATATAGTGTTCTACTTAGTTTATTCTTAGACATTTTCTAATTATATTAATTTTTTTCAGATATAGTGCCATATTTTTAATAGAGAACTGGAAATGTTACTTGAACATATAAAAACCCTTTCCCACCTCAAAAGTTTCCTCTTGAAGCTAGAAAAGCCTTTGCCTAATTTTAGGGCTGAAGTACAGTTTTTTTAACCCTAAAAATTGAGTGTTTTGTAGTATTTTGCTTCAGTATGTAATCATGAGCTTTCACTGTTATTTTGAGTGTAAGGTATTTCAATCAACAAGCCTAAAACCAAGAATTCCCACTGTGGTGCAGTGCAGTCAGCTGCATCTCTGCAGCACCAGGTACAGGTTTGATTTCTGGCCTGGCACAGTGGGTTTAAGGCTCTGGTGTTGCTGCAGCTGGGATCTGGTCCCTGACCCTGGAACTCCATATGCCCTTGGGCACCCCCCCAAAAAAAAAAAAAAAAACAAGCAAACAAAAAACCTAAAACCAAGTGTATCAAGTGGTTACAGCCTCCAACAAGATACACAGGCAGCTCTTTCCCTCCTTGTTCAGAAGGGCAGCCCCAGTTTATAAATGGGTTGATACTTAGTATTTGTTTTCCTTAGTATTTGTTTTCCTATGGAAACAATACAGTGTATGTTGAATAAGCCTTAAACCAGTTTGTAAAGTTCTATTTAAGCTGTAATGTTTTGAATACAAGTATTGTACCTAGTATCTCTACTAGAACTCAAGAAGTACAACCATAAGTTGGCTTCTATCATTTAGTCTCATCTTGCTACTTCAGGAGGTAGTTTCTTCTCCCTAAATCAAGCACATAAACTTTTCTTAGCTTTTGAAAGTTTTCTTGGGATGAAGAAGAAATAAACTATGGAATTTACAAGGATTAAAAAAAAAAAAAGTATGGTTGCCAGAGCAAGTTTTTTTTGTTTTTATCTTCTGAATTTTCCTTAGTCTCCTTTAGGTACAGGAGAGGCCATTAAAATGCAGTGTCAGTCAAAGGACATGTTAGGTCTTAGGAATTGTGTAAGAAAACTAAATTGATATATCTCAGCTTCTTTATGTGGGTCTCTAAGATCTAATTTGTAATATGGCTGTTTCTCTCCCTTTATCAGATTTAAAACTCACATTTTACTTTCCTCTCCAGTTTCTCCTTTCATCTTGAAATAGTTTGCTTGTTACCGGAAAGTAGTAAAATTATTTATATGCCCCTTCCAGAATGAAAAATTTCATGTGAGAATTATTTTATCTGTCTTAATAACTCATTCTCCCACACATTATTGGAATTTCAAGGTGGCTATAGAGATTTTATTGAGAGAATTTGAGGAGTTCCCGTCGTGGTGCAGTGGTTAACGAATCCGACTAGGAACTATGAGGTTGTGGGTTCGATCCCTGGCCTTGCTCAGTGGGTTAACGATCTGGCGTTGCTGTGAGCTGTGGTGTAGGTAGCAGACGCGGCTCGGATCCTGCGTTGCTGTGGCTGCGGCGTAGGCCAGTGTCTACAGCTCTGATTAGACCCCAGCCTGGGAACCTCCATATGCCGCGGGTGCAGCCCTAAAATGACAAAAGGCAAAAAAAAAAAAAAAGAATTTGAGGGAAGGCATTTTTTTTTTAACTTTTATGAAAATGTCAAATAAGGAGTTCATGCTGTGGTGCAGCATGATCCACAGCATCTCTGCAGCGCCAGGACACATATTCGATCTCCAGCCAGGCACAAGCGGGTTGCCGCAGCTGCGGTGTAGGTTGCAACTGCTCCTAAGATCTGATTCCTGGCCAAGGGGCAGACAAAACAGAAAAAAAGGGAAAAAAGAAAGAAAATGTTAAATACACCAAGTAGAGTAGAACATAATGAGCCATGTATCTCTACTATCTATATTTCAGTAATTACAATCTTTTTGTCGCACTTGTTTCAAAACAAATCATTTCATTTTAAAATACTGAAAGTTGTTCTGACAGGGTTAATAAAAGTATATATAAAATCTGATAGTTTCCTATGTTAAGTTACATATTGTTTCACCACTTGTATTTCTCTTGTGTTTCAGTTTTACTTCAGTGACTCCTAACATTTAATACATAATTTTTCAATCAATTCACCTAGTTTTCCTTGAGGAAAGCTATATTGTGTGTGTGTGTGTGTGTGTGTGTGTGTGTGTGTGTGTGTGTGTGTGTGTGAGACAAGGGTAAGGGGAGATTTTCCATAAGAAAGTTTACATATAATTGACTTGAAACAAACAGATTGCCAGATATTTCTTCAGCAAAAATGGATTTATTCAGAATCAGCAGAGAGTTGTACTTTGAGGTCTGCAATCCTAGCAGACCAACCACCTACTAGTCCCAGCATGCCATTTGGGACTGGGGCATTGTGAACTGAGTTCTTGACTTTTCATTGGCTGCTGAATCCTTGCCAGGAAAGAAGAGGAGTCTTTCTTCCTGTTGGACTCTCTGCTGTCCTTGCAGGGTATGATAGCTCCTCTTTCCGGTGTCCTAACTCTATTTAATGGAAGTTTATTATTTTTAACAATATATATTATTCATGTATACAGTTATATAAATCATATATCTATATATCCATAAGTTTGTTACAGTTGCATATTACATAGATTTGTATATATATGAACTCTGTATACTCACAAACACATGTGCACATGTGCAGTATTATGGAAAATTTCAAACATGAAAGTAGAGCTAATACTGTATTGAAACCTTTTTTTAAAATTAATGGATTTTTATTTCAATTATAGGTGTACATTAATCATCACAAGTCAATTTGATAGATTTTGTGTCCCAAACCCACAGTGCATCCCCCCACCCCCCAGATTGTCTTATTTGAAAAACCAAGGTTTTCCAAAGTCTGTGAGTCATTGTATTGAAACCTTTATAGTATACATCACCCAGTTCAACAGTTTTCAATTTATGGTCCATCTTGGTTTCATCTGAAACACCTTCCCCAGCTATTTAAATTTCTTTATTATTTAAATTGGACATGCTAAAATTGAAGACTGCTTCTTTGCATACAATTCATGTACTTAACAAGAAAATAAAAACCAAAATTTAAGTCAGGGTGACTATTCATTACTAGTGTGCCAAAAAGGAGAATTAAATATAAACATTAATTGAGCCTTAAGTGAAGTGCCAGGAACTATACAATACCTCCCAGGATACAAAAATTACTGCGAAAAGATATTCCATTGTGAGGTGAACTAGAGTAGGGGTTCCAATGTGATGTTTCCAAGGCACAAATTTTTTACAGTTTTGTGAACCAAAACAAAATATCAGAATAAATTAGATGACATGCCTAGTATCACCACAACTGTGGTATATAATCTCGAGGTTAAGATTCTGTGTTAACTGAAAAAAACTAATTATTTGATTGACTTATTAATAATGTTATAAATTTGGGCTTAAATTTCTATTTTAAAAAATACTTTTGGGAGTTCCCTGGTAGCTCAGCAGGTTGAGGATCTGATGTTGTCTCGGTTCAGGTTCAGTTCCTGACTCTGGAACTTCCATGTGCCTCAGGCATGGCCAAAAACCCCCCCGCAAAAAGCAAATGAACAAAAAATGCTTTAGTTTTCCTTTTTTTTTGAGAAGATTTTATTTGAATAAAGTTTCCAAACGTTTAAAGTTTGAAATACTGTAGTTTATTCCATTTTGGAATTTCATATTCTATATCTTAATTAGCTTTTCAATTAAGTTTCTTTACTTTGAATTTGGTATTTATCTGTAATTTCTACTAATGAAAAGATTGGCAGTTGTAAGAGATTGTAATGGGATAGAATGATGTGAGAAAATATACCTCTTGTAACAGGGCTTTTAAAATGTGAAATTTGTCAAGTAGTTTTTGAGACACAGTTCTCTTTCTAACGTCACAGAGATGTTTATTGATGTTTCAAATAAAGTCTGAAGGAATCTAGAATTATTGGAATTAATAAGCATTATTAGAATTAATAAGCATTTACAGGGTTTATGGTTAGAAGATCAATGTAAAAATATCAAGAGAAACCTATCAATATGTCAAACAAAATTTTTAAAAAATAAATGAAGATATTAAAAATAGGAATAAAGCAAAGATGTGTAGGACCTCTAAGATGAAATAATACGTTTTCTGGAGAGACATTAAAGATGACCTAAATGAAGTAGATAAACTGTATTTATGAATTGGATGAGTCAGTTATATTGTAAAGATATTAATTCTTCCCAGATTAACATGTGGAGTTAATAGATTTTCACTCAAACCCCATATGGTTTCTTTCTCTCTCTCTCTTTTTTTTTTTTGGGTGGAATTGATAAGCTTATTTTAAGATTTATGTAGAGATATGAAAGAACAAGATAAAAGGCACAGTTTTTAAATGTTCTGCCAGATATCAAGATTTTATTTAAAGCTCTCATTATAAAGTGTGCATATCATTGGTGCAAGAATAGACATAAGGACTACTTGAGCAGAATAGAATCCAGAAGCAGACCTGCACATTAATGAACTCCTAGTGTATGAGAGAGGTAGAACTGTATAGCAACAGAGGAAAAAGAAAAAATGTTGCAATAAATGAGGGAACCATTATTTATACAGAGGAAGTAAAATTGAACCTTCATTTCTTATCATATAAAATAATTGATTCCAGGTGTGTTAAGTACCTAAATAAGTAAATTAAAACTGTAAATTGTCATGAAGAAGAAAAACATCATGACCTTGGGGGCAGTAAAAGACTTCTAACCAGAAAAAAAGCACTGACCCATAGCAAGAAATTGATAAATTAGGTTTATGTTAAGACTTTCTGTTCTTGGAGTCTGCTGGTGGCACAGCTGGTTAAGGATCGGGCATTGTTACTACTATGGCTCAGGTTGCTGCTGTGGTGTGTGTTTGATCCCTGGCCCAGGAACTTCTGCATGCTGCAGAAGAAAAAAGTCTCTATTCTTTAAAAAATACCATTGTGAGTGAAGGAAAACTACAGAGTGAGAACAGTATCAACTCACATAACTGACAAAAGAACTTGGTCAAATTAACTAGAAGAAATGTGCCAAGTACTTCTACACACACTTAAAAGGAAATTTAATGATCAATAAATACATGATTGTGATGATTTATGTACACCTATAACTGAAGTAAAATCCATTAAGTTAAAATAAATAAATAAATATATGAAGAGTGTTCAGCCTCAGAATGCATGATGAAGTGCAAATCAAAACTACAAGGAAATGTCAACAGTCACCATTGTTGACAAAAATTGTTTGATAATCCTAAATGGTGGTAACGTTATTAAGCAACAGGAACTCTTGGATAGAATGCCCACCTTTTATTTGTTTACCTCTATGGTCAATTAATTTAGCTGTCGAACAGAGGTGATTAGTGGTAGTGGTATGTTGTACTGGAGGGAGGTGGGTAATTGTATTATGGGCCTAAAAAGAAAATAGTGACTGCTATTACACTGAAAGTGCCTAGTGAAATAAGAATGTGCTGCCCTTTACAGTCCTGTTATTTCACTTCCAGGAGATAAGAGAGGAAACCCATGAGGGTATTCAGAAAACTGTTCTTAGTGTTAGGTTGGAAACTGGGCCAGAAAATAGAAAATTGAATGGCAGATCAGACAGAAGGAAGTTAACCGAAAATTAAAGAAAATGGTCATGTGAAAATGAGTTAAAGGAGTTATGGGAACCTTACCTCCTGGAAATAAAATAGGACTAAGCACATTCTGCATCCATTTATGTGTAGTTTTTAGATACTTTGGTTTTTCAGTAGGATCTTAATGAGCTTGCTTGTTTGTTTTAACTCATTAATTCTGCCTTCAGACTTGATTTTAGTAAGTATAGTTAAATGGTTTCAGTCTTTAGCTCTGGGGATACCATTTAAAATTGACATTAGGTACCTATTTTGGAAGCTATCTGGATTGTATTTCATCTTTGTTTAAAACATTTATTAAATCATGTTATTCATTCAACAAGTATTTGAGGGCTACTCTGTACGGGTGTTGTGCTAGGTGTTGGAGACGTGATTTCCTCACGGGAGTATTTATCTAGAGCAGTAAATATTAAGTAAATGAATGTGAAATTGCATCTGTGGCAAGTGTTTGGAAGAAAAAAGGACATTGAACCTTTTCTCTCAGAATAGCAACCCTTAGAAATGGCTGAAGTTTGTAGGATGATGAGTTACTTAGGCTAAGAGGGGAGATATCAGTGATAGGAGGAGGGAATTGACAGTCTGAAGATCTGAGATTGGAGGGGACAAGCTCACTCTGGAGAATTGAAAGATGAATATATGGAAAGTAAGGAGTTAGTACAGTGTGAGATGAGACTAGAGTTGTGTAAGAGCCAGAGTATGTGTGGGTTTGATTATGTTAAGGAGAGGTTCCTTCCCTTTAATTTTAAGAGGTGAGGCTCTTGAATAATTCAGCAGAGGGTTGCGGTATGATCACATTTGCATTTTGAAAAGGTATTCTTTGTTCAGACATGGTATATACATTGGGAAAATAGGAGATGGGTAAAGTGAATGTGGGGAATGAGTTAGGGGCTACTGCAGTCTAGGTAAAAAAATGATAGCTTGGATTAGTGCTAGTGTCAGAGTAGGAAAGAGTGCACACAGACTTTGGATATTTAAGTAGTAAAATAACCTGGTTGTGAATTGTGTATAGAATGTGAGAGAGGAAGACCTCTGCAGGATGACAACTAGATTTTTTTTTACTTTTTCAGCTTAGATAATAGTTATATCGAAAACACTAAAAGCAAACACAGCATATTTATTTGTCTTAGAGGTGGATAGGTGATGTCCAGTCACGAGTTTAGTTGGATATTGAGTTGCCTTTGTGACATTCAAGGGAAAAAAAAAAAAAAACAATCATGTAGTCAGGGAGATAACACTGGCAAATTGTGGGCCTACAGGTAGTAACTGAGGACCCAGGTATGACTGACATCTCTTGGGAGAGAGCTAGAGTAAGCTGATGAGAGGATCTGCCTGTACAGAAAGCAGAGCACAAGATTGGAGATGTGGAGTAAAGATCAGGAGTCTGTTGTGGTTATAAAAGCCAAAGGAAGAGGAAGATTCAACACAAAGGCAGAGATTAAGAATTATGTAAAGTGAAAAAGTTAAAAATATCGCTCAAAGCAATTTTAATTATAAAGTTGGAATTCCATGTTTTATAGTTTGCAAAACATATTTATAATTCCTTGGATTTTTTTTTTTTTTTTTTTTTGCCACACCTCTGCAGCATATGGAAGTTCCTCGGCCAGGGATTGAATCTGAGCTGGCTGTGACCTATGCCATAGTGTATCCTTAACCCGAATGCACCAGGCTGGGGATCAAACTCTGAGCTGCTGCAGAGACAGCACCGGATCCTTAACAGCTGCATCTCAGTGGGAACTTCAGGAATCCATTCTTTAAAGTGAAAAATTACATTTAAATTTTAAAACTTTGATTCTTGCTAAAATAGCGGCCTTCTATCATTGAAATATTCTCACAAATTTTGACCATGTGTTACTTTTCCTATTGTGTGCTTTCTGACAGTTGGTTGTCTTTTATAGTTTGTAATTGTTTGAGTTCGTTTCAGTCTTAAATTATTTTTGGTTTTTGCTTTTATTTTTTGTTCATACTTGTCACAAATTATTAATGGCAAGATTTCCTTCTGTTTTGTGGTGAATAATATTCCATTATATATATATAATTATATTTTCCTTATCCATTTACCTATCAACACACAGGTTATTTATGTATCTTGGCTATTATGAATAATTCTGCAGTAAACAGTCTATCTGCGTAAAATATCTTTTTCCATCTATTAACTTTCAGCCTATGTGTGTCATTAAAGCTGAAGTGAGTTTCTGTTTGTCAGCATATGTTTGGGTCTTGTATTTTTAATATAGTTACCCACCCTATGTCTTTTGATGAGAAATATGCTGATAGCCTTATGTGGGTTCCCATATATGAGATAAATTTTTCTTGCTTTCAAAATTCTGTCTTTGATTTTTGACAGTTACTGTCTCTCACTGAGGTCTTGTATCACTTGAATATGTATTAGGACCTGTGAACATCTCATGCCTGAATGACTGTCAATTTCTCTCCCCAGATTTAGGAAGTTTTTAGTCGTTATTTATTTAAATAAGCTTTCTGCTTCTTTCTCTTTAGGACTCTCATAATGTAAATATTGTTATCTTTGATGATGTCTCATAGTTAATATAGGCTGTTTTTCACTTTTTTTCCTCCTCTGCCCTTATAATTTCAAGTAACCTCTCTTCTAGTTCTCAGTTTCTTTCTTCTACATGTTTCAGTCTGCTGTTGATGTTTTTTACTGCATTTTTTTTCCAATTTATTCATGTATTTGTCAGCTTCAGTATTTTTCTTTGGTTCTTTTTTTATACTTTCTATCTCTCTTTTGAACTTCTTATGTTGGTCATGTATTGTGTTCCTGATTTGTTGAGTTGTCTGTCTGGGCTTTCTTGTAGTTTGCTGAGCTTCCTTAAAACAATTACTTTGAAATCTTTGTCCAACGATTCATAGGTCTATTTCTTTGTTGTCAGTTACTGGAAAATAATTGTGTTCCTTTGGTGGTGTCATGTTTCCTTGATTTTTTTTTTCTTTCACATTTCTTGTAGCTTTTCATTTATGTCTGCTCATTTGATGGAGTGGTTTTGGTGGGGAAGGACCTTCACCTGTGGGTAGGTACAAGGGTGCCAGTTGGATAGGCTGTGGCAGTTCTTGCTCTGCAGCAGACCCAGAGGGGTAGCCTATGTGCAGCTCCAATAGCTGAGGTTACTGTGGGTAGCCTATGTGCAGCTCCAATAGCTGAGGCTACTGTTAGTGAAGATTATAGGAGACCTTAAGTTGCCAAGGCTGCAAGTGTTTACAGGCCTGGTGAGGGCTCCTGATCCCTTTTTCTCCCACAGAGGATTGTTGGCCAAGGGAGTTTCTTTTGGCACCACATCCAGCTCACAGGTGCCCTCTGAGTGGTGGTAGTACTGGCAGGTGCCTGTGGAGTAGCCATGGAGCTGGGGACTAGAGCACAGGCACTTGTGGAGCAGCAAGGAGCCAGGGTCTAGAGTTCAGATGCACAGAGCAACTGTAGATCTGAAGTCTGAAGTGTAAGAGCTTAGAGAACAACAGTGGTCCTGGAGTCCAGAGCATTTGTGGCATTCTCTTTTGTGAATGCTGTCTTGGGTGTTATTGTCCTCTGTTGAAAAGTCTGCCTAGGCCCTCCACAGAGCAGAACACTAGGGCCTGCAGTGGTACCTATCACATGGCTGATGCTCGTATCCCCCACCCTTCTTTGTTCCTAGCTGCTTCCAGATGGTCTCAGCTAAGCCTGTCTTCCTAGTGATCCTTATGTGGCTACTCTCCATTTTTGCTTCATTGTGTTGCTGTAGAATCTCAGTTCCTGTTAAGCCTCCCAGGGATATTTTCTTTCACAGATAGCTGTCTGTCACTTATTTTTCGTTTGGGTGGATGGGGGTTGGATGAAGGCTGCTGTCTCCTTCTGCATCATGTTTCTGTTGCCACTCCTCAGAATACTTTATCTTATTACTAATTTGCATCTTTGACCTTTATACTATTTAGCCCATCTTTTATTTTGTTTATCTTAATCATTTGACATGGAAAAACTTAAATGTTGCTTTTATCGTAGATCTTTATTTCACAGTAATAGTAGCAGTAGCCTCTGGGTGTTTTAGAGACCTTGTATTGTTTATACAGCCACCTTATTGCCATAGATGTAATCCCTCTTTTTCACAGTTGAAGAAAGTAGAACACAGAAAATATGTCATTTGTCCAACCAAAATTACATAGCTAGTAAGTGTGGAACTTAAGATATTCAAATCCAGGCAGAATCTTACTCCGCTTGTACTCTTAACCTCTAAGTTATACTTCCTTCAGGTTACTGTGGCTTGTCTTACTTCTGAAGATATTCTTATATCTGTTTTCTGTGGTATTAATTCTTCCATTTGTTGATTTTGAGGCTTCGTTTTCATATTGCTTACTTTTCTTAAATGTTTGATTTTGGAATGTATGCTTATTTTTGTATTTGATCAAGGCTGTCTAAAAAATACTAAAATGCTTGTAAGCATTGATTATAGGAGGGAGAGTCATGACTTGCTGTTGGGAAGGATATATCAAACTGATTTTAGATATAAGGATTTCCTGTTCATTTTCTTTCAGCCAAGTACTGTTCCAGTTTTTAAATCACTTTTCTACAGGTATTGCAGATATCTTTGAGGCCTACTTCATTGCTTGGTAATTGATGGTAGGGGAAGGGGACACATCTACCTGGCTGTTCCTAATGCTAGTTAGTTACCCTGAGGATTGCTGCAGGATTTTCTCTTGCCCGCCCCCCATAACTGCTTTATACTAAATATGGAACAGGGAGTTCCTGCTGTGGTTCAGTGGTTAAGAAACTGACCAGTATCCATGAGGAGGCAGTTTCCATCCCTGGCCTTGCTCAGTGGGTTAAGGATCTGGTGTTGCTGATCCTTAACTGGCATGCTGCAGCTAGTTCCAGCTGCAGCTCCCATTCAGTCTCTAGGCTGAGAACTTCCATATGCTGCAGGTGTGGCACTGAAAGAAAAAAAAAAAAAACTAAACGTGGAACATCCCAGAAATTGCCTCCTCGACACCACCCCACTAACACCATACACACGTGCACACATATACACACACACTGTGGTTTGCAGGTTACTTCTGGTTACATTTTGGACTGTGGCTTCTTCCATTTCATTTCTTTTCTCTCTCTCTGTGGTCTTTCATTGATTAAATTTCTCATTCATTAAGGTCATGTTCTTGTTTTATAGTGCCGTTATAGTTTATTTCCCATGGTTTTAATGCTAGTATAACTTATTCTTTATAATTTTTAGGGTCATGGGGTGGAGGCAGTTACGTTGAGTGTGAACCCTTCATTTTGATGCTGTCTTTTGTCAGTGGTTGTTAATCTTTTGAGAGTCATTGACTTATTTTAACTGTTTAATATATTGTATGTACCCTCACTTTTTTATTTAGATGCATCCCTGTCTACCACCTGTACCCCAAGCAATGGCCAAGTGTTAATTTGAGCATTGCTCATTTTGTAGACATCTTGGGACAGGGAGAAGGGGACTTGTTTTCAGTTATCTTAGAGGTATAAACTTATTTCTTAGAAAATAATGTTATTCAGGTATGAGTAAAATTGTTATAAAAGATGTGTTTATGTAACCATATAGTTACATATAGAGGTAAATATAAAGTATAACATTAGAAACATAGAGCTATTAACATTAGAAACATAGAGCTATTTCTAGTAAGCAGAGCTTTATAATGTTTTTTTTTCTTGTTTTCTCTAGGTTTAACTATAGATCAACACATCATCTTGCGTCTCATGGGTTTTATGAGTTTTTAAATTGGTTTGATGAAAGAGCGTGGTATCCACTAGGAAGAATAGTAGGTGGTACTGTAAGTATATTTTAAGTTATTTGTATTAATCTTAAAAGTTTTGCAGTTTGGAGTTCCCATCGTGGCTCAGTGGTTAACGAATCCGACTAGGAACCATGAGGTTGCAGGTTCGATCCCTGGCCTTGCTCAGTGGGTTAAGGATCCAGCCTTGCCGTGAACTGTGGTGCAGGTTGCAGACACGGCTCGGATCCCGCGTTGCTCTAGCTGTGGCAAAGGCCAGCAGCTACAGCTCCTGTTAGACCCCTAGCCTGAGAACCTCCATATGCCGCGGGTGCGGCCCTAGATAAGGCAAAAAGACCAAAAACGAAGAAGAAAAAAGTTTTGCAGTTATTTGAGTAAATTATTCATTGCTAAGGTGATGGTGATTCCTGAACACTTTGAATAGTCAGCTAATACATTTTTCTGTGGCTGATTATCTAGTATTTAATTTGCTGAATCTCTTTTTCTTGATACTCTTCCTCCCATCCCTACCCCTCAAGCTGTTTTGGAGTTTTTCTTATACTAGCAATTATTTCTGACAAGTGCTGGAGGCTGAGAGGAGGATCTCTTGTCACAGGCTTAAGTTCATGTTACTTGTGCGTTTTTGTTTTGTTCTGTAACAACTTTTTTGAAAAAAAAATTTGAGAGGAAGGAAATAGAAATGTAGAAGAATCAGATAATTCTAATTTTCCAGGTCCCAAATCTGTCTTAAATTATTCCAGGTAATTGAGTATTGATCACAGTTCATGGAGAATTACAATGTCCAGAAGATGACATAAGGAAAAATATTTTTATTCTTTGCAATGTAAGGAGAATGTTGAAGACAAAATGAAAGACGGGACACATATTGGGGGAACATGTTTGCAGTATTTTTTTCTTGATCAGTTTTGTCAGAGGTTTATCAGTTTTAGTAGAGAACCCAAAGAAACTTTGACCTTGTTGATTATCTCCATTAAATATTTATCATCTCTTGTATTAATTTCAATTTATTTCTCCCAGTTTCTTGAATTTGATATTTTTATCCATTTTCCTGATATACTTTGCTCAATAATTTTCAGCCTTTCTTTATTAATGTATTTATTTTGAAACTGTAAATTTCCCAATAATCATGGTTTTAGCTACATTGCATAAGTTTTGATATGTAGTATCTTCGTTATCATTCAAGTCAAAATACATTTTAATTTCCATTATAATTTCCCAGTTCGTGGATTACTTAACTTTAATCAACTTTTAAACATAAGAGAATATTTATCTTTTCTTTGCTTTATACTTCAAATATGTTATGGTTAGAGAACAAATTCTGCAGTTTTAACCCTTTGAAATTTATTGAGACGTGATTTGTAGCCCAAGATATAGCCAGATTTTATAAATTTGTTTTCCCTCTGTATGTGGAAGGAATACGTTCTCCATGATAATAAGATGTTGAGTTTATAGTCTGGGGCATCTTATCTTTGATGTGAATAAAGATAGAAGGAGAATAGTCATGATGGTCTCCAGGGTGAATTAGAAAGGTGTTGATTAGTGAGAGCCTTGAGAGATGGCTATTAGCTATACTTCAGGTGTGAATCCTGTTGTATATTGTATTAGTTATTTATTGTATTGGTTTTTTTTTGCTGTTGTTTTTCTTTTTTTTGCGTTTTTTTTTTTTTTAGGGCCACACCTGAGGCATATGGAAGTTCCCAGGCTAGGGATCAAATTGGAGCTGCAGCTGCCAGCCTACGCCACAGCCACAGCAACACAGGATCCGAGCTGCATTTGCGACCTACATCCCAGTTCACAGCAATGCCGGATCCTTAATCCACTGAGCGAGGCATCCTCATGGATCCTAGTCGGATTCATTTCCACTGTGCCACAATGTGAACTCCCTGTTGTATTAGTTTTTGATCACTATAGTTTGTTTCCTGGTGTGTTTATAACTTTTTGTCTCAATGAAGGCTTGTTTTCTGAGGCTCCTAATGTCCTGGTATTTGGCTCCATTTTGGAGATAATCCTCATTTACATTTATTGGAGCACTTAGAAGTTTCACTGCTTTTAAGACAGTTTTTAGAGATTGTTTCTTATTTTGTTTCTATTCAAGGCTTTGCAAGTAGACAGAAGTCCCTTGCTGCCTCCTTTGATGGATGGGTAGAATTTGTCTAGTTTCATAAATGAGTCCTGGCTTTGTGCTGGGAATTAGGTCTTTTCTTTGATCCTTGTGTTGACCTAAGGTATATAAATAAGGCTTGGAGTGTTTTGTTTTTTGTTTTTTTCCTCTTTTTTTTCTATGACATCAGTAGTACCTAGTTGAAGTTCTTTATGTTTGGAACCTGGACATTTCCCTTCCTTTTGAGCTTAAATACACTGTTTCTGTTGTTGGATGGTTTTGCTTATTTGTTTTTTTAGGGGTTTTTGGTCCTTGCATCCAATACTATGTATTTTGGCTGTGTTTTGTATGTCAATTCAGTTTGCCATATTTAGAGATTATTTTCACTTCATTTCCATTTTCTTCTAATATTGCTAACAAAATCAGTTACCCTGGGACCTGGTATTGTATATGAAATGGAACAAAATTTTAATTTTTAAGCACAGCGATGATTGCCATTCTGTACCCCACCCCTTACTTTATCCCACCCTCTTTCTATGCATTCAGTAGATATTGGCATTTTGTGCCAATTATTATTCTGTCAATGCTGGGGAAATTTTTCTTGCTAATCCTGGAGCTTATATTCTTGTGAGGGGGTGTTTAGTTAATAGACAATAAATACATTAGTAAAATAAATAGTACGTGAAATGGTGATAAGTGCTGTGGAGAAAAAGCGAGGAAGTGGGTTAAAGACTATGGAGAGCTTGCAGTTTTAAATAGTATGTCTACAAAGGAAATTTAAAATGTTCTTTGTAGTTTCAGTGATGGAGAAAGAAAATCTTTTAGGATTTAGGTAAGACTGGAAATGTAAATATACATTGTAATCACTGACAAATAGTTAATGTCCTTTTTATTGTTCTTTGAATCTTCCTTTTTTTTCTTTTTTTTTTTGGGGGGGGTGCCACACCTGCAGCATATGGAGGTTCCCAGGCTAGGGGTCTAACAGGAGCTGTAGCCGCCGGCTGACTCCACAGCCACAGCAACACTGGATCCAAGCCACGTCTGCGACCTACACCACAGCTCATGGCAACGCCAGATCCTTAACCCACTAAGCAAGGCCAGGGATCAGACCCACAACCTCATGGTTCCTAGTTGGATTCATTTCTGCTGCACCATGATGGGAACTCACAATGTTCTTTGCATCTTCTTAATGTTTCATGTTTGTCTTTTAGAGGGAGGGTGAAGAATACAATTGTTAATTGGGCTATTCTAGTTTATTATTTCTTTCCATCCTTAAATATCTTAAGAAATGTCAAAACATCTTACCTTCCAGAAGTCCCAAAATATTACATTTGTATCCACCATCTGCTAACTAGTCCTTCTTTTCCTGGATTTATTTACTTTCTAAATCTTGACTTTGAAAAAAGGAATGTTTTATAAATACCACTTAATAATGTTGCACATAACTTTTTTTTTCATCTCTGTCCTTTTCTCAATCCCTTAAACACATTGGAACATGTTAAAACCCCAAACTTAAGGATATGTAAGACCCTGGTTTATAGTGAAAAGATAAGAGTTAGTGGGATCAACAAGAAAATTAACTAGTTTCCTGTTGTTAAACCTGTTCACTTTTAGTCACTGGTCATATATTTCTTCTCAAATATGTGTCTCTACATATGAGAAGTTAATTTGTATGCAATCTAAAAGAACATTGAATTTTGTAGAATGTGAAGAAAGCAAATTGATTTGAGAGCTTAGTCTCAAACTTTCTATAAACAATACGTAGTAATAAAGAAAAGGGAGTTCCCATCATGGCTCAGTGATTAACAAACCCGACTAGCATCCATGGGGATGCTGGTTTGATCCCTGGCCTAGCTCATTGTGTTAAGGATCCAGCCTTGACGTGAGCTGTGCTGTTATGTTGCAGGCACGGCTGGGATCCAGAGTTGCTGTGGCGTAGGCCGGTGGCTTCAGCTCTGATTCGACCCCTAGCCTGGGAACTTCCATATGCTGCGGGTGTGGCCCTAAAAAGACAAAAAAAGAAAACCTATGTTAGTGGGTTTTTTTTTGTTTTGTTTTCAGCTACCTCATTTTATGTGTGATTAAATTTTCCTTTTTTTTTTTCTTCCTAGGTTTACCCAGGATTGATGATAACAGCTGGCCTTATACATTGGATTTTAAATACATTGAACATAACAGTTCACATAAGAGATGTATGCGTGTTCCTTGCACCAACTTTTAGCGGCCTTACATCTATATCTACTTTCCTGCTTACCAGAGAACTTTGGAACCAAGGAGCGGGACTTTTAGCTGCTTGTTTTATTGCTATTGTACCAGGTTACATTTCTCGGTCAGTAGCTGGATCCTTTGATAATGAAGGCATTGCTATTTTTGCACTTCAATTCACATATTACTTATGGGTAAGTATCACTTCATGTTTTGCTGTTGTTAAGACCCATGTACTTTCTACTGAAATGCTGTTGTAAAGCATTTGTCTTTTATCACATATGGTTGCAAATGGAGAAGTCTTGGTATTGCTCATAACAAGTAAGTCATAGCTACAGTAAAGAGGCTGTCAAAAAATAAGCTCTTGATTTTATTTGTTTTGGGGGGGCAGTTAGAAATACCTAAGAAAGTTGAAAAATGGTTCAGCAACTTAAGATTTTGAATTGTGTTTTCAAAACTTGTGTCATGTTGCTGTTGCCAAGTTATTTCATCCTTCCCAATCTGTATACCTTCTATTTCCTTGTCTTGCCTAACTGTATTAGCTAGTACTTCCAGTATGATGTTGAAAAGGAGTAGTGAGAGAGATCATCCTTGCCTTGTTCCTTTTCTTAATGGGAAAACTTTGAGTTATATGTTAACTATTTTTTTTGTAGATGGTATTTGTCAAGTTGAAGAAGTTCCACTCTATTTCTAGTTAGCTGAGAAATTTTATCATGAGTGGATGTTGGGTTTTGTCAAATGCTTTTCTATGTGTATTGATTTCTATGTTGTCTTGAACAACATGGGTTTTTGAAAACCCATTTCTATGCAAATTAAAAAAAATAAATACATACTATGGTACTACTAAGGTGGTTGAATTTGTAGATTACATGGGGCTACTGTAAAGTTACATGTGGATTTTCAATGCCAGTGGGAGTGGAGAGGTGAGTGTCCAGCCCCTGTCTTGTTCTAGGGTCAACTGTAGATACATCATGTTTTTCCTTTGACCTTTTGATGTGATGAATTAGATTAATTTATTTTCAAATGTTGAACCAGTTTTTTACCTGGGATAACTCTCACTTGGTCATGATATATAATTCTTATTTTGTTAGATTTGATTTCCTAATATCTTTTGAGGATTTTTGCATTTATGTTAGCAAGACAGTGGTCTGTAGTTTTCTTTTCTGTAGTATCTTTGGTTTTGGTATTAGGACAATGCTGGTGGCCTTATAGAATGAGTTGGGAAGTATTCCCTTTACTTCTGGTTTCTGAAAGACTTTGTAAGAATTGCATATCTTTACAGTTAGAATATGTGTTTTTTTTAAATGTTTGAATTCACCATTCAACTAACCTTGGCCTGGTGCTTTCTGTTTTTTTGGAAGGTTATTGTTAATTATTGATTGAATCCATTTCTTTAATAGAGACCTATTCAGATTAAGTTTTTGCAGATTCTGTCTTTCAAGGAGTTGGTCCATTTCATATAGGTTATCAAGTTTGTAGACAAAAAATTGTTCATCATATTCCTTTATTATCCTTTTAATAAAGCCTGTAGTATCTTTAGTGATGAGCTTTCTTTTATTTCCAACATTAATATTTGTGTCTTCTTTTTTTCTTAGCCTGGCTGGAGTCTTATTAATTTTTGTTCAACTTTCAAAGAAACAGTTTTTGGATTTCATTGATTTTTCTCTGTAAATTTCCTGTTTTTTAATTTCATTTCTGCCCTGATTATTATTTCTTTTCTTCCGCTTTCTTTAGATTTAAATTGCCTTCTTCTAGTCCCTAAAGTGGAAACTTAGATGATTGTTTTAGATCTGTCTTTTCTATCATGGGCATTCAGTGCTGTAAATATCCCTATGAGCATTGCTTTCTTTAAAGCTTCTTGGTGTTCTCTTGTGGCCCAGAGGCTTAAGGATCAGGCATTGTCACTGTAGCACTTGGGCTGCTGCTGTGGAGCAGGTTTAGTCCTTGGCCTGGGAATTTGTACATGCCATGGCTATGGCTCCCCCCAAAAAGTTATCTTCAGATATTTTTATTTGACCCATGTGTTAAAGGTATGTTGTTTTATCCCCATGCATTTTGAGATTTTCCAGTTATTTTTCTGTTCATTGATTTTTAATTTAATTCTGCTGCAGACAGAGGGTACACGTATAATTTTTATTCTTTTATATTTGTTAAGATGTGTTTTATGGCCCAAATGGTAAAATGGTTTTTACCGGAGTTCCCGTCGTGGCTCAGTGGTTAATGAATCCGACTAGGAACAATGAGGTTGCAGGTTCGATCCCTGGCCTTGTTCAGTGGGTTAAGGATCCAGCATTGCCATGAGCTGTGGTGTAGGTTGCAGATGCAGCTTGGATCCTGCGTTGCTGTGGCTGTGGCGAAGGCTGGAAGCTACAGTTCCTGTTAGACCCCTAGCCTGGCAACCTCCGTATGCTGAGAGTGCTGCCCTAGATAAGGCAAAAAGCCAAAAAAAAAAAAAAAAAAAAAAAAAGATTTTTACCAACCATGTAGTCTTGGGAAGAATATGTGTTCTGCACTGAAGTTGTCTTTAGATGGCCATTATATTCAGTGTCCACTTGATTAATGGTGGTGTTGTGTTTGAAGTATGTCATTATTAATTTTCACCCTCCTGGATCCATCCTTCTGAGAGGTGAGGTCTTTTTTAAGTTTCCAGTTATGATAGTGGGTTCATCCATTTATTCTTGCATTTCTCTCGGGTTTTTTCCCCTCTTTGACACTGTTGTTAGGCACATATACTTCAAGGGTTGTATGTCTTCTTTGAGAATTAATCTTTTGATCATTATATAATGCTCTTCTTTCTCTCTGATAGCTTTTTCCTTGCTTTGAGGTCAGTCTCTATCTGAAATTAATACCAATACTGCTGTTCTAGCATTCCTTTTTTTTTTTTTTTTTTTAAAGGGCTGCACCCACAGCATTTGAAAGTTCATTCCCAGGCTAGGGGTCAAATTGGAGCTGTAGCCTCCAGCCTATGCCACAGTCACAGCCACAGCCACAACAATGCTAGATCCAAGTTGCATCTGTGACCTACACCACAGCTCACAGCAACGCTAGATCCTTAACCCACTGAGCAAGGGCAGGGATCGAATCTGCAACCTCATAGTTACTAGTTGGGTTCATTAACCACTGAGCCACTACAGGAACTCCATCTTGCATTCTTTTGATTACTGTTAGCATGGTATATTTTTTTGCCATCAATTTAATTTAAATCTATGTATCTTTATATTTAAAGTGGGTTTCTTGTAGACAACATATAATTAATTGGATCTTGGTTTTTGATCTGCTTTGACAATTTGTTTTTCATTTGGTGCATTTAGACCATTGACGTTCAAAGTGATTATTGATTGTTAATTTAATTAATATTTACGTATATGTTACTGTATTCTATCTGGTACTTTGTTCTGTGTTTTATTTTTGTTCTCTATTTCTGCCTTTTATGGTTTGAATTGAGCATTTTATTACATGATTCTGTTTTTTTTTTTTTTTTCTCCTTTTCTGGTGTGTCAGTTATGCGTCATTTTTTAAACTTTTTTTTTTTCCTTTTGTCATTTTAGGGCCGCACCCGCGGCATATGGAGGTTCCCAGGCTAGGGGTCTAATTGGAGCTGTAGCCACTGGCCTACGCTGCAGTCACAGCAATGCAAGATCCGAGCTGCATCTGCAACCCACACCACAGCTCACGGCAATGCCAGATCGTTAACCCACTGAGCAAGGCCAGGGATCGAACCCGCAACCTCATGGTTCCTAGTTGGATTCGTTAACCACTGCGCTACTATGGGAACTCCTATTTTTTAGACTATTTTTAATAGTTACCATAGTTTGCAGTATATATTTACAACTAATCCAAGTTCCCTCTCAAAAAATACTTCACTTAGTATAATGTTCTCAGGGTTTATCCATGCTGTGGAATATGTCAGAATTTCCTTCCTTTTTATGGCTGAATAATATTCCATGTAGTTATATCCTGCTTTTTATTTAACCGCTCATTTTTTGGTGGGCGCTTGGATTGCTTCCATGTTTTAGCTGCTACAAGTAATGTTGCTATGAACATCGATATGAAAATAACTCTTCAAGACCTTGCTTTCAGTTCTTTTGGAGATATATATATATATATATATATATATCCAGAAGTGAAATTGCCAGATCTATGGTAATTCTATTTTCAGTTCTTTGAGGAACCACCACCTTGTTTTCTGTAGTAGCTGTACTATTTTACATTCCCATCTGCAGTATACAAGGGTTCTAATTTCATCACATCCATATCAACAGTTTGATGTTTTTTTCGGATAGTAAGCCATCTTAATGAGTTTTTGAGGTGGTATCTCATTGTCGTTTTGATTTGCCTTTCTCTAATGATCACTGATGTTCGGCATCTTTTCATATGGTTAATGGCCATTTGGATATCTTTGAAGAAGTGTTTACTCAAATCCCTTGCCCATTTTTGAACTGGATAATTTGGTTTTTTGGTTGATGAGTTTTAGGAGTTCTCAATATATTCTCTCTCTCTCTCTCTCTCTCTCTCTCTCTCTCTCTCTTTCTCTCTCTTTTTTTTTTTTGGTCTTTTTAGGGCTGCACCTGCAACATGTGAAAATTCAGGTTAGGGGTTGAATTGGAGTTGTAACTGCTGGCCTATGCCACATCCACAGAAATGTGGGGTCCGAGCCACGTCTGTGACCTACACCACAGCTCATAGCAACACCAGTTCCTTAACCCGCTGAGCAAGGGATCAAACTTGTGTCCTCATGGATCCTAGTTAGATTTGTTTCCACTGAGCCACAATGGTAACTCCTCAATGTGTTCTCAGTATTAATCTTTGTAAGATGTATGATTTGCCAATGTTTTCTCCCATTCTATGGATTGCCTTTTTTGCTCTGTTGATACTGTCTTTTGAGTCACAAAATTTTAATTTTTTCATGAAATTCAGTTTGTCTATTTTTTCTTTTATTGGCCATGCCTTTAATGTCATATCCAAGAGATCATTGCCAAATCTAGTAGTATCATGAAACTTTGCCCTGTTTTCTTCTAAGAATTTTAAGCTTTAGGTCTTCATTTAAGTCTGTTTCAGTTAGTTTTTATATATGCTGTTAAGTAAGGGTCTAGCTTCCTTATTTTGCACATTGATACCCACTTTCCTCAGCATCATTGTTAAAGAGACTGCCCTTTCCCCAATGAAAACTTGTCACTCGTGTTGAAAATCATTTGACCATACATGCAAAGATTGATTTCTGGGTTCATTATTTTGTTTCATTGGTCTGTATATCTTCGTGTTAGCACCACACTGTTTTGATAACTGTAGCATTGTAGTAAGTTTAAATATTGGGAAATGTTTGTCCTCCAACTCTGTTGTTCTTTTCTGAGATTCTTTTGGCTATTAAGGGGCCTCTTGAGATTCAGTGTGACTTTTAGGATGGGTCTTCTTACTTCTGCAAAGAAAAAAATCATGTTTTTTTTTTTTTTTCCATGAATTGCATTAACTCTGTACACCACTTTGGGTAGTATTGTCATCTTCTAGTCCATGAAATGACCGTAGAATGTTTCCTTTTATTTATATTTTCTTTAATAATAGTGTTTTCTAGTTTTCATCATTACGAGTCTTTAACTTTGTTGTATTTTATTCTTTTTGATGCTATTATGATTGGAACTTTTTTGTAGCTTCCATTTTACATTGTTCATTGTTAGTGTGTATAGAAATGCAACTGATTTTTGTGCAACCTTGTATCTTACTATTTTGCTGAATTAATCTGTTAGCTCTACAAGTTTTTGTATGTGTTAATCTAGGACTTTCTGCATATGAGATCATATCTGCAAACAGGGCTGATTTTACTTCTTCCTTTCCAATTTCAGTGCCTTTTATTAACTTTTCTTGCTTAATTACTCTGGCTAGAACTTCAAGTTAAATAGAAGTGGTGAAAGTGAGCCTCCTTTTCTTGTTCTTGATCTTAGAGGAAAAACCTAAGTCTTTCACCATCGAATTTGTTTGCTCTGGGTTTTCCATATATAACCTTAATTGTATATTAATAAGTAATACATGTTATTAAGTATGTAATAAATTTTTACATTATATACTAGTACATAGTATTTTGTATATTAATACTATTTTTATATGTTATATTTCTCAGTTGGATGGAGGTATTTGACACCTCAGCAAAGGTCCATGAATACCATATTCCTCAAATTCTTTCATGTTTAATTTTTTTTGTTTGTTTTTTAATAGTCTCATACTTGAAAGTTTGCCTAGATAGAAAGGTCTAGATCCTTTGTTCTTTACTCAAATTTCTTGAAATTGTTGTATTACCACCATTTTATTTTGTGTGTTTCCTATAAAATGTGGTCTTTTTTTTTTTTTCCCTCTGAAGTAATAATGAGTTTTTTCCCTGTACCTTTGAAGCCTGGTAAATTTCCTAGGATAAGTCCTAAAGTTGACCCTCCTGGTAACGATGATCCCTTTGAAGATGTAGATTGATATTTTTAATTTCTGGAATGTTATCTTTGATTATAGTTTCAGATATTTGTTTCACTATTTTGTTTTTCGTGGGTCTTCTTCCTCTTTGAATTCTGGCTCTCTCACTAGGGGTTATTTATACCTCCTCTATGTCTATTTCACCAACTATAAAATTGAAGTAATAGCAGTACTTACCTACCTCATATGATTTAAATATGTTGTAATAATACAGAAAATTCATAGAAATACGAGTGATAAGCATATGTTTGTTGTTACTTCTGTTGTTACTCACCAAAAGTAGAGCTAATGCAAATAGAATAGTACTTAGAACAACACTTATTACCATATTGCCTTCTATAGTTTTGGGGTTTTGTTTGTTTGTTTGTTTCCTCCTATACCTTTGTAATCAGTGCTCTCCTTAACCCATATTACTAGCAACCACAGATCTGATTTCTGTCATTGTGTCTTTGGGAGTGTCTTTTCTGGAATGCCATATTATAGAAACAGCATGGCATGGCCCTTTGTGTCTGGCTAATTCACTTAGCATAATACTTCTGAGAATCATCTTTGTTGTTGCATGTTTTAGTAGTTTTTACATTTTACTGCTGAGTCACATTCTGTTGTATGAATGTGCTATAATTTATTTTGTTTTCTAGTTTTTGACAATCATGAATAAAGAGGCTGTAAATATTTGCATGTAGACCTTCATATGGATATAAGTTAGTATTCCTCTTGAATAAATGCCTAGGTAGGGGATTGCTAGTTTTGTATAATAAGTACATGTTTAATTTTATAAAAAGCTGCCACATGGTTTTTGAAAGTGACTATCTTGTATTCCCGCCATCAAAACATAACGTGTTCCATTTACTTTGTTTGCATCACCAGCACTTAGTTATATAGTGGTATCTCATGGTTTTAACTTGCTTTTCCCCAGTAACTAACATTATCTTTTCATGTGCTTATTTCCCATCCCTATTCTTCTTTGATGAAATGCGTCTTCAGATTTTTTTGCCTATGTTTTGGTTGGGTCGTTTGGTTTCTTATTGCTGAGTTATAAGAATTCTTTGTATATTCTGAAAGTAAGTCCTTTATCAGATATGTGTTTTAGTTTGGATGAAGTCTAATTTATTATGTTTTTCTTTTGTGGGTCTTGCTTTTGTGTATCATCTAAGAAATCTTTGCCTACCCCAAAGTCACAAACATTTTCTCATGTGTTTACTTCTAGAAATTCAGTAGTTTCAGGGGTTACATTAAGATCTGGTATTTGTGGTGCAAGAAAAGGGCTGAGGTTCTCTTTTGGAGGGTTACTGATGTCCCATCATTTGAACGTCTTTATTGAAAAGACTCCTTTCTTCTCTGAATTACTCACCTTGGTAGCCTTGTTCAGGATAGATTGAGCCTATTTAGGGATTCTTCTTTTTTCTGAGCTCTGTATATATCCTTAGACAATACATCATGTCCTGAAGTCAGGTAGCATGAGTGATTTAACTTGGTTCTTCTTTTTCAGAATTATTTTGGCTCTTCTTACTTAGTCCTTTGCTTCATATAAATTTTAGAATTGACTTAATATCTACCCAAGCCCAACTAGGATGTTTATTGAGAGTGCATTAAATCCATAGATAGTTTTGGGAGGGGTTGTTATTTTAACAACGTGAACATGTTGTAGTTCACCCTGTGGCGCAACAGAATCTGTGGCATATTGGGAGCACTGGGACACAGGTTCAGTCCCCAGTCTGGCACTGTGGATTAAGGATCTGGCATTGCTACAGCTGCATCTTAGGTCACAGCTGTGGTTTGAATCTAATCCCTGGCCTGGGACTACAGGGCAGCCAAAGTAAGAAAAAACATGGAACATGTTGTCTCTTTTAATTACTTAGGTTTTTTATTTTTTGGATTTTGCTTTAATTTTTCTAGGTTATTAAGTTAGTCATTTGAGATCATCTCTACTAATATAAGTATTGTAAGTTTCCTTCTAAGCACTGTTTTAGCCTCACTGTGCAAACTTTTTTTGAGAAATAATTTGCATACCATAAAATCACCCTTTTAAAGTATATACTTCAGTGGCTTTTAGTAGGTGAATAAAGTTGTAAAGCAATTACTTCTCTGGAAGTTTTTCTTACTTTTAAAATTGTCAATATTTCAATATATTCCCTTCCCTATTCACATTTTAGAATAGAACCCACCTTGTTATTTTGCCCTCCCCAAAGCCCCTGTTTTCAAAATCAGCATGTTCTGGGGAGGAGAGCAAAGTGTATTTTGTCACACACATATACTATAATGTTGAATTCAAGGCAGTCTTTCATAGTGTACAGTCGCATACAACTCTGAGTGCTATCTCTTTTCTTCCTTTTTCTCCCCCCCCCCTTTTTTTGTTTTGTTTTTTTGGCTTTTATTTTAATTTCCCCAAAGAGTAGATGTCACTGGTAGTTTGTTTTTAATGTACTAATGGAAGCCCTTTTTAAAAGTAAAGAATTCTTTGAAATAAGCTATAGAATACTGTTAAATTCGAACTTTCTGTGAGAACGTGGAGCTAACTTTCAATACAGAATTGCTTATAATGGGACTTATTTATTTTTTTGAGGACACTCACTTGATTCATCTTAAAGATAACACTTTGCTCTTTGGCATAAGTATTTAGAGCTTGCATTTCTGTTGTCTGAAAGTGCTAATATATTTTGCTTTTTCAGGTTAACGTATAAACTGTGACCTGGGAATTATTTTTTTTATTAGTTTTTCAAAACAATAGATATTTGTCAGCTTTTTGAATCTTCATTTATTGCAAATTGTCTTTCCTATTCAGGGTAACTGAGAATTTTACTGTCATAGCATTAGGCCTTCTAGAAATTATTTTAAGATTGTAAATTTATTGAAGATACTGATTGTAGTATCTGAAAATTTCTAGGTGGTAAGTTCTCAAAAATGGATGCTCATAATTAGAATTATATAATGTACAATATAGATGATTACATTCAAATGAAGAAAAACTACAGATTAAGATGTTATGTCTAAGCAAACCAACCATATGAAAATGTAGATTTAATGAACAAATTTATCTTTAGTTAAAATCTGTTGGTTGATGTTAATCATTTTAAGATATAAAATGTAAAAATATAATTTGTTCTTTTTAAGGTAATTCTTTCTACTAAAAACCACATAACTAAAAAAAAAAATCAAAAACATTCCCAAAATGTCTAACTACAGTCGTGTGTTATATATGTAGATATTAAGTGGGTCTGAATGTCTGTGTAAGCTCAATACTCTTTTCTAAAAATAATCTTTGTTTTTAGTAATATAAGTTTACTAAACATTTAACCTTTTTTCATTCAGCAGGAACATTTATACATATTATATCAGTTGCTTGCTTGTTTTTTAGGTAAAGTCTGTAAAAACTGGGTCAGTTTTTTGGACAATGTGCTGCTGCTTATCGTATTTCTATATGGTAAGATTTCATATTTAAAACTGCATGAAGTCTAACAAGCCTTTGGCAGCTGGACCACACAGCTAAGGGCTAGTTATCCATTTCCTTTCTGCTGTAGTCTCTTAAGATCTTACTTTTGTTTAATGTGTTCTCTTTCATTACTGCCACACTCTTCCTTGCTCCCATCTTCAGGGCATTGTATGGGGAGGGCTAATACTCAACCCCTCAAAGTATAATATTTGCAGCAAGTAAAACAAAAACTTTCAGATGTTTATTTTTTTTCCTAAATAATGATCATATTCTCTAGGTAAACTTGTAAACTACTTAATATAATTTTTTCCATCTCTTGCCTTTCTTTTCCATATCACAGCCTATATAGTAGTCTTATGCTGAAAATTAATGATAATGTTAGGTAACTTTTTTTTTTTTTTAAACAGGTATCATGGAATTTATGCATTCAAATTATCCGTGCCTCTTTTAAAGTGGTTAAAGGTTAGGGCACATTTTGTGCAGTTATACTCAGTAATAATAGCAAACCCATTCTCTTTCAAGTTTAGGCTTAAATTCTGGAAATAATCAGAAATTCATCATATAGAACTGGAGCTCAGTCAGTAATTTTTTTGGTGAAAAGTAGCTTGTAACTGGGGCAGTAAACTGATGCTCTTTATAAATTATAAACTGAAGGCAGTTTCTTGTAAGTGGTTCTAAAATATTTTAAACAAGGGCAGCATTGTTAGAATATGTGTGTTAACATATAGTTTCCTAAAGAAACCCTTGGTACAAATGGTTCTTATAATTATTAGAGCACAGTTAAGAACTTTGATCTTGACTGACCTTATTGCTTATTACTGAATGTACTTGAAGTTAATAAATTCTATTGGTTTGGAATAAACATGGTCTTTAGAATCCTTATTGATTTAGACCACAACATACTTAATATTCTGATAAATAGAATTATTCTAACTTTGTAATATCAGCTAAACATTAAACTGGGATCTTTATTTGTAATCAAGAAAGTAGTAAGAAATAATTATATCCAAAGTAGCACCTTTTATTTTCAGGATCTCAAAGCTTATTCGGATCATCTGAACATTCCTTTTAAGCTAAGTTGTTGACTGATGCTAACATCCATTGTTCTTATTCTCTGAAGTTTCTCGCAATGTATTTATCATAAAAAATGGGGAGGTTAGAGTTCCCATTGTGGCTCAGTGGTAATGAATCTGCCTAGTATACATGAGGACACAGATTCGATCCCTGGCCTGGCTCAGTGGGTTAAGGGATCTGGCGTTGCCCTGAGCTGTGGTGTAGGTTGCAGTGCAGCTCAGATCCCATGTTGCTGTGGGTGTGGCGCAGGCTGGCAGGTGCAGCTCCAATTCAACCCCTGGCCTGAGGATTTCTATATGCCATACCTGCAGCCCTAAAAAGATGAAAAAAGGCGGTGGGGAGTAAAGGCTTTTTTTTTCTTTTAAAAATTAATGATCTGTATTCTAAAAGTCTGTATCTTCATGACAGTCTTTTTATCGCCAATTCATAAAATATAATGTTCTTAATAAGTTTAATTTGACCATTTCTCAATTGAATATAGGAAAGTGTGTTGTTGTTCCACTAATGCAGTTTAGAACCACACCCCAGATAATTGTGGTAAACCTTTCACAACCTGGAAAATGGTGAAAGCAGCCATTCTTATTTTAGTTCATTTTTTATTAAATCTTGCACACATACAAAAAAGTATATTGGATTTATGGGCTTGTGTTGTTTTGATTATCAGTAATATTAAGGGAAATTAGATTATTCATAGGTTATATATATAAATCCATTTTTGTGTCTCTCAAAATCATTAAAAACCCTCGTGTTTATATTTACTTGTTATATGTTTACACTGTCATGACAAAACTTAATCTGTTTTAAAAAGCAAAAATATAAATTGTGTAACTTAGCATTTCTTTGCTCATAGGTCTCTGCTTGGGGTGGTTATGTGTTTATTATCAACCTTATTCCGCTGCATGTATTTGTGTTGTTACTAATGCAGAGATACAGCAAAAGAGTCTACATAGGTAAGTGACTGGACTTTTGATATCTGTCAGCTTCTAAGAGGTGTTTTGTAAACAGTCTTTTCATTGAACACACATGTCCAGTGTTACCCATGAGAAGGTAAAAATAATTCTACATTTATTTTGCTTTCTGTATTCGTAGGAGAGTCATTTTTACCTAAGTGTGTTGTTTACCAGCTTTCCCTTAGTGAGTTATCACTTTATTTTTATGGAAATTTGTTTAGACTTAATATTTGTCAACCAATTTTTTTTTTAATTTGAGGGGGTGGGCATTTCTGTGATTCACGTACACACATTATTCAGATTCAGCTTACTCACTCTAAGAGGTTGAGTATCCTTAACATTTTTAATAAAAAACTTTTGAAAGCCCTTTCTGTATAATATGCAACAGACTGTCTTAGTCCATTCAGGCTGCTGTAACAAAATACCACAGACCAAGTAGTTCATATAAACTACAGAAATTTATTTCTCACCATTTTGGAAGATAGAAAGTCTAAGATGAAGGCATCAGGATGCTCACATTGTTGTGAGGGCTCTTTTCCTTGTTCGTAGCTGGTACCTTCTTTGTCCCCATGTGGTGAAAGGGATGAAAGCTCTCTCTGGAGCCTCTTTTAAAAGGATACTGATCCCTGGAGCTGTCATTACATAGTCACCTCCCAAAGGCCACTTCCTAATACCATTTTCTTGGGCCTTAGGTTTTTAACAGGAATTTGGGGTAAACACAGATATTCTGACCGTAGCATAGATTGTGTCTTTTCTCTACAGAATTTTAATTTCTCTACAGGCTTTAAAATATAGCTTTGCTTTTAAATAAGATGCTTAGTAATAGATGGTGTCTCAAATACTAGAGCTCATGATAGGGGACGGAACTTTTATAAAGTTGAATTAATCAGAGACAAGTTGTGATCTGAAACCAGTGTTTTAGTAAAGTAATTTAATTCCATTATAATAGTGTTGTTAGAAAACCATTAACAAAAAGATTTACTTGATTAAAAAACTCTATGATTACAAACGTAATCATAGAGTTACCATATGACCTACAATTGCAGTCTTATTTATATACCCAAGAGAACTGAAGAGACATATTTACACAGAATGTTCATAACAGCATTCATTATTCATAATAGCTAAAAAATGAATACAACCCAGCGTCCATCAGCTGATAAATGGATGGGATAAAGTGTGGTATATCCATATAGTGAAATGTTATTCATCATTAAAAAGAAATGGAGTAACCATACATGTTACTTCGTGAGCCTTAAAAACATTATGCTAAATAAAATAAGCCACACACAAAAGGCCATATATTATAGGATTTGTTCTGTGTGAGATGTCCAGAACAGGCAAATCCATGAAAACGGTAAGCAGATCAGTGACCGAAAGCTGGTTTAGTTGTTGTCAGGAATTTGGGGAGTAGAGGAGTGATTGCTAATGAGTATGGGGTTTTGGGCGGGGGGGGGGGTGAGGAAATGTTCTGAAATTAAATAGTGGTGATAGTTACGCAACTTTGTGGATATAGTAACTATTCTGTGGTACATTTCTTGAGTATGAATTTTATGAATTAAAAAAAATTTATAGTGTATTATGTTTATAGCCATTTCAGCACAATTGATAATCACCACTGAAATAGTACATTTGTATACATAAAGTTCTTCTTATGTGCCACAAACTATCTTCACATGTATTTAACTCATTTAATTTTCATAACCTCACTGTGAAAGTAGTTGCTATTTCTGTTCTCATTTTGCAGATGGGAAAACAAGAGAAGACATAATTTGCTCAAGATCATGTAGCTAGTAATGGTGCTGAAGCCTGAACTTAGGTGTTTGGTTCCATAGACCATGATGCAAAAAATCAGTATAACCATGTGCCTGCCATATAAATCAACACCTTACTGTTGATATCAATCTATGATACATATCTCTTTACCCTGAATACACTATAAACAGTCATTGGAATGTAGAAAAGAAGATAGACTAAACAATAACTCTTGGCTTTATGTTTTAGAACAATATAGGAAAAAGACTTTTAAATTAAATAATTATGGAGAGGAATTAAGAATTCATTTAATTTAAAATTTTTGGGGTCCTGAAAAATGTAATGGTCAGGAGAATAGAGTTAGGATGATGACTGAGGGTGAGAGACTTTTATGAAACACCCTGAATCAGGAAGAGAAAGAAGAGCTCCAAGAAAAATAAAAAATAAGCAGATACATAATTTGTTAAAGAGGTCAAATGGGAGTATTTTCTACATAAAAGTTTAAAATATGAACAGTGACTAGCTCCTCTTGAGTATTATTAGCACTAAGATCTAATAGGGTGAGAATTGAGAAAAGACCTTGTACTTGATAAATAGGATTTCTTTGATCACTTTAGAAAAAAACATACAATTAATACTACTTTGGCTTTTGAAAATATAAGAAATATTAGAAGAGCTTTTCAGAGGGAACAAAAATAAAATGGGTTAGGGATGTTATGGATGTGTATGGAGTTAGATAATTTCATAGAGTTCAAATTCTCTACCCCACAGTCCTTGTTTTTGTTTAGCTCTAGAAGTTACCAAGGAACATCATCTTATACTTAAAATTTTTTTTAATTATGGTTATTTACAATTTTTCGCTCATCTTATACTTTTATGTATATGTATTTTTTTCCTGCTATACTGTCCTTGATTTCATTTTAGGTTTCAGTACAAAATATGTTTGCTATTTTTAAAAATTGTGATCATCTGTACACTCAAATGTTTTGAACAAGTCACTTCTTGTTGCTTTTACACATATCTGTTTCAAAAACTCATTCTCTACATAGTTTACAAGGAACATCGTCCTTGGAAAAAAATTATTTTCTCATTATGTGTATCTCTTAGGTTATATATATTTCTAGTCATTATATTTCTGTTTGCTGGAGGGTTTTGTTTTTTGTTTTTTTGGGGAATTTGGGGACTTTGTAAGCTTTATTTTTTTTTTTATTTTTTTTCATATTAACAATGAATTTTATTTCAGTTATAGGTGTACAAAGATCATAAGTCAATACGATAGATTTTGTGTCCCAAACCCACAGTGCATCCCCCCACCCCCCAGATTGTCTTATTTGAAAAAACCAAGGTTTTCCAAAATCTGTGAGTCATTGTCTGTTCTTCAAAGAAGTTCATTGTGTCTCTTTAGTTT
>PVHT021183699.1:17905504-17954597 GCA_004024745.2 Catagonus wagneri
ATGGGGTTGCTTCTATCGCGTAATCGCCCCTCCTACCTCTTGATGTGGTCTCCTCTTTGTCTTCTGGAGTAGAATATCTTTTTTGGAAGTTTACAGTCCAGTTGGTTGAAGGCTGCTCGGCATTTGTTTGTAGTTTTGCTGTTTTTTGGGAGAGAAGTTTAGCTCCAGTCCTTCTATTCCGCCATCTTAATCCAATCTCTGTAAGCTTTAATTTATGTAAGTTTCTTAACATTTTTAATCCTGCTTATTTACCAGCGTCCACAGTAATCAAGTAATCAAGCACTAAAGTATCTTTATTAATTAAAATCTTCAACAGTATTATAAGCCTTTAATCATATTCATTAATAATAAAGTAAAATTGGTTGAATTTTAAAGTATTTTTTCACTTTTGGTTGAGCGAGAAGGGGGATAGCAAAAGAGTATTTTGGGAGCCCTTTCCATTAAATATCAACCAGGAGATAAAGCAGCTCAGAAATGCTAAGATGACATAATGGTGGGGCAAAGTAAACAGGAACATAATATTCACAAAACCTCTTCTAACTTGAAGTATAGGAAAGTACAGCAGTAATTTAGAAGCATGAAAGGTATTGTCAATATAAGGTGTAATGCTATGTCAGGGAGAAAGAAGGCGCTTAAAGTTTGGTTTGGGGATTAGCTGGAGCTTCTTGAAAAAAAAAATTTCTGTGGAACTCAGACCTCTCATTGCATTTTATTTTATAGAACAATGCATTTGTGCATCTTAAGTCAAGGGCCATGGTTTATTTCTTCTTTTTATCAGTCTGGTCCCACCTCATACCCTTGGATAGAAAAGATAAAGTACTTTATAAGTGAAAAGATGTTGGAGTTTCTGCTGTGGCATAGTGGGTTAAGGTTCCGGTGTTGCCACAGGTGTGGCATAGGTTGCAGCTGTAACTCAGAATAGATCTCTGGCCCAGGAACTTCCATATGCCATGGGTGTGGCCAGAACAAATGAACAAATACAGTGAAAAGATGTTTAGGTTCTGTTTTAGAAGACTGCTCTTTGTCCCAAATCAAAGAGATCTTCTTTGATTAAAAATAATCAAACAGAATAATAGACCTTGTATATATCTTCCTAATGGTAATTTTGGGGGAATTCTGACCCATTGGAAATATGATCTGCAGTAGTGAATGCCAGTAACTGTACTTCCACAGGATGGCAGTGTGGTAACATTTTCATGGTGTAATAAATGATTTACACCATGATTGGTGCCTTGCATTTTCTTAGATAGAGCTCACAACTTTGATGGGATGCTTTATTCTTTTGGTTTAAAGATAAGTAGGTTGACATGGATGGATAGAAGGTTGTAATAGATGTGGATAGTAGCTCAGTCAAATTTCATAAAGAGTCCATAGGAAGAATTGGTGGAAAATGATTGCAGCATGTTTATGTTGTTGAGGTCTTCTGAGAACATTAAAGAAGGGTATAGGTGTTTAGGTTCAGTGCTCATGTCAAGAAGAGATCTCCCCCTCCATTAAGTTTTTATAGAGCCAGAGTTTTTTTCCCCTACCAATGTCACATGAACTTGCTTCATTTTATTGTGGTTATTTGTGTCTGTCTCTGGTTTTCCCAATTAGATGTCTAACTTTTAGAGGATAAAATTAACTGATCTTAATAAGATTTTGTATCTTTAGAATATCTTGACCACATAGACATAAACTTAGATCTTTGAATGATTGAATAGATAATTTTTAAACACATTGTTAAATTCTATAGTACAGAGGTTGGAGAAAAACATTTTCCTTGTGCATTGGAGATTCTGTTTATTTTTAAGAATTGAGTTTGCTATTTCTTAATATGGTAGTATATTTAATTCTTGTTTTTTGTGTTTTAAAACATGTTTTTTGTGTTTGTAAATGGGATTTAAATTGATGTATAGAGATAGGTATCTAATTTTATAGGTTCACAGAGAAGAGCAATATTAAGCAAGATGAGTTTGTGATAGTTTATATATTATATTACCTGGCAGGCAATCTTTAATAGCGTTAAAAAAACAAAATTCAACTGAGTAAATTTTAAGTATCTAACTGGCTTTATTAACAGTTCATAAATTGGGCGGCATCACATCTAGCCAAGTAATAGAAAGAAGCTCCAAAGGGCCACAGAAAGGGAAAGGATTTTAAAGGCAAGACAAGGAATTCATAAACCAAAATGCATTTCAGGCTCAGATACCTATCTGTGGGGGAAGGGAAAGGTCTGTGTGGGAGATGACCTCATCTTTCCCTGGGGGGCCAGGGGGTGGCAGTTAGAATTACCTGGTTGGTGCTGACCAGAAAGCTCCTCACTGACCAGGTAGGATTACACTCCTGGGGAAGGTCGTAACTGCAATTAGGGTTAGGTATTAAATCTTGGTTTTTAGCACAGGTTGACTCCCTACGGGACCTGTCATTTCTTTATTAAACAATGAAAATATTTATCTGTGTATTAAAGAGGGCTATGAGAACATATATCCCTCTATGTAAACATCTCAGTGTCAATGATCCACAAAATATAAAAATAAGGAAGACACGAGTCCAGTTCTCTTCAAAGAAAATGGTTATCTTTGGATTACTGTATATATCACGTTTTCAGCTTTATATTATATTAGTGCATATAAGTAGATATAAATGAGGTTAATTTAGATAGAGGAATATTCATAGGTAAAACATTGAGAACTTGACTGTTTCTGTTAGTCCAGCTTTGTTTGACATTAACTGTATTTATGAGGTGATGTTTACAAGTTAAAGTTCCACCTGGCATTTTTTATATTTCATGAGACTGGTCTTCTTTTTCTTGGACTCATCTCCATTGCTCATTTTCTTAACTTGAACTCTAGTGCGTCTACTTTTGTATGAAGTGTTTTATTTACTACAATAAATGTCTCTGCAAAGTCTTAGACATTGAAAACACTACCAGATTTAGTCTTCTTTTTTTTTAATATGCCTGGAAATGGGCTTTAGCAGTTCCTGAGAGGAAACTTCATTGATAGTTACCAAGCAAGTGGTTGCTGAAATTCTTTTATTACCAAGCAGAGTACAGCCCCATTTAAAGAGAGATAATATGACATGTGTGCCTTCTAGTGATTATTTCTGGAAAATGTGACTTAAAAGGAAGTAAATGGGCTGGAGACTTCACTTCTTACTGTTATTGTTGTTGTTGTTTCAAACAATATATTACTTTTACAATTAAGAACAAACCAGTAATCCCTGAGATAGGTGTGGATTGGTGTTTGCCTTGTACTGGAGCAGGGGGAGTGAGAAGTAACTGCTTGATGAGTATGGACTTTTCTTTGGGGATGATGAAAATGTTTGGGAACTAGAGAGGTTCGGTGGTTGCACAGAATTGTGAATGTTCTACATGCCCCTAAATTCTTCCGTTTAGAATGATTATATGTGATTTTGATCTCAGTGTTGTTTTTTGTTTTTCTTTCTACAAGGCCACACCTGTGGCATATGGAAGTTCCCCATCTAGAGTTTGAATCTGAGCTGCAGCTGCAGGCCTACACCACAGCCACAGCAACACCAGATCCAGTCTGCATCTATGACCTGCACCACAGCTTGCAGCAATACCAGATCCTAAACCCACTAAGTGAGGCCAGGAATTGAATCCACATCCTCATGGAGACCATGTTGGGTCCTTAACCCACTGGGCCACAATGAGAACTCTGACCTCAGTTTATTTATTTATTTTTTAAAGGCTTTATTCTTTTTGTTCAACATTTGCCAATTTTCATTTCTAATCCAAATTCTGTTCATTTATAAGAAAGAGAAATCCAGCCCTAGAGGTGATTATAGTGTTTGGATGTAAGTTGACTTAACTGTAATTAAAATATGTAAATGACATAAGGTTGTCTCAGCTTGGTCTTTTTCTTTTTGTCTTTTTAGGCCTGCGCTCACGGCATATGGAAGTTCCTATGCTAGGGGTCGAATCAGAGCTACAGCTGCTGTCCTACACCACAGCTCACAGCAATGCTGGGTCCTTAACCCACTGAGTGGAGCCAGGGATCAAACCCACATCCTCATGGATACTAGTCGGGTTCGTTACCACTGAGCCACAATGGGAACTCCAGGCTTGGTCTAATTATGCCTTTGTGTATTGTTTGTCTAGGATTTACTTTTTCAACTCTTGGTATCTAAAAGGCCTAGATCATAGAATCTTAGCTTGTTATTGGGAGTGGTGGTGGGGGAAATCTACAAATGTTTTCCAAACTCCTATTCTCTAGTGAGAAAACTGAAATTTTGTTGTTAAGTAGTTAAAGATAACAGTCACTTTTTTCCCTTTTTCCCATTTCTCCCTCTGTGATTCCTCAGGCATCTCTACAGACTGATTTGTAAAAGAAACATGACATTAAACCCATCAGCCAAATTGGCTGATAGTTGAAATATATGTGACATAGAAATTTTTATTTATTTAACTCTCATGGAGGATAATTCTACTCGAGCAGTATGTCTGCAAAGTACATTACTGGATGGGTTACTTCTGCAGCTGCCTCTGAACCAGTTCTCTTTTAGTTTGAGATCATCAGAAACTTTGTTTTCATACATTGATCCTTCCTATTAAGTTTACTTGAGCTTCTTATCCTTTTCCTAACATTGTAGTCATCTCTCATCAAACAGCTTGTAAGGCAACCTAACATTTGAACCATTAACCCATACTTAATGAATCTTCTATAGATGGGTGTGTTTTTTTTTTTAAGCAAATAAGCATTCTTTCTTAACTGAATAGGTGAAGAGATGTATGTCCTGTATATTGTGCTCTACCAATATGTCTGCTATAACAGTTCTCTTGCAGTCCTTTTTTTTTTCTACTAGAGTGCTTTATTTGCCAACAAGTAAATGTTGATTATACTTTATAAAGTGATATGAATAAAGTTTTGTAAATGGAATAATTTTCACATTTACTTATTTCATATGAGGGAGTTTCCATCGTGGCTCAGTGGTTAATGAACCCAACTAGTATCCATGAGGACACGGGTTTGATCCCTGGCCTTGCTCAGTGGGTTAAGGATCTCGCGTTGCTGTGGCTGTGGTGTAGGCCAGCAGCTACATTTCTGACTCAACCCCTAGCCTGGCAACCTCCACATGCCATGGGTACAGCCCTAAAAAGACAAAAAACAAAAAAACAAAAACTTACCTCATATGAGTTTTAACTTCATTTCTAAATAATTTTTAATTTCAGTAATTCCAAATAGTTTCTCTGAAATCAACTTGTCTGATATCGATCTGTGAACACCTAAATGCAAAAACAAGGCTATTATATAAATTGTAACGCTTCTTCAGCTTGCCTATGCATTTAGGTTGATAGAAGCCAAGAATACTATAGTAAATTCAATGCTAAGAGTAAATAAGTTTTATTAGACCCTAGTAAATTCAATAACTAGTATTTTTTAGGGCTTAATTTCTGTGTACTTAGTTATTTTTTCTTTAATAACAAAAATTAGTGGATGGATGTAAGATTTTTTTTTTTTAAACTGGTTAAGTACTGTACACGAAGCATTAGGGGACTATAAAAAGGGTGTGAAATACTTGAGAGCTTTTGAGACAATAGCAGGTGTTCATATATGATACTGATAAGTATTCATTTGGTCATGCATACTTTGGGTTAATGCCAGGAGAAATGGTGTTACTTATTTCATTTATATGTTACCTACATACATATATATATATATATATATATATATATATATATATATCATTGGTTCATGTCAGTGATTATTAATGATAGATTTTAAAAACTTGATTCCATTTTTGGAAAAGAAAACAGCACCTGTCTCCTAAACTGTTCTGAATGATAATTTTGTAAAACCAAGTACTTAAAATAATATTTTGTAATGACAGAAAGAATTTTATGATTTATAATGTATGATTACCCATAAAATATGTATCAAAATAGTCACTTCAAGATTCTATTCTTGGAGTTCCTGTTGTGGCTCAGTTGTAACAAACCCGACTAGTATCCGTGAGTATGCGGATATGCGAATTCAATCCCTGGCCTCACTCAGTGGGTTGAGGATCCAGCATTACTGTGAACTGCGGTGTAGACTGCAGATGCGGCACATAGCTCACGCTGCTGTGGCTGGCAGCCATAACTCCAGTTTGACCCCTAGTCTGGGAACCTCCATATGCCTAAAAAAAAAAAAGCAAAAGAAAAAAAAAAGTTCAGTTAAAACTTTGCTGAAAATATGTTATCTATTTATATGTACATTTTATACAAAGTATTTAATGCTAGTAGTAAATTATCCTCGTTTTCCTATTTTTGTCTTTATAGCATATAGCACTTTCTATATTGTGGGCTTAATATTATCCATGCAGATACCCTTTGTGGGATTTCAGCCCATTAGAACAAGTGAACACATGGCAGCTGCAGGTATGAAAAATATTTTCTTTCTTCTGAAGAGTATGTGAATGTATGACTGGCCAATCTTCAAGGGAATGAACGGTTATTTTCGGGTGTATTATAGTTTATAAGTTTCATCATTGATTCTAAAACATCACCACTGTAAAGTATGAATATCATAGGATTTACTGAACTTTGTGAAACCGTTCCTAAAAGTGCCTATCTTCCCAGCTATTGCTGCTTTGGAAGGGCAGAACATCCTTTTTTGCAAACACTAAATAACAGTTGCTTTATGTAAACAAATATTAAACAGTGGTGTGTCTGTACACCAAATTATTATACCACTGAGTTTTCATTTCACCAAATTTATACGGAACATTTTTAATGTTCCTTTAATCTCACTAAGGTATTTTGTCCCTATCTGCTAATTGGAATTAATGGCTTTTATATGTTGATTATAAAGTCGTATAATTCCCCTCCCTAAAGCAGAGTGCTTGGCCATTATTAATCTGGGTCACAAATAACAAGATATAATGGGAGATCTGTTAATAAAACTTAATGAGAGATTCTTCACACAAAGTCCGTGACACATAGGAAGTCAGTGGGTGTAACATTTTATAAATATCAGTACTTTATGAGAGTCAGAGTGAGAATCTTGAACCACCTCCCAACCCATATCCCCCCCACCCTCCATGCAAAAACGTTCAGAACCCACACCTGTGATACAGCACTTCAGAATCTGTGAAACGCTTCTAATTTGATTTTGTGAAATTTCCACGTAGAGAGAGAGAGAAATGTGTACTCAGTTTTGAGTATATAATCTGTAGCAATGTCTCTATAGATATACAGTCACCTGGCTCTTTATGCTTACGTGTTATTTCCTAAATTCTAAAATTTTAATAATACTTATTTAACCATTCTAAAATGAACTTTAAAAAAATAACCCTTGGAGTTCTTGCTGTGGCACAGTGGGTTAAGAATCCTACTGTAGCAGCCCAGGTTGCAGGAAAGACGTGGGTTCAGTCTTGGCCTGGCACTAGCAGTGTGGATGCAATTCCTGGCCTGGGAACTTCCATATGCCACAAGTTCGGTCATAATAAATAAATAAATAAATAAATAAATAAAGTAAGTAAGTAAGTAAATGGAACCATTTCTTAACACTCTTAACAGAAAAGCTTACCACTAAATTTTCTTAAAGAAAAAAACAATATTCCAGTGAATTAGGGTTGTCATTATCACTCAACTATATATTATAAATAGTAGCCATTTATGTATCAGGAGTCTTCTGATACAGGTCATTTCTCTGTTTTAGTAAGTCTGAGGATTTTTTTTTAATGACATTTTAATTTTTCTATTTTTTTTCCTGGAAAACATGTTGTTAAACTGGGGGACAAAGAGTGGGATTTAATGTGCCTAAAGAGGTTTCAGTTATTGAAATGGGATTTTTCTTGCCTAGTCTGTGAATGGGAAACCTGATCACTTTAAAAAAAATGTGTAACAGAATTTTTGGATGTATTAATTGGCAGAGTGCCATTTTGACAAAGGAAATGGCAGATTAAATGAGTAGTCTTTGATATGAATGGTAAACGTAGTCCAAGAATGTCTTTCAAATTAATGGTTCTTAATGTCCTTGTAAAAGTGCTTTGTTGACATGTTTATATGAACCTTTTCTTTAATTAGGTGTCTTTGCATTGCTGCAAGCTTATGCTTTCTTGCAGTATCTGAGAGACAGATTAACAAAACAAGAGTTCCAGACCCTGTTCTTTTTAGGCGTATCACTAGCTGCAGGTGCTGTGTTCCTTAGTGTCATCTACTTGACTTATACAGGTAGGTGTCCTCACCTGTACGGTGTGTATCTTGTCTCTAGGTTGTTTCACAAGGTAGTTCATTTTCAAATTTTGTACATTTCATTTTTCTTAGTAGGTCAAATATAGTGATTATATTCTTTACAAAGAGTATGAAATAGTCAAAGGTTTTAAAATCCTTCTCTTGTTAGACGAATAGGCCCAAAATATGTAAAATTCAAAGCTTCTCAGTGTTAACAATACATGTTTACCTTTCCTTTTATTCATACATTCCCTCTAAATATGCTCTGGATTCTAAGTTATTTTCTAGTCCTGACTTTACTAGGCCCTAGAAACAAGTCAAATTCTTTCTGAAGGTATTCTGTCTGTCAAAGTAGCTCATAAAATCATGAAGAATTAATTGATAGGAGTAAAACGCACAAATTTTGATATCATCTTTGTAATTTATCTAAATTTGGCATATACTTCTCCCTTTTTAAATGCATGCTATCATAATGTTTTAGCTTTATTTTACTAGTCAACTAGAAGTTTAAGAAAAAAATTAAACTTTGTAAAGTTTTATCTATCAGCTTGTATTTCTCTGGAAGTGTAATGTCCGTGGGTATTTTTAAATTTGATCCTTAACCTTATTCTGTCTGACGACCAGCTGTGTGAAATGCATTGTCACCTATTAAAAAAACAAAAAAAACCTGAAATTCTTTTAATATTAGGTTAAATTAATCCATAATAATCAGCAAACAGAAAACCAGTTAAAACAAAAACAATGAAAAGGCAGATTAATTTCTCATTTTTCCTTCCAAGGTTACATTGCACCATGGAGTGGCAGGTTTTACTCATTGTGGGACACTGGGTAAGTGAAGATAAGTTATTTGCCCTCAAGTTATTTAAAATATCCTTTTTTCCTCTTTTTTATTGTCAGTATCTCTGTCAGTACCGGGGCAACATTTCTAAAGTATCTAGCACGTACTAGTTCAGTAAATGTTATATTTTGTCTTTGTTACGATACCTGTTTGGAATTCATTCACCTTTAGTATGGTATGTAAGTCACATTTCTGTTCTTCTAGGGCAACCCCTTATTTTAATTTTGTTTGTTAAAACATTTCAGATTAATATTGTGCCATTTTAGTAATTGCTTTTGGTTTTACCAATATATTCAAAGTTTCCATCTTTCAGTAATATTTAATTTAATCATTAAGGATAAGCCTGTATATCATAAATATGAAGAAAAAATTAACTTTGTTTCTAATACCACATTATCAAAGTTTAATATTTTTAATCAGGTATGCTAAATGTTATTGTAGTGTTTTTTCTTGTTTATTTTTATTTTTATTTTTATGGCCACAGCCATGGCATATGGAAGTTCCCAGGCTAAGGGTTGAATCAAAGCGGCTGCTGAGGCCTACACCACACCCACAGCAACACCAGATCTAAGCCACATCTACGATGTCCACTGCAGCTTGTGGCAACGCCAGAACTTTAAGCCATTAAGCGAGGCCAGGGATTAAACCCACATCCTAAGAGGCAGCGTTGGGTTCTTAACCTGCTGAGCCACAATGGGAACTCCTGTTGGTGTTTTTTTTTGTTGTTCTTCTTTGTCATTTTAGGGCTACACTTGTAGCATATGGAGGTTCCCAGGCTAGGGGTTTAATTGAAGCTGTAGCTGCTGGCCTACACCACAGCCACAGCAATGCCAGTTCCGAGCCGCATCTGCAACCTACACCACAGGTCATGGCAACGCCGGATCGTTAACAAGGTCAGGGATTGTTATCGAGGCCAGGGATCGAACCCGCAACCTCATGGTTCCTATTCAGATTTGTTTCCGCTGCGCCACAATGGAAACTCAGTGTTGGTGTTTTTTAAGAGTGCTATTCTAAAATGAATTGATTTAAAAGTTTCGATTTTAAATTAGACAGCTAGCTCAAAATTTGTGTCTTTAAAAATGTTTTCCAGGAGTTCGCATCATGGCTCAGTGGTTAACAAACCCAACTGTATCCATGAGGGCACAGGTTTGATCCCTGGCCTCACTTAGTGGGTTAAGGATCCGGTGTTGCTGTGAGCTCTGGTGTAGGTCACAGATGTGGCTGGGATCCCAAGTTGCTGTGGCTGTAGCCTAGGCCCCCAGCTACAGCTCTGATTCAACTCCTGGCCTGGGAACCACCATATGCCATGGGCGTGGCCCTAAATAGACAAAAGACAAAAAAAAAAAAAATGCTTTAAGGATAAGGAAATATCTCTTGGTGATAATTTACCTGTCTCCCTTGATTTTGCTATTCTGTCTTGTTACTTCCCATATGGCTCAATTAAAAACCTACCACACACATTTCTTCAATAGGCCTGCCTTTTTTTGTGGTTTAATATTTTTTAATTTATTTTTTTTTTTACTTTTTAGGGCTGCACCTGCGGCATATGGAGGTTCCCTGGCTAGGGGTCGAATCAGAGCTGCAGCTGCCCGTCTGTACCATAGCCACAGAAACGCGGGATCTAAGCTAATGACAGAGCATGAGCAAATTAAATGTGAGTGACTGAAGCTAACAGGTATATACTTCCCAAGATCAGCCTGTAGATCTCCAGAGAATTTGAGGGGAAACCTGTTGTAGAAATGAATTGTTCTGTTTGGGTTAAAAATCCTAGGTTAATTTTTTCTTTCATACTTATCGTCCCCTCCTCCCCCCAGGCTGCCCTGCAGCACATGGAGTTCCCAGGCCAGGGATCAGATCCAAGCCACAGTTACAACCTAAGCAGCAGCTGCAGCAACACCAGATCCTTAACCCATTGTGCTGGGCCAGGAATCGAACTTGCATCCCAGCATAACCAAGATACTTCCAGTCCTGTTGCGCTACAGCAGGAAATTTTTTTTCCCTTTTTTAAAATGTTATTGAAGTATAGTTGATTTAAAATGTGATAATTTGTTGTACAACAAAGTGATTCAGTTACACATGTATACCTAGGTATTCTCTTTCAGCTTCTTTTCCCACATAGATTATCACAGAATATTGGGTAGAGTTCTTTGTGGTAAACAGCAGATCCCCATTGGCCAATTATTCCGTATAGCTCAGTATACATATGTCAATTCTAAACCCCTAGTCCACCCCCACCCCCGCACCTGTCCCTTTTGATAACTATAAGTTTTCAAAGCCTGTTTCTATTCTGCAAACAAGTTCATTTGTACCCTTTTTTTTTAGATGCTATATATAAGTGATATCATGTGATCTTTGTCTTTCACAGTCTGGCTTCATTTAGTGTGATAATCTCTAAGTCCATCCATGTTGCTGCCAATGGCATGATTTCATTCTTTTTTATGGCTGAGTAGTATTCCATTGCATATACGTACCACATCTTCTATATCCACTCCTCTGTTGATGTACATTTAAGTTGCTTCCATGTCTTGGCTGTTGTAAATAGTGCTGCAGTGAACATTGATGTGCATGTATCTTTTCAAATTATGATTTACTTATTCTGCTCTCAAACTTTAATTGACCACTTTTTGTAACTGGCCTTAGATAATTCTCCTAATTTTTGGAAAGGCGTATTGATTTTCGTTTTACCAGTGTGTACCAGATTTACTTCCAGTATAGCAAGGTTACATTGGAATATAGCTTTAAGCAAAAAAAAGGTTGGGAACAGGAACCATATCTACAATCAAGGAAAATTTATTTGCCTGAAAGGAACTCCTGTTTTATCATTTAATTTTAAATAATGTTAATTTTTTAATACCAGGTATGCAAAAATACACATTCCAATTATTGCATCAGTGTCAGAGCATCAGCCTACGACTTGGGTATCTTTCTTCTTTGATCTACATATTCTTGTGTGTACCTTCCCAGCAGGCCTCTGGTTCTGCATTAAAAATATCAACGATGAAAGAGTATTTGGTAAGAGATTTTTTAATAAATACTTTATTATTTTTGAGATTATTACTTCATTTTAAAGCTTTGTTTTCTTTGTTTGACTCTGCATATTTAAGATAAACTGTCCTCCCTTATTTTGCGTAAGTGTTCAACCAAGGCAAATCCAGTGATTTTGCTTTATATGTGCTCTAATTATTAACTGTTTAGACTAGTATATAAATTTTTTGTTCAGTTGTTTTCTGAGCAGTTAATGTAATTATAGTCTGGCTAAGAATTGGAAATTTTAAGTTTGTTGACAGCAAACTATTTTCTCAATTCTGATTAAGTAGGAAGAAGTTTGCAGGGAAATTTCAGTGCGAATTGCATCTTGTTATGGACTAAGAATCACCTTTAAGTAAAGACCCCCTTTACTGATAGATTTGTGTAATTTCCAACTAATAAGAGTTAGCCATACAAACTATTTTAAAGCCAGTGTTAAGGATCTGACATTCAAAATATAAATGAACAAAATAAGCAGATACCAAAGGCTTTTACATAATTCAGTTATCACAAGAAATGTCCTGTGACTATGTTGCATGTGATAAAACCTGAAACTGCAGAAAGCTTTGTAATATGCACAGGATCACACAAGCAAATAGTGTGTACAAGTATGGGGCCTGAGCCATGAGTTACACTCAGAAGTTACTGTTCCAGAAACGGAGTCAGAGATAAGATAGCATCTACATGGATGACACTCCTTCAGTCTTTTCTAGTATATATAGGTCAGTGGACTCTGGGTAAGGCCATGTTAATATTGTGTCATTCAAAAAGATTATAGCTTAAACATGGTGCCCATTCATGATTTCACAATCCCAATCCTAGGTATATCCCCAAGAGAAGTGAGTGCCTATGTCCAACAAGGACATGTTTAAAATGCACATAACAACTTAACCCATTATTAGAAACATCCCAAATGTTATCAGCAGTAGAATAAAGAGATTTTTATGTTCTGTACAGTAGAATACAACGCAACACTTAATAAGAGGTTAGCATGGGTAAGTAAAAGAAGCCAGTACAAAAGAACATTTTTATATAATTTTATTTCTATGAAGTTAAAAATAAGGAAACCTAAATTACTGCTTTGAAAGTCCAAATAGTGATTACCTTTTTTGTAGGGTGGGGGGAGAGCAATTATTGACTAGGAAGAGGCTTGAGGGATCCTTCTGAGTAGGTATACAAACGTTCTGTATTTTGATATGAGTGGTAATTACATAGGTGTGTGCATACATAAAAATTCATCAAGATAGATAAACAGTGTATTTTTTAGTCCGGAAAATGTGAATCAGCCTCAAATAAGATAAACACCGAAATGTCTTAATGACTTTATAAAATCATATAGCCTCTAGCCAGAAATGGTAGAGCCTTTCCCAGTGGTGGGTACATTATCTGAAAAGCTTTGGCTGTTGGGAATTACTTCCACATTTTTTTTTAAAGTCTCTTGGCAATAACTTTACAAATTCCTCCTCTGGTTAATAAATTATATTCTCATCCTATTCTAACTTTAAAGCACTCTTCATGCCAGATCTTGGCACAGATTTTTCAGCTTTATTTGATTTCTATAAACTTTCTGTGCCTCATAATATAATCCACCAAATATATACATATACATACATATATATGTGTGTGTGTGTATATATATATATATGTGGGTGTATATATATACACACACACACACACACACACACACACACACACATGCACACAAACACACACACACATATATATATATATATATTATATATATATATAATTGGTCTTTTTAGGGCTGCACCTTCCACATATGAAAATTCCCAGGCTAGGGGTCGAATCAGAGCTTCAGCTTCCGACCTATGCCACAGTCACAGCAACACCAGATCTGAGCTGCATCTGTGACCTACACCACAGCTCATTGCAACCCTGGATCCTTAACCCACTGAGCAAGGCCAGAGATCGAACCCACATCCTCATGGTTACTAGTTGGGCTTATTACCGCTGAACCACAATGGGAACTCCCTAAATATTTTTTCAATTGTTTATTACGGATTTTTCTAATATGTGATGCTATTGACAAATAATGAATTGTCTCATTCCCCATAATGGCTATAATTAAATTTGAATCATGGTGCATTTCTCAAAACTGTTAACATGCAGTGTTTTGGTCAATGCTAGTTGAAATTTCTAAATATGACTTTTAAATTGGTTGGTATTACTAATTTAAAAACAGCCCTTTTATGAGAAGTTTGTCTGGTTTTAGATTTTGTTTCTAAAGTAGTTTTAAATATTCAGTTGAGTTTCCTGTGACCCTTTTCTCTTCTGAAGTGTTGAGAGAATTTGTCTTTGCAGTTGCTCTGTACGCCATAAGTGCTGTCTACTTCGCTGGCGTGATGGTGCGGCTGATGTTGACCTTGACTCCAGTCGTCTGTATGCTGTCTGCCATTGCCTTCTCTAATGTTTTTGAGCACTATTTGGGGGATGACATGAAAAGGGAAAACCCACCTGTGGAGGACAGCAGTGATGAGGATGACAAGAGAAACCCAGGAAATTTGTATGATAAGGTGGGAAATATAAAGTAAGGCCTTTAAAATTTTCATGTATTTTTCCCCCACAGTAAGAACTACACATATTAAGAAATGTGATAAAACAAGAATTTGGACAAACTGAGATTAAGAGTTGGCTCTACTGCTTGCCTCAAATTTTGAATACTGGTTGGTCCGTTAGCTCAGAATGAGAAAATAGAACGTAATGCAAAGAATATAACCAACTTTTTGGTTCAGGTTTTATATAGAACCCACTTTTTGAGAGCAAAAAGATGGTGTTCTACCAAATCACATGAAATTTAGCACTGTAAAGCCTTGTGTGAAACCATGTGCACAAGTGCTTATCCTTGAGGTCCATATTCAGTGTAAACTTTAGTTTAGTTGACTGAATAGTGAAATGAAGGGATTAAAGTGCCTTTAAAATATGATGCCTCTATGGAGTTCCATTGTGGCTCAGCAGGTTAAGAACTTGACATGGTATCCGTGAGGATGTGGCTTTGATCCCTGGCCTCGCTGAGTGGATTAAGGATCTGCAAGCTGTGGTATAGGTCACAGATGTGGCTTGGATCCAGTGTTACAGTGGCTGTGGCTGTTGCATAGGCTTGCAGCTGCAGCTGCAGCTCCAGTTTGACCCCTAGCCCAGGAACTTCCATATGCCGTGGGTGTAGCCCTTAAAAGAAAAAGATAGCAATTTAAAAAAAAAAGATGCCTCCAGTTTGTTAGCAGCAGGTAGCTGGCTAATATATGTAATTCAGTTTTAATTTCTCAGCTAACAGAGCAGGATTATATTTGGTGCAAGTGTGGAAAAGACTTAGAGTAAGAATTAGAGTACTTGTCTTGGATGATAGATTAAATTTTACTGTTTTAACTAGGTTTTTAGATACCAGTAAGTGATGAATCTTTTCCTGTAAGAGTATTAACATTGAAATTCTTTCTTTCCTTACTATTATAGGTCCAATATAATTCATACAAATTAGTGTTAACAAAGCATATACTTGCTTTTGTGGTTGTCATGTTTTGTTTGATGGTTTCTTTTTCTTTTTTTTTCTTTTTTCTTTTTGTTCTTTTGTCTTTTTAGGGCTGCACTTGTGTGGCATATGGAGGTTCCCAAGCTAAAGGTCGAATTGGAGCTGTAGCTGCGGATCCACACCACAGCTAATGGCAACGCTGGATCCTTAACTCACTGAGCAAGGCCAAGAATCAAACCCAAGTCTTCATGGATACTAGTCGGGTTCGTTAACCTCTGAGCCATGACAGAACTCCCTGTTTGGTGGTTTCTTAACTAGCCTTGCAGTTTAGGACCTTTGACTGTTCTGTTCTCTCCCAGTTTTGGGTAAGATTTTTTTGGTTTGTTTTTGTTTTCAGATTTTGAGGTTATTTTGTTGTTGCTGTTTTTAAAAATATAATCTTAATTCTAACAAGTCTGTTGATTTGGAATTTGGAAAACTGATTCTGATAATTCAGTTTTTGTCTACACTGAAGTCCTGTCTGGTTTGGATTATAGCTGGGCCTTGCTGGTTTTAGTATGAGGAGTACAGATTTTATAAGAAAAGTTTGCTAGAGTAAGACCATTTGATTATCCCCTTTGTATTTATGTAAAACAGAAGGACAGCTGAGTTTGAAAACTGCTTCTTTTTGAAGATATTTTGCTTGCAACCCAATCCTGGATTGGTTATAGTTCGAGAAAGTCTTCTCATTCACATTTGTAGAGAACACTGTATCTCGCGCGCGCGCGCGCGCACACACACACACACACACACACACACACACACACACACACAAATTCCTGATGGTGTTATACGTTTTCCTTCTGAAAGAATTACATTTAAGAACATTCTTCAGACTTCTCCCCTTTGAGTGTCTTAATGAAAACAAGTCAGATGATAAATTTGTCTAATCACTTTTTGTATTTTTAGGCAGGTAAAGTGAGGAAGCATGTAGCTGAACAGGAAAAAACTGAAGAAGGGTTAGGTCCTAATATAAAAAGCATCGTTACCATGTTGATGCTGATGCTGTTGATGATGTTTGCAGTCCACTGTACCTGGGTCACAAGCAATGCCTACTCCAGCCCAAGTGTGGTCCTGGCCTCTTACAACCATGATGGGTAAGAAAACAGCTTGACTGCAAAAGGCTTTTTAAACCTACCCTTTTCCCCTGTCTCAAAGAAGAGAATTCAGAGATGTGTGTGAGGCTCTGCATTTGAATCTACCATGCCTGCCTTCCTTCCTCCCTTCCTCCCTCCCTCCCTCCCTTCTTTCCTCTCATCCCCTCCCCTTTTCTTTTCTTTTTCTTTTCAGCATGTGGAAATTCCCAGACCAGGGATCAAAGCCACACAGCACAGCAGTGACCCGAGCCACTGGGGAACTCAGAATCTACCGTGCTTTTCTTGTGACCCTTCCCCACCATACCCTTTGATGGGAGTAGTCTTTTTTTTTTTTTTTTTTGGTAAGATTTTTATGTTTTCTATTATAGCTGATTTACAATGTTCTGTCAATCTCTACTATGTAGCAAAGTGAGCCACACTCACACACACGCACACACATTCTTTTTCTCACATTTAGTCTTCATTGTATTTCATGCTCTTTTCCAGAATATTTTTGCATACATAAGATACACATTAGCTTTTCTCAAAGTGTTGTCCTTGGACACAGCATTTCAGCATTACCAGGAATGCATTAGAAATGCAAATTCTTGACTTCACCTAAGCATGTTGAACAAGAAACCTGGGGGTAAGACTCAGCAATCTGTGGTTTAATAAGCCCTCTGGTACAGCTACAATTTAAAAACAACTACTGCCTTCCTACATCCCGACCCCAGGTTATGCTTCACTTGGGTGCTTGTTAGATTTGCACGATATTGAGCTCCACCCCTAACTACCAAACCAGAATTTGCTTTTTTTGTAAGATGTCCTGCTGGTTTGTATGCATACTAAAGTTTGAGAAGCACTAGTCTGGCTCTTCATTGAGTACTTTTTCTCCTTACCATGGAGGCTTTTAACTACCATCCTTAAAATGTGAAATTATTTAGTGGCTTGGCACCTGAAGATTTTGAGTTACCATCTTCACATAAGATCTCATTTAAAAGAATAATGTGATTCTTTTCAGCACCAGGAATATCTTAGACGATTTTAGAGAAGCTTACTTTTGGCTAAGGCAAAATACAGATGAACATGCCCGAGTGATGTCTTGGTGGGATTACGGCTATCAAATAGCTGGGATGGCCAACAGAACTACTTTGGTGGATAATAACACATGGAATAACAGCCACATAGCACTGGTAAGAATTTCATCAACAGACAAAAGTTTACAAATTTTTATTCACTGGCAGTCTGACTTCACTTGTGATTAAGTAGGGGAAATGTGGGTGAGAGTACTCTTTGCTTACTGAATTCTTAAGATACCTCTTTATATGTTTATTAAATAAAGTGTATTCAAGGTATGATTATTTATTTTGTTTTTAAGAATAGAATTTATTTAAGTATTCGGAATCGTAGGCTGATTTCTGGCAGATCTCATGACATGTTTAGCTCACTGGAGAATTAGGCAAAATCTGAAACCTAAAATACTGTAATTGACTAGTATTTTCCATTTCATAAATTTAGAGACAATTTGCAAGTATGTAAGGCAAATGCACTGTGTTTTATTGCCATGCAGATTATATTTTATTGGGCATGCAAATTGTGTTTGCCCTAGCTATTAAATAAGTAATTTATGTTAATTAAGGTCATCACCTCTCTGTTCTTAAAAATATTTTAAATAAAAAGACTACTGGGGTTATCTGGGTTCTGTTTGCATTAGTGTTGTAGCTAGTCATTAGGTATTTGACAGTAAAGAGAAAAATATATTTGTGCTATCTGGATTCAGTGGTCATCCCCAGCCTGAGGTTGTGAGAAGTTCTTTTCTCTTTCTTTCTTTCTTTCTTTCTTTTTTTTTTTTGGTCTTTTTAGGGCTGCACTCGCAGCACATGGAGGTTCCCAGGCTGGGAGTGGTCAATCAGAGCTGAAGCCACCGGCCTTCACCACAGCAACAGCAACATCAGATCCAAGCCACACCTGTGACCTGCACCACAGCTCACGGCAACACCAGATCCTTAACCCATGAAGAGGCCAGGAATCAACCTGCCTCTTCATGGATACTAGTCAGATTCATTTCCTCTGAGCCACAATGGGAACTCCCAAGTTCTACCTCTTTTAAGCTTGCCTACTTTCATATTAAAATGTTAATTTCATGAGACTTAATTATTAGTAGAATATTCAGATATGTGTTCTGACTTTGGCACGTCTGCTATAACTGGTTATAGTAAGTGAGGGTACTTATAAATCTCGGTAAATTTGATGAATTCATAGCAAATCATTTTATATATCTATAAAAAGAATTCCATGTAAATCAAACTCTTGAAAAGCATTCCGTCTTAAGGTAAAAATGTGCATTCATTTTTATTTTGGTGTATTTTGGGACTAAGTACACACGTTCTTGTTTTTTTCTGTAGGTGGGAAAAGCTATGTCTTCAAATGAAACAGCAGCCTATAAAATCATGAGGAGTCTAGATGTAGATTATGTTTTGGTTATTTTTGGAGGGGTTATTGGATATTCTGGTGATGACATCAACAAGTTTCTCTGGATGGTTAGAATAGCTGAAGGGGAACATCCAAAAGACATTCGGGTAAGAAACTAGATCATTTTAGGTGTATAAAAGATGGCTCACAGTGTCCAGGTAACTCTTATCTTGCTAATTACGCCCTATTTGTTTTCATCATCCTGTCCCCCAAATGAGACCCTTACTCTGACTTTACTGTTTATTAAAGATACCATAAGCATTTTTCCAGGTTTGATACTCATACTTGATACTACCACTCTCCCTTCTGAAGCAATGCTTGTCAAGATTCTTGCTTTTACTCCTTCGTAGCCTCTCACTTCTGGCCTTTCTTTCCATTTTCATCACTTCCACTGTAATAATGACCCCTGTGCTCATAAACCTAAGATAGATAGGACAGTAGCCTTGAAATTGCTGTCTTTGACTGTCTTGTTCCCTCTCCCAGTCTAATATGACATTGATTGCTATTACTTTCCAGCTTTTTTGAAAGCCTTCATTAGTTTAAGGAAAGGAGCCTTAAAGCCTGACAGACATTGAGTTGGATCTAAACTCTGCTTCTGTCAGCTTGGTGCTGTAGGTACGTTGTTTTCAGCAAGTCAGCATTGTATTCTTTGAGCACTAGGTCTTGTTCTAGGTTCTAGTGTTACAGTGGTGATTAAAATCATTTCAGTTCTCCCTGATGGGGATGCCAGGAATAAATTCATCTGTAGTGCTGTTGTGAGAATTTATAGTAAGGTAGATGAAGCCTCAGCCTAGTGGCTTGTTTGAAATAATCTCTGTAATGAAGCAACAGTATAAAATCCAAACTCTCTATCTCAGAATGCAACCCCTTAATATTTCACTTTTCTTTGCTGGCTCTCTGTCAACTTTTTCCACTGGCCCGTGAAACTGGCCTTCTGGTTTCTCGCCTTGATTCATCTGACACATGTATTTATACTCTTTCCTTCTCTGAATACCTTCCCTACCATAGATTTGTCCCCTCTCTGGTAGTCCTTCTCGGGTGCATCTGTGTCTCTAATTGTCATCAGATCACATACAGCATGCCTTGTAGGTAGATTCTATCTTGTCTCTCCCATTCAGCTGTGAGCTCATAGAGGATGGGCAAAAGAAAAAAGTTCATGGTAGTCACTTCTTATTTCTTACTGGACCAGACAACTAGTAACAAAATACACACCTTGTTCATGCTTTTTTTATTTCACAGTGTACTGTGGAGATCTTTCCTTATTAGAATATGTGGATCCCCCTCTTTTTTTTTTTATCTGCACAATGTTCCATTGTGTTAGTGCACCATGACTTGTGTAACCTGTCCCTGTTATTGAACATTTAGGTTGTTTTCGGTTGTTTAATCCCATAAAACAGTGGTTCAATAAGCAACTTTCTACACTTATCATTTTGCCCACATATAAGTATCTCTGTAGGATAAATCCCTAGACAAGGAATTTTTTTCTGTAGTGCCAGATTAACCCTCTTAGAAGTTAATTTACAAATTTGATGATCTTACAATAAAAATGACTGCAGGAAGTTTCTGAACACTTACCTTCCAAATAAAGAACTGATTTTAAAGTTCATATGGAAAAAATAAAGAACAAATTTAGGGAAACTCTGAAGAGGAGTAATGGGATGGGAGTGGAGGGGAAGTTGGAGAGAACCGGCTTACCTGGTATTAAATTGTAGTGTTGGTACTTTTTTAAAAATTATTGAGGTTTTAGTGTATCGTGGTTTAAAATCTGGTAGATTGCCCTTCCTTACGCCAACAGACTATTGTTCTTTTTCTCTGTTTTCTTGGATACTTAGACTGAGCTGTAAAAACCATCCATGATAGTTTCCTGGTTTTTTTAAGAGATCACATTAAATTTATAAATTCATATTCTGTTACTACATTTTTTTGAGCTGTAACTAAATATGGATTTATGAAGACAGCTCGAAAGTTGGTTCTTATGGGGAAATGAAATGGGGAACTTTAGCTTTGCATGTGATATATTAAACTGACTCAGAAACTTCTGGATTCTTTCCTGCAGGAAAGTGACTATTTCACCCCACAAGGAGAATTCCGTGTAGATAAAGCAGGATCCCCTACTTTGTTGAATTGCCTTATGTATAAAATGTCATACTACAGATTTGGAGAAATGCAGGTTAGTTACATCAGTTTTTCTATGGTCTTTATTGAAAGGAATATTTTAAGTAGTCTTGTATGACCCTAAAAAAAAAGGATAATGATGTTTTGGTTGCACTGTAAAGAAAGATACGCTCATCTAAAGATTTTTTCCTCCGTTAAATCTGATTTCTGAAACATCTACGTGAAAAATGGGGAAGCATTTTTTATATCAAAGATTGATTTCCAAAATGTTAATTAACATGGGCTCGATGGATTGCTTGCTATTCTACCTTGTGATATCATGCTTTTGGAAGACATTGTTCTCCTGGGGAGAGGTCTCCTAGCCAGGAAACAGCATGGTCTTAAGTTACTTTACTGCCTGATGGGGAAAATCTGAAATTAAAGAGTTGAATTATTTAGTTACTTCAGGTATTCACTCTGTCCCCGTTCTCCATTTCCACAGATAGCTGGAACTCTCTGGGTCAGAGTTTCCCAGAAAATGAGAATGACGTAGTATAAAAGACTAAGAGTAAACAAAATGAGAGAATGTGCAAAGAGACCTTGTGGCAAAAAAGAGAGCGAACTGTCTGGATACCTGGGTTCCAGATCTGGCTCTGTCAGGTCATATAACCCTTGGTTGAGTTACGTTCTCTCTGGAATTGTTTTTTCCTAGTCTGAATATAGTTGGTTTGGACTGCTGGCTTCTAAGCTTCTTCAGAGGTCTCAGATTGCATGCTGTAATACCAAATTACACCTTTATACTAAGATTACATTGGAACTTCCTGGGTCTGTACTTTCTGGTTGATGCTAGAAGGCACAGGGAAAATTGCTTGTTTAATTTTATACAAATACCAGGGATAAAGATAATGTTTCAGCATTATTCATTTGGAATTACTCTGCAGGGGACTTTGAAAAAAGAGATAATAATTTTATTACCAGATTCAGGTTTTCATTTGTGTTTTGATTTCTTTTGAAGACTGTTGCCTGGTCTCCAAACTCATGCTAAGGAAGAAGCAGTTAAACCATAATAATTAACTACCACAGGAAATGGGTCAAAGATTAGTTTTTGTATTCACTAATGATAGATAGCATCAAAAGACCTTTTTATCAAGAGCTTTAAGTCATGCATCTTAGCATGCATTCATTTTGATGCCTTTCCCTACTCAAGAATAGTATGTTTAAGACATGAGATATATATAACTTCTGTATTTATATAGATATGCAGTAACACGTTATTTCCCCCATTGGAGGAGATTTGTTTATTTTCAAGTTGAATTCGTTATGTTCTGTGTGTCAGCATGAACTTAGTCTGAGAATTTCTTAAATTCTCCTCCCCTCCCTGTAGTTTTTCCTCTTCTCATTTCTGGTACTCTTCCCGTGGTTTGGCTTTTTTTTTAACTTCAGTTCCCGCTTTCAGCATGGTTAGTGTCACTGCTTACTTGTGCATTGGCTTAACAAATAACACTAGTGAGACAAAGCCACACTGAATGAGATAAAGTCATCATGCAGCCTACATCCTGGTGGAGGATACAGGTAATTTTAAATATAAATAAATAAAAACTTAGCAGTGATCACTGTAGGTTAAAAGAATAAGGAATCAATGGAGAAGACTCTCAACCATCAATCCAAAGAAAAATATTGCCCTGAAGGGATGATATTTGGGCTGAGACCAAAGGATAGAAAGGCACCAGCCATGCAAAAGAGCTGAATGAACTCTCTGGGTAGAAAAGAATAGATAGTGCAAGGTCCTGGGGCAGAAAAGAAGGCCGTTCTCTGTGTTTTCTCCGAATACTTAAATTTTTTCTGTTTTCGTTTTTCTTAATGCCTGCAAGTTGCTCATCCATTCTAAGGAGTTTAGTGAAAAGAAACTCTGATGTATTTAAGTTTTCTCTTATCCTGATTTCTTCCTATCTAGATAGTAGCAGCATAGGAGAACTGTTAATAATCATATATTATTCTGTTTCTGTTTTCCTACTTTAAAAGGAGAAAGTTTTACTCTAGTGGTAATATTTACTGCCTTGTAATACAGAATGTTTTCCAATATGGTTAACATCTAATGTCACTTTGCAGCTGGATTTCCGTACACCCCCAGGTTTTGATCGAACACGTAATGCAGAGATTGGAAACAAGGACATTAAATTCAAGCATTTGGAGGAGGCCTTTACCTCAGAACATTGGCTTGTAAGGATATATAAAGTAAAAGCACCTGATAACAGGGAGACCCTAGACCATAAACCTCGAGTAACCAACATTTTCCCAAAACAGAAGTATTTGTCAAAGAAGGTACGTGCCAAATGAAGTGAGGTGTATAAAAAGGGCCGCTCAAGATTGGTTGGCTTGTCTCAAAATACTTATGAAAATTGCTGATAAATTTTCATTTGCCAGATATAGAAAGACTAAGACTTATATACAAAGTAAATATCAAGCTAGTCTCCTGGGGGCGTTCCTTTCAAACCCAGCACTTTAGGGATCCCTTGCCTCGCAACTGTTTCTGGATAACTCTCCATAGGGAAGTGTGGTTATCAGTGAACCAGGTGAGATTTTTCCAGAGGCATTCAGGCTTTAGTCTGTGCCATTCCTATTAGTAAGACTTGTTTATAAAGTAAGATGTGTCTGTGACTGCTGGTTTCTGAGCCTTTATGAATGTAAAAATGCCAGACACTCAGGTAAAAACAATTGTGATTTGTTCATCATCTTTTGGTCAAAGCAAATTTTTTCTTTTTGCCTTTTTAGGGCCACACCCATGGCATATGGAGGTTCCCAGGCTAGAGGTCCAATCAGAGCTGTAGCTACCTGCCTACACCACAGCCACAGCCACGCCAGATCTGAGCTGCATCTGTGACCTGCACCACAGCTCACGGCCACACCGGATCCTTAACTCACTGAACAAGGCCAGGGATTGAACCTGCGTACTCATGGATGCTAGTTAGATTCGTTTCCACTGAGCCACGACTCAGCAAATTGACATAGCATTTTTTTTATGTTCCATTCTTAGTATGATGTTACTATACTGTTTATTGAATAATAAGCTTGAGTTGGTTTGAGTCCTGAATCCAGAGAAATCATTTGTCTTAAGATAATTATTTCTAAATGTAATTGTCATGATAAAACGTTTAGGCAGGAATTGTGATAATCTGACTATTGCAATCTTTTTGTCATAAATATTTAATAAGATGTGAAGTAAGTTATTAGAGGTTCACTTAATTTAGATGTTCGCTTAAGCCAAATAGATCTAATCTTTGCTATAAAAACTACTAAAAATGAGTATATGGCTTGCCCTCTGTGGGAGATGGGAAATAATGAGCAGTCAGATGAACTATTAAGATTGTATTTTAAGGTACTAATCATGATAATGCTAATTGTTATAGACTGACTTCTGTCTTAAATCTTGGAAGATGCTTAGGTTTACATTGCTTGGATCGGTTATTTAAATCATTGAAGGAATTATCAAGTGATCTAGTTTCTCGTAGGCATGTGGTAGGAGAAACTGGTGAATCACCTCTGTGCAGAAGTCAGAGCAGATGCTGCTGGTCTTAGTGCAGTCACTCCTAAAATATTTAAGCCCAGTTAAGGTCCACCTTTTCTGAAAAACCAGGCCATTGAACTTGCTGTCTTATTGATGACAGTGAATCTTCTCAATCTGACCTCTTTTGCCTTCCTCTCATTTTCCCCAAATAAATAAGTATATGGATAAATAAAAATATGTTTTATATGCCCAAAACATACATTTTAGTAGCCAACAACATGGATCTTGAATTTCTAGTTTCCAGGCTTTATAGTCTGTCTTGTACTAGCAGAAATGCTTTTTATTTACAAAGCTGACATGGGTGTGGCACTAGGAATTGTAGGCCAGGGCTGCAAAAAGACCTTCTGCTTGGCTCACTGCTCCTAGAGAAAAGCACCCTGAGGGCCTAGTTACACACTTGAATAGCACTGGGGCATTTTACAGGATCCTATAGAAAAGCTTTCAAATTAGAAATCTGTAGGTGATGATAAAGAAACCAACTCTGACCTGGTTTGAAATTTTACAAGTTGTGCCTACTGAAATTTTTTTACTTTTTACCCTAATAAAATAGTAATAATAAGGAACATATATCGTGGACAAATTTGCAGTAGCTAATTTTTGTGACCTTACAAAGAATTACATTTTGCCTTGTGTTTTCGTCTGTTAGAATTATAAATTGTTTTAAACTAAACATCATACATACATGTACATGATAATATTTGCCAAATTTTCTGAAATCTCCTTCAAAAACTGTACTTAAATGTGAGAATTGGGAGTTCCCTGGTGGCCTAGAGTGTTGAGGGTCTGGCTTGGGGTCATTGCTGTGGTGTCAGTTCTGTCCATGGCCCAGGAACTTCTGCATGCCGTGGGTATGGCTCCCAAAAATAGAAAATAAAAAATAAATGTTAGGGATCTCTTGAGTTTTCATGCTCTGCTAACCCAGTGCTTTGGTGTTGCATTAAATTACTTGTTGCCCCCAAATGTTGCTCTTTTCTATATCTATGGATATGTCAGATTGTCAGACACATGTGCCTATATGATTTATCTTATGAGATTCTAAAATTGCAAACATTGTTGCAGTAGTTTCTATGACCACATTTGCAGTGATTTGTTTTATACCACAGAACATCATTTGACAATATTTTAGTGCAATCTTGAGGTGTTAAGAAAAACATCTTTTTTAAAGATCTGTGAAATGGTTTTTTTCTTGGTGTTTAGTTTTCGTTTTCAGTATTGAAGTATTTATTTTCCTACCTAAAGTGGAGGATGTGCCAAGTAATTTTATTTCTCTTTCATTTTTGTAGATAGGTATAATCATCCTCATTTTTTGCACTTAAGAAAATGGGCTCCAAAGGTTACTAAGTCAATTTGTATTTCTGACACAGCTAATTCTTGTAGGCTATTAAACAGGGCAGCACCATTAACATTTTCTGACTCCTTAGTCTAGTTCTGTATTGTTATGCCTGGAAATGTAATTATTACAGGTAAGCATTTAGTGGTTGAGAGGGGAGGTGGGGATTCATTCACTTGATGGTAAGGAATATATGGTAGGCATTTGAGGAGTGCTGTTGGGAGTCCTTTTACCTTAAAGTTTAAAGACCTCATTCAGTTCGTCTTGGATCTCAGCACTCTGGGCGTAGAGCAGTTAGTAGTGCTCACTGTTCAAGGAGTCTAGTCATAGGAAGAGCTTAAGGGGTTATTGAGACAGTCTTCATCACTATGCAGCAGTAAACCATGTGTGTATTTATATTTTTAATCCTTAAGAAACTTGGACTAACACCATGTATTCTGTTTTCTTTTTAGACTGCAAAAAGGAAGCGAGGCTACATTAAAAATAAACTAGTTTTTAAGAAAGGCAAGAAAATATCTAAGAAGACTGTTTAAATACACTGTTCTGGTTCCTAACTTGAAGCAGATGTCCTTGTGAGAACCGGTCTTTGCCTTTAGCTCATGTCATGTTTCACAGCAACAGAGGGTACAGAACCATCACTGGTCCAGGTTAATGTACAAAACTTTCTGGCAATGCCTGATTTTAAGAATAAAATTGGCTTACTGAGAACAGCTGTTTCGATTTGTAATGTGAAGCAAGACAGAGCACTGCTGTAAATGTCTAACAGCAGATTTTTTTTATTGGTACATATTATCCTTCAAATCTGAGAATTTGGACTCATGGCACCAAAGAACCCTCTAATTTGGTCCCTGGCACATGCATACTTGTCAATGTTTTTATTCTTTTACAAGACCTGCATTTTATTTGAATTACCCAGATAGCAATATGTAAAATACAGATGACAAAAATGCGATGCAAGCTTCTTGAACCAGTAAACTAGTACAGGTCTGAGAAAAGAGGTATTAGAAAAATAATTATACTTCCTTGAACTGTATTTATTTTCATGTTTCTCCAATACAGAGAATGCAAAGGATGTTTCATCAAATGTACATTTTTATTGTTTATTATTTGCTCTGAGAAGCTGCTGTTGCAAAGATGGACCTCTACTTAATTCAAATAGTTTTGTTTTGTTTATGTTGAAGCATTATTGCTGCTGTTAGCAGTTGTTTTCACCAGGTACTTACAGAGCAGATCTCATACATTGTTCATTCAAGGGCTAAATTTATATTCTTTGGGAATCATGACGATAGCACAGAGGCATGTTGCTTACCAGGATGGGGTTTGGTATCTTAGTACTGAGGTTAGCACGATGTTTACATGCAAAAGATTAAGGAAGAAGCTTCCAAAAGTGGACAGGTATCCAAAGTTCATTTTGTATGACTCTTCAGAATGACAAAGATTTGTAAGCTTTGCCTGGTTTTCTCTCATTTTTATAACAGTTTCATCCATCACAGTGATTTGTCCTCTGCTGTATATTTTGTTAATCCCTTAGGCATTTGATGAAACACTCTTTAATGCTATATGCATTTTCTTACTTTTATTAAAAATGTGACAATTGTCAAAAATGCACTAAAATATCAATGGAGATTGAACATGTTCACTTTCCAGCTTATAGGCAACTTTATATAGACTTGAAAATTTTCTCCTGTTCAGTAAAAGTGAAAAAAAGTGAAAGAGAATGGATTTTTCCTGCCACAGGATCTTTTTTTTATATATATAAATAAGCATAACATACACCACTGCTTTTGGTGGAAAAATGCAGAATAGTATGTACCTTTCATGAAGAAAAGTGTAATTTACAATATTCAGTGAGAATGTTACTGCTGATTTTCTTTTCCAAAGTGTAGAATATTCTTTGATTTATAGAATTCATTTTTGACCCAGATGATGGTTCTTTTACAGACCAATAAAATGGTTGAACATTTTCACAAATAAAGTGTAACTAAATCTGGATTTCTGATACCTTGTCATTTGGGGGATTTATTTTACTTTGTTGCTTTAAAATTCAGTGCAGAGAAGTTGTTGACTGTAGGGGAAATAAAGTTAATTCAAATTTTGTGTTGTGTCTTTTACAAGTGTTGTTTTTTGAAAGGAGTTACAAAGTTACAGGTATGTTATTGAACATACTTGTTTCTTGTTTGCTTTTACAAAGGTTTTAGAGAACATGTGTAGGAAAAAAAAAAGTGCTAGATTAGTTCAATTTAAACCTAATATTTTGCCTTCTTTTTTACTCCAGAGTAAAAATTTCATTTTGACTTTGTATAGATAAGGGGAAGACATTTAACCAAACAGGAATTTTATCTCCATGCAAATGAGGCTAAGACTCTAACAAAATCCCTGCTCCATAAATTTTGGTATTTAATCAGTCAAGTCTTATTTAATTTTCTCATTAAGAGCAGGTGATCTCTCACCTTTTCCAGTTTTAGGGAACACCATTCTGGTTCAATGGATTACCAGTAAAAACTGTATTATAACCACATTTGTGGTCTTATTATAGCAGAACAGTGAAATTATACATAGACTATAAAACATTTTTTGTTCCACCTGTTAGAACTGAATAAGCTAAGTGCTTTGTAATATAAATAAGGCAGCGAAGCAGCAAAGTCCACAGATAAAATTGATTTTTCAGTCTTACATTATTACCTACTTGAGTGTGCATTTGTGGAGTTTTACTTCATTTGAGTCCCTAGGTTGTGACCCAAAGGCCTGGGTCACAACGATAATATCAAAAGCATCCTTTAGAGTATGATTATTTCCAAAGCTAAGGCTTATGAAATCTGGAACTCATTTTTTCAAAATTGTGGTAAGATATATAACATAGAATTTATCATCCTAACCATTTAACACTGTACAGGTCAAGAGTGTTGAGTAGATTCACAGTGCTTGCAGCTGTCTCCAGAACCTCTTCATCTTACTGGAGCAGCTGTGGGTTCTGCCAGACCTTGCCTCCTGCGTGACCCAGTCCTCGTTGAGGTAGGTGGAGCCCTGAACGAAGTTAGGGCACAACAGTGGTCTGCAAGAAATGTTGGGTGTCTGAAAGAAAAAAGCAAACCTTTTCTATTGTGAAATATAACACAGAGAACACAAAAATGTCCACCTTAGCAGGTACAAGACAAGCAACTTTGTAACCACAGCTCATTGACAATGACACTGCCATACTCCAAAAGCTTCCTAGTCCCCACCCAGTCACTTGCCTGTCCATTTCTCCCTCTGGAAGGTAATCAGTCTCCTAGCTTTTCCAGTAATTGTTGTTTTTCTCTAAACATATTTAATTATGCCTACTCTTTGAACAATATAAATGGAATCAGAGTACGTGTTTTTTTTTTTTCTTTTTAAATCTGGCTACTTTTGCTCAGTTTTCATGAAATTCAGAATATTGCTTGCAGCTCTAGATTTTCGTTGATAACATTGAGTATTCCTGTGCAAACACATGTATGTATGTGTCTCACATGTCTGCACATACCCTGTTGTATTGCTGATGGATATCTGTGTTTCCAGTTCGATGGTAACTACAGTTAAGGCAGTAGGAATATTCTTTTACATCTCTCTTGAAGCTTAATCACACGTTTGTGGGTATTTACTTAATAGAAGGATTAAGTAGAATTCTATCCAGTAGAACTGGATAGAATAGGAAGGTTTTTGCACATCCCTTGTAATTCTTTTTAATTTTGCCTTTCTGGTAGGTGAATAATGGTTTCTCGCTGGGTTTAGTTTGTCAGTTCCAGACTACTGATAAGGTAAATGAAGAGGTTGATCATTTGGAAATTACCTTTTTATATGGTTTTGGATTTTCTTTTTTTTTCTTTTTCTGTGTGGGTTTTTGGTTTTGGGTTTTTTTTTTTTTTTTTTTTGTATTAATGGGTCTTTATCCTATAAGTCCTTTAACATTTGTGTTGCAAACGGCCATGAATTCATTATTTATTTAAGTTTCTTTTGTTTCTTTTTGTTTGTTTGTTTCTTTTTTCTTTTTAGGGCCACAACCACAGCATATGGAACTACCCAGGCTAGGGGTCAAATCTGAGCTGCATCTGCAGCCTACACTCACAGTAACACCAGATCCTTAACCCACTGAGTGGAGCTAGGCATCGAACTGCATCCTCATGGATACTAGTCAGGTTTGTTACTGCTGAGCCACAACGGGAACTCCTTTTTTTTTTTAAGTTTTTAAAAAGTTTATTAAAGTTGATTTACAGTGTTGTGCCAATTTTGCGTATATCAGAGTGATTCAATCATACATATATATACATTTATTTATTTACGTATGTATGTATTTTACTTTTTAGGGGGCCACATGGAGGTTCCCAGGCCAGGGGTCCAGTTGGAGCCACAGCTGCCGACCTACGCCACAGTCACAGCAACATCAGATCCAAGCCACATCTGTAACCTACACTACAGCTCATGGCAATGCCGGATCCTTAACCCAGTGAGTGAGGCAAGGGATCAAACCTGCAACCTCATGGTTCCTAGTCGGATTCATTTCCTCAGAGCCATGATGGGAACTCCACATGCTTTTTTAAAAAAAATGCTATTTTCTGGAGTTCCCATCGTGGCTCAGCAGAAACGAATCTGACTAGTGTCCTTGAGGATGCAGGTTCAATCCCTGGCATTGTTCAGTAGGTTAAGGATCTGGCATTGCCATGAGCTGTGGTGTAGGTCGCAGACGCAGCTCAGATCTGGCGTTGGTGTGGCTGTGGTGTATGCTGGTAGCTACAGCTCCGGGAACCTCCATATGCTATAGTTGCAGCCCTAAAAAGACAAAAATATATTTTCCTTTATGGTCTATCTCAGAAGATTGGATGCATTTCCCTATGCTATACAGTGGGACTTCATTGTCTATCCATTCTAAACATAGTAGTTTGCATCTGCTAACCTCATACTCCCAGTCCATCCCAAAGGGGAAGAGGCAGGGAGAACCACAAGTCTGTTCTTGTCTGTGAATTGTTTGTCCTGTTGATAAGTTCATTTGTACCATATTTTAGATTCTACATATAAGTGATATGTAGTATTTGTCTCTTTTTAACTTCCTTCACTTAGCATGAGAATCTCTAGTTGTGTCTATGTTGCTGCTAATGACATCATGTTGTTCATTTTTATGGCTGAGTAGTATTCCATGTGTATAATACCACATCTTCTATATCTATTCCTCTATTGATGGATATTTAGGTTTTTTCCATGTCTTGGCTGTTGTGAATAGTGCTGCAATGAGCATAGGGGTGCATTATCTTTTTGAATTTTCTCAGGATAGATGCCCAGGAGTGGGATTGCTGGATCATGTGGTAGTTCTATATTTAGTTTTCTAAGGGACCTCCACACTGTTTTCTGTAGCATTTGTACCAACTTACATTCCAACCAAAAGGGCCCCCTTTTCTCCACATCATCTCCAGCATTTGTTATTTGTGGACTTATTAATGATGGCCATTCTGATCGGTGTGAGGTGGTACCTTATTGTAGTTTTGATTTGCATTTCTGTAATTAGTGATGTTGAGCATCTTTTCATGTGCCTATTGGCCATCTGTATCGTCTTTGGAGAAATGTCTGTTTAGGTCTTTTGCCCATGTTGGGTTGTTTTCTGGTTGTATGATTCGTTTGCTTTATTTTAGAGATTAAGTGCTTGTCGGTTGCATGTGAATGGTTCCTCTGCTGCTTCATTTTGCTTATGTTTTTCTTATTCTGTGAGTTTAGGGATAACAGTTATCTACGGTAGTCTTGGAGTGCTATTTATTTGGAGTGCTATTTATATGCAGGGGCATCCCTGGGTAGCTAGTGTGGATTTACTTTTTTTTTTTTTTTTTTTTTTTGGCATGAGAGCTGCTTTCGGTTTCAGTGCTTGCTCTCTCTTTCCTCAGTGTGTGCAGGCCTTTATCCCCTTGATAAGGGGCATGCAGGTGCAAGGCTTTCCCATGCTTCCAGGGAGGTGGGGGCAGTGGGCACTGACTGTAGGCGGTGCCTGGTCACTGGGGCCCTTGCCAGCAGCCGTGGAGAGGTATATCCCTTTCCAGGGAGGTGTGGGTGGTACTCATTTGCCAGGCTCTCCAAGGCATCGACCCCTGGGGTGTGACTGGGGCATCAGGCTGTGCTTCGTCACGGAACCCACAGTGGTGGCAGGCTGCATTCATCTCTGGAGTCTGAGATGGCTGTGGCAGCTGGCACCCAGCCCCACAACACGTGCAAAAGGGGCCCTGCCACCTGAGAGGTCCCAGCTCCTCTCCTCTCACACTCGCCAAAAATGGTGGCTTTCTTATCTGGCAGGTCCAGGCCCCCTGACACACTCCCTTGGGTGTAGCACACCACTCTAGCCCACGGGGCACCACTCCCTTACCCCCTCTGGCTGTTTGCATATGGCCAACCCTAGTCCCCTCCCAGAACTGACCTTTCTGAAGCCCAAGTCTGGTGCACAGCCCCCACCCAAGTGTCTCAGGCTGTGGTGCACCAGGCCCTGGTACTGGTCTGTGCAGCTTTTTCTGCTTTCCCTCTGGCTGCTGTGCTTTTCTCCAAGGCTTTGAGGTTCCCTATCTGTCCATCATGGCTCATCTCCCCATCAGTTAGGTGGCCTCCCAGGGTGCAGAGTCTTTTCGTCTTTCGCAGCTCTCTCTTAGGAGTGCTGGTTTTGTCCTGATTTTTTTTTTCTTTCCTCCCTTTTGCTCTACCCAGTTATGTGGAGGTTTTCTTGCCAGTTTTGGAAGTCTAAGGTCTTCTTCCTGCATTCAGTAGATGTTCTCTCTGCCAGTGTTCATAGATGTTCTGTGTGAATCATTCTACATGTAGAGGGGGGAGGGGTTGGTTTAGGGTTTTGTTTTTTTTTTTTGAAGGTGAGCTCCACATCCTCTTCCTCCAGCATCTTGATCCCAACAGAATTCATTATTGTAATGTCACCTTTTCAGTCTTTTGTGCACCTGTAGCTTTTTTTTCCCTTGACCAAACCTGTGGCATGTGGAAGTTCCCAGGCCAGGGACTGAACCCAAGCCACTGCAGTGACACCTGTTGCTTTCTATGCTCTGTTTAATAACCTTTTCTTAATCTGCACTGTGAAGAGTCTCTTGTACCCTTTTCCAGGAAATTGTTTTCTATCAAGCTTTGCAGTCAGCCTGGAATTCATTTGTTGAATACAGTGGATTGTTTGTGGTTTAGTTTAGATCAGTTAGGTTTTTTGGCAGGGTTTTTTTTTTCATATGTAAATTAACTGTGCACCATTTGTTGGAGAAAAAAAAAGTCCTTTTCCTACAGTTCCTGTGGTTCTCCTTTTGCAGTAGGTCCATACATGAATCTGTTTCTGGATTCTGTGTTATATTCCATAGAGTTCTTTCTTTTGTGTACTGACTTAATGTGCTTTAAAGGTATGGTAATATAAGTCTCATTCCCATCCCCACTTTCTTAAGCTTTGCTCTGCTCTTTCTGGCGCTTTATTTCTCTATATAAATTTTAGAACTATTTTATTAAGTAATGCCCGCCAAAAAGAAAGGGGAGTTTCTGCTGTGGTGCAACAGGATCAGTGGCATTGCTGTGCTGAAAGAATGCAGGTTCGATCCTCGGCCTAGCACAGTGGGTTAAAGGATCCATCAGGCATGCTGCAGCTTCTGTGTGGATCACAACTGTGGCTCAGGTCAGATCCCTGGCTCGGCAACTCTATATGCTGTGAGGTGGTCACAAAAAAGAAAGAAAAACCTTGTCAGGCTTTGGACTGGGCATTAGGCATTCAAACTGTTTATTTAGGGAAAATTAACACCTTTAAAATTGTCTCCTCTATGAACATGGCCTATCCTTCAAATTATATAGATCTGGATTATCTTAAATATCTGTATTATGTTTTTTGGGGGTTTTGTTTGTTGGCTTTTTAGGGCCACACCTGTGGCATATGGAGGTTGCCAGGCTAGGGGTCAGAGCTACAGCTGCCGGCCTACACCACAGCCACAGTAACATGAGATCCGAGCCACATTTGCAACCTACACCACAGTTCATGGCAACACCAGATCCTTAACCCACTGAGCAAGGCCAGGAATCAAACCCACAACCTCATGGTTCCTAGTCAGATTTGTTTCCACTGTGCCATGACAGGAACTCCTCTGTTGTGGTTTTTTAATGTATATTGCACACTTTCAAAAGTTTTATTACAGGGCATATTTATTTTTGATAAATACTGTCATAAAATTTTGTTTTCCAATTGTCAGCATATAGAACATTTGGTTTTGTATAACTAGGAAATAATGGCAGTTTTATTTCTCCTTTTCTAGTTGTTACACATTTGATTTTCTGGCTTTTGTTGTACTGGTTGGGACGTCCAGTGTAGTACTGAACAGAAGATGTAATATCTCTGTCTTACTTGTGTCTCGCAAAGGAGCTTTTCCATATTTCTTCTTTAAATATGTTTCCTATAGGTGGAATGAGTTTTTTTTAATCAGGTGTTTTTTTGTTTATTGAGATGATTCTGATTTTTCTCCTTATATTCTGCTAATACAGTGTATTATGGAGACTTTTTCTTTACATTGTTGAACTAGATTTGCATTCCTGGAATAACAATCGGTATTTGATAGAATTTGCTGGTGCAATCATTTGAGCCTACATTTTTTTTAATAAATTGTTGAATTATTAATTTACAGGTATAAGATTATTTGAATTTTTATTGATTATATTAATGTCTGCAGATTTAAGACCAGCTTATGGCTTTGTTGACATTTTCTACAGTATACTTTTATTAACATGTGTTAATTTACTTGTTTTTCCTTGAAGGAGAGGTTTTCATCTTAGTGTGTTGATTTCTTTTCCTAATAAATGAGTTTAAAGTTTTAAGTTTAATCCAAGCATAGCCTGTTTCATTCTCACAAGTTTTGGTGTGAACGGCCATTGAGTTAAATGCATATTTTATATACTTTCTTTGAACTGTGGGTTACTTAGATGTACATTTCTTGATTTTCAAATACAGTGGTTTTTCATTTATCCTTTTATTATCAGTTTCTACCTTAATTGCATTATAGTCGGACTCCCTGATTTTAATCCTTTTGAACATGTTTGAAATTTACTCTGTGGTCCAACAGTGAGTTTGTGTGTGTGTGTGTATAAAATCTCGCTGAAGCTGGTTCTGTTACTTGCTGAGAAATTGTGTACTGTTACAGTTTGCTTATTCCTCTTTGAACTGTCATTTTTTTATATGGTTGAACTCAGATTATTAGGTGTATATATACTGTATACATTTGGAACTTTTATGGTAAATTGAACCTTAAGTTTTGGAAATACAAGGCTTGATTTTCAGTAACACTTTCTGTTAAGGCCTGTTTTGTCTGATTTAATATAGCTGTTATATCAGCTTTAAGATGTTTAGAAGGATGAAAAAGATCGTGTAGTGTATCCTGCTCTGGGCTTTCAACTTTGTAGATTGTTGGTTTTCATCATTTTCTTTTAAGTTCTCAATCATCTCTTTAAATATTGCTTCTGCTTCATTCTCTTTGTTCTCCCAGACTCCAGTTAAACATAATTAAGCCTTTATTGGCTTTTTCTCCTTTTGCCTCTTTGTTCTGTGTATTTTCTCTTGACTCAATTCTCTCATCAGTTATGGCTAATCTCATGTTAAATTTATCCGTTGAGTTCTTTTTTACTTACTGTTCTTCAACTCTGGAATTTATCTCTTCACCCTCCAAATCTGCTCTTTCTTTTTATGGTTTACAGCTGACCCACCGACAGTCTTTTACTTAACATGGTGAGCATAGTTATTTTCCACTGTGTCTGATTAATCCATTTGTTTGTTTCTGGTATGTGTTTCCGGCTGGCTGTGTTTCCTGCAATCTCACCTAAAGTGTTGGGGAGGAAGGATTGTGTGCTCTGGACATACGTAAGAAAGTGTACAAGTACGTTTAGGCCTAGGATATTTTCCTTTATAGAAGATTTTGTTTCTGCCGGGAACCTAGTGAAACTATCAAGCCAGGATCACATTAACCCAATTTAAAAGATGATTGATATATAATATGTAGAACTAGGAGTTCCCTTCATGGTGCAGCAGAAACAAATCTGACTAGGAACCATGAGGTTGCAGGTTCGATCCCTGGCCTTGTCAGTAGGTTAAGGATCCGGCGTTGCTGTGAGCTGTGTGGTATAGGTTGCAGACGAGGCTCAGATCTGATGTTGCTGTTGGTGTGGCGTAGGACAGCAGCTGTAGCTCTGATTGGACCCCCGGCCTGGGAACCTCCATATGCCAAAGGTGCGACCCTATAAAGGGGAAAAAAAAAGTAGAGCTAGCTGCCATTCTTGTAAGAGTTGGCTTATTATTCCCAGGCTGAAACCACGCAAAGAGCTCATCCACACAGGTTTCAATACTGTTTGTTCTTCTAGTTCTACAAAGTTACTGAAATTGCTGTTCAGTCTCTGCCCGTTTCCAGGGAAAATGCTCTCAAATGTCTAGCTTCTCTCAGAATTTCCACCTTCTCCAGGATTTTGGCATGGCGATGATACCATCTTGGTTAAGTCTTAAGACAGGTGTTATTTCTTGTCCAGCTTTTCTGTTTGCCCTTAGCCAAAGAGTTGGTCCAAACCCCCTCTAGTCCACTAGTCTCAGAAGTAAAATATTAGAAACAGCATTATCTGTGGTCCTTTTGGTCCTAAAACACAGGATTTCTGTACATCTTTCACCTATATCCTTCTGTGTAATAAATAGCTAGACACTGGCACTCCCAGACATAGTCACAATCTTTTATAAGATCTTAGAGGCATTTTGATGAGAGTGCCAAGTGTCTACTTCTGTTGAATTGGGTTTCAGTGACACTGAATGAAAACAAGATCAAATAGAGGGCAGACTGTGGCAACAGTGCATTCTCTAGTAACCTCAGCACATTATCTTAGTCAGACAAGCCAGATGGATAAAAAGTCATCTGTTCTTTGACACAATTAGATTAACATAAATCAGAGCTCAGGCCTGTATCCTGCTGAAGGAAATATATATTATATACACACATATTTGTAAAAGATTTTATGACCCTATTTATAAAAAAGCAACACTAGAAGGTAGGCACTAGTCAAGTTTGTGTTAGTTACCTGCCTTCCCCAGCAATATGGAAAACACCTGTCAGTAAACAGGCCTCCCATTTTGGATCTTTGACCTACATAGAATTAACTTTGTACTTTTAGGTCTGTAATTGTGTTAATTTTTGTATGTGACTTGTGTGAGTTTTATTCATTTGAGCCAATACCAGTTGTTGAAATGACTGACTTCTCCCATTTGATTTCTACAAAGGATAAGAAAACTAGAATCTTCTATTCAGTTTGACCAATCTGTGTGTGTGGTCACACCAGTAAACACATTGATGAAATCAGGTAATGCGAGTGCCATACCTTTGTTCAGTGGCCTGACCCTGAGACTACAGGCATACACTGGGTGTCTTGGACAAACAAGGATGTTACCCAACCTGCAGATAACATAGAATTAATATCCACAATATATAAAGGACTCCTGGGGAAAAAACTGATAACTTTAATTAGTTCTTAACAGAAGAAGAATTCCAAGTGGCAAATAAGTATATGAAAACGGAACATACCCATCAGATTACCTAAAATATGCCAATAAGTGATGATAGAATGTGCAAAAACAAACTCAAATTGCTGGTGGGAACTTAACCTGTTAAAACCACTCTGGAAAACTGTTCAGCATTAGCTGATAGATTTGAAAGTACACATCCCCGTGTCCCAACAGTTCTGTTCCTAAACCTGTCAAAAATAGCTAAGATAAATTGATAGCAATATGTTCATATAACAGAATTGAAAGAAAAAGAGTGAACTGCATTTTTAAAGAAGAACACTGATGATCTTAAAAACAATTTGAGGAGTTCCCCCTGCTGTGCAGTGGGATCAGTGGTATCTTGGGAGCACTGGGATGCAGGTTTGATCCATGACTTGTCACAGTGGGTTAAGGGTCCCACTGTGCCACAGCTGCAGTGCACTGATCCCTTGCCTGAGAACACCATATGCCCCGGGGCAGCCAAAAAAAAAAAAAAAAAAAACCCACAAAAACAGTTTTGAATTAAAAAGCCAGGTCAAAAGATATATAACATGATTCCACACAGTACAAAACAGGTAAAATATATATTGTTTAGCTAAAGCTATAATGCAAATCAGGCTCTGATTTACCCACAAAGTTGGATTAATGGTCAACTCTGCAGGGTAGGCAGAGAATAATGGATTTGAGTACGAACGGGTAAGAAAAAGGTTATGGAGTGACAGCAGTGTTCCATTTTCTTAGCTGAATTGTGGTTACATGTGTCTGCTTCTACTTTTAAAAAGTTCATTATGCTGTGCTCTTGATTTTTTTGCACTATGCGTGTAACACATGTGAAAGCAAGACTGCCGACTACAAAGCTCCAGGCTCTCTTTCCTTCATGGAAATTTAAAGTAACAGCAAACTAGATACTGTCTAAAATAACTTTATAGGGACTCTGGAAAGCAATCAATCAGTGGTCTACAGCAACTAAACAAATACCCAATCACCTTAAAAATAACATGGTTGGCAACGGGCACCACCACACTGGCCAGATTAGGTTGAGGCCTGGGCAGCGGGGCAGAGCTGGTCCCAATGTGCTGTGGCTTCTCATGGCCTTCAGTCCTGCACCACCCATCATGCAGCCTGTGGCTCGGCCAGGCCCTGACTTATCCATCGATGCTCAAGGTACCAGGATAGCCTTGTCTTCCGCAGTTAAGAGCTATGGCAACTTGCTGGTATTGGACGGCATCATCCAGTGCACGAAGAAGGAAGAGTTCTACTGGGAGGTGATAGCCATCTTGCCCCTCTTAAGCCACCACAACCCAAGCAAGGTGCTGATCTTTGAGGCAGGAATGGGGATGTCCTGCAGGGGGTGATCAAGCTTTCTTCCCTGGAGCCTGGAATTCAGTGCGAAATTGACAAGGATGTCATTCAAGTCTCTTAAGAAGTTCCTGCCAAACATGGCTGTTGGCTGCTCTAGCTTAAAGCTGACCCTACATGTGGGCGACATGAAACAGAACCAAGACACCTTGGACCTCACCGTCACTGACTCCTCAGACCCCATGGGCCCGGCTGAGAGTCTCATCAAGGAGTCCTATTGCCAGCTCCTGAAAACTGCCCTCAAGGAGGATGGCATCCTCTTTTGCCAGGGCTAGTGCCAGTGGCTGCACCTGCACCTCATCAAGGACATGTGGCAGTTCTGCAAGTCACTCTTCCCCATGGTGGACTATGCCTTCTGCACTATCCCACCTCCCCCAGCAGCTAGAACAGTTTCATGCCGTGCAGCAAAACCCCAAGCACCGGCTTCTGGAAGCGTGTACATCTGTTGATGCAGAAGCAGGTGGAACAGATGCAGCTGCAATACTACAGCTCCGACATTTGCCCATAAGGCCCTGAATGATGTGAGCCAAGGTCAGGTGCTGCTACCGCCACTGCTCGGGACTTCTGCAAGGGAGCCTCTGGGGTGCCTGGGCCCCCTAGCACTGGACAAAACCCCTGCTGGCTGCCCACCAGCATTCAGCCTCCAAGCCTATACCAGCTGTGTACAGCATCATCTCCACCTCCGTCACCCCTCACTCACGAAACGTGTATGACAACAGAAAAACATACGAAATTTCACGGTGTTTTTATTCACCTTTTCCCCACCTTTCCATAGTGTGGCATGGTTGGGAGAAAAGAGCAGCCTCTCTCAAATAGGGGGAACAGAGCAGAACTTACTTGCAACATTCTGTTGAGTCCAGAGCTGCCTGAAGAAAAAAAATCTTCTTTTCACCTAATTTGTTAGTCTTAGGGAAAAGTGGTATAGCTCAGATCTCTGGATAAAGCTGCAGAAAGAGGCAGATACTGTTCATAAAAGCTACAGAGAGACCACACATCTGAAGATGCCTGGGCAAGAAATTATGTGTAGAGAAATGAGAATATCTGAGGTTCTAAGAAACTGGAGGAGGAGCTCCCTTTGGCTCAGTAGGTTAAGAACCCAGCTACTAACCATGAGGATGTGGGTTCAACCCCTGGCCTTGCACAGTGGGTTAAAGGATCCAGCATTGCCACAAGCTGTGATGTAGGTCACGGATGCATCTCAGATCTGGCGATGCTGTGGCTGTGGCGTAGACTGGTAGCTATAGCTCTAATGTGAACCCTAGTCTGGGAACCTCCATATGCTGAGGGTGTGACCCTAAAAAGACCAAAATAAAAGCCGGGGGAAAACTGAAAAACTACAACATAAGGGTTTTTACAAGGGGAGGAATCAAAAATAGCACACAGCCCGGGGCACGACATATGCCCAGAAAAGACCTGAGAGGAACTTAAGCCTCCACCCTGGGCTGATCCCAAGGCTCTGACACCCTGCACATCCATGAGGGTCTTCCCTGGTGTGCAGCAGTGAAAACACTGGGAGAGAGAATTCTTTTTTTCACATGTCCAACTTTTTTAAAGCATACATAGAAACAAAAACATGCCCCATTCAAGGGAAGAAAATGTACCAGCGTTCATCCTTGAGAAATAGGCATCATATATCTTAGACAAAGACTTTCAACCAATTGTCTTAAATATGCTTGCAAAAATAAAGGACAAATAAAAGTCAGGAAAACATGAACAAAATTAAAGTATCAACTAAGATAGAAATTACCTTTTTAGAAAAAAATCAAATGCTGGAGCTGAAAAAATAAACCAAAAGTTGAGTACAGTGGTTTAACAGAAGAAAGAATCATGAAGACACGTCAACTGAAGTTATTAGGACTCAAGAGGAAAAAAAAAACCCAAATTTTCAGAAATGTGAAAAGAGCCCACAAGACAGCATTAAATGTACCAATATACATTATGGGAGTCCCAGAAGGAAAAGAGAAAAGGTCAGTGAGAGGTTTGAAGAAATAATGGCAGAAAACTTACCAAATTTGAGGAAGACATCAATCTACAAATTTAAGCAGTTCAACAAATGCCAACACAAAGGAGCCCGCAGACACATTATAATCAAACTGTGGAAAGCCAAAAGCTAAGAAAAGTTTCAAAACAAAGAGAAAAGTGACTTGTCACGTAATAGCCATCCTTGATAAGATTATCAGTAGATTTCTCAGAAAATTTGAAGGCCATGAGGCAATAAGAATATAAAATTTAAAGTGCTGAATGAAAAACCTATAAACCAAGAATTCTATAATTTTCAACACTGCCCTTCAAAAGGAGAAGTTTACAGCTTTCCAGATAAAGGTTAAGAGAGTTCACTGCCACTATTTTTTTTTTTTTTTTTGGTTTTTAGGGGCACACCTGTGGCATATGGAAGTTCCCAGTCTAAGGGTTGAATAAAACTGCAGTTGTCAGCCTACACCAAAGCCACAGCCACGCCAGATCTGAGCCATGTCTGCAACCTACGTCACTGCTCACAGCAAAGCCAGGTCCTTCACCCACTGAGTGCGGTCAGGGATCAAAACCGCATCTTCATGCATACTAGTCAGGTTTATTACCACTGAGCCACAATGGGAACTCTCCACAAAGTCATTCTTTAAAATGAAATGAAAGCCTTTAGACAATAATTCAAAGCTATAAAAATATAAAGGTAAACACATGGAGGAATATGAAAACCAATAACTTTCTAAGTTTTTTTCTACATGATTTAAAAGACAAACACAAAAATAACGGTAAACCTGTGTTAATGGGTATACAAAAAATTTGTGACATCAATAACGAAGAGGTGAAGCTGTAAAGGATTAGAGTTTTTGTATATGACTGAAGTTGGTATTAACTTAAAATAGGTTTTTATAATTTTAGGATGTTATGTGTAATCCCTCTAATGAGTGAGTTAATTACAGAATATGGGCAAAAGAAAATGAGAAAAAAATCAAATATATCGCCACCAAAAAAACAACTAAATACAAAGGAAGACAATAATGGAGAAAATGAGGGACAGTGAAGCTCTAAGCTGTACAGAAAATAACAATGGCAAAAATAAGGCCTTATCAGTACTTTAAATGTACATTGATGAAATTCCCCAAATAAAAGACATAAACTGTCAGAATGGATTTTAAAACAAGATCCAACTATATGCCCTCTATAATTACTCCTTCTTCCACCCCCCCAACCCCCCACATCCATGGCATGTGAGAGATGAAACCTAAGGCAATTGAAACTTAATGCTCCCTTCTCGCTTCTGTAGCATCGCTTGCTTGCTAAGTATCAGTTGTGACAGTGTTTCCCAACAAAGGGTCAATAAAACCGGCCAAGACATAACAGGCTACCATTTAGGAAATTTTCCATCCCCCCCAGGTCTGCAACTTTCAAAAGTCCCGCGCGCGCCAATTATAGCCAGTCACTAACCGCCACATCTGCTTCTGTAAACCTGCTTGCTTGCTGAATATGGATCGCGCGATCCCAGGCCAATCATATAGCAGACGGTGTGGTGTCCCAATTCAAATATCAGCCAATCGGCATCCCTCTCCTTTGAAAACCTCCCCTAAGCCCCGGACTTGTTTGTGTGTGCCCATAAAAACCCTGTACTCGCTGCAGTCGGGACCTCTTTGCGTCACCGGTAACGAGTGTGCAGGGGTCCAGGTTCGAACCTGCAATAAAGGACCCTTGCCGTTTTGGCTTTGACTTTTGACTCTGGTGTGTTCGTTGCGAGGGGGTCTCGCGACCGCGGGCATTACATTTGGGGGCTCGTCCGGGATTCCCCCCACCCCGAGCCCACCATACTTCTGGTCAGCTGGGACCTTTTCACCGATCGGTAAGTAGACAAGCCGGCACTGAATATCTGGGTGCCTTCTGGTTCAGGGGACTGGTGCAGTCCTGGCGGACGCGCTAGAGGACGCTCAGTCGGGTGTGGCCGGAGACGTCCGCCATCACCCATCTGGGGCTACTGGCCCATCGGGATTTTTTCTGGGGGAAATCTCCTCCCCGACGCGCTTGCGATTTAACTTGCTCTCCTTCAACAGTTGCGATTTTAACCTGCTTTCCTTCAACAGGAACTTCTGCTCATACCTTTTACTCCTGCTACACTGGATAACAGCCTCTAACCAATACGTTTAAACCCTAGGTATAAGGAAATGGGCCAAGCCCAAAGTACCCCCCTCTCCCTCCTTCTCGCCAACTTCGGAGGCGTAAAAAACCGAGGACGCAACCTCATCCTAGAACTGCGGAGAGGGAAACTTGTCACCTTCTGCCGCTCGAATGGCCAACCTTCAGGGTTGGCTGGCCACCAGAGGGCACTTTCTGTCTTTCTATAATTCTCAAAGTCAAATCTCAGGTTTTCTTACCAGGGAAAGAAGGCCATCCGGACCAAATCCCCTACATCTTAGTATGGCAAGATCTGGTAGAAGATCCACCTCCCTGGATGGCCCCTTTCTTGTCGACCGGGTCATGCAAAATCCTTGCAGCCCGGCCAGTCCCCCCCATAAACCTCAAGCTCCTACTACGCCCCTGTACCCCATACTCCAAGATACCCAGGACCCACTTTCCTTGGATCCTCCCCCGTACCTGCTTCCTCCCCCGGCCCCACAAGCGGCCCCCCTCCCTGCTGCTCCCGATCCAATTCCTCCTCCCCAAGCGGGGCCTCCAGCAGCCCCGCTTGAGGGACCACCAGTTCTCGAACCAGAGGGCCGAGAGGCACAACCCACTGAAGAAAACCCCCACGGGCCCGCTGGACGTACCCGTGGTCGTACCCAACGAGACCCAGGGTCCCGTCACCCAGATTCTATGGTAGCCTTACCCCTATGGGAAATAGGCCCCCCTGACGAGACGGGAAACCGCCGACTCCAATATTGGCCATTCTCTACCAGTGACCTATACAATTGGAAAACCCAGAATGCCCGTTTCTCTGATAACCCTAAAGATCTAACAGCTCTCTTGGACAGTGTTATGTTCACCCATCAGCCCACCTGGGATGACTGTCAGCAGCTGCTCCGCATCCTGTTCACCACCCAAGAACGGGAGCGAATCCAATTAGAAGCCAGAAAGCTGGTCCCCGGAGACGATGGTCAACCAACAGCCAATCCTGACCTTATTAATGCTGCTTTCCCCTTGACCCGACCCCCACAGGATGACTGGGACTACAACACCGCAGAAGGTAGGGGACGGCTGCTCATTTATCGCCAGACTCTAATGGCGGGTCTCCGGGCTGCTGCACGCAAGCCCACTAATTTGGCAGAAGTTTATTCAGTTGTACAAGGTAAGGCAGAGAGTCCCTCCTCCTATCTAGAAAGATTAATGGAAGCCTTTAGGCAGTATACCCCAATGGACCCAGAAGCCCCTGAAAATCAGGCTGCCGTTGTCATGTCCTTTGTTAACCAGGCAGCCCCCGATATTAAAAAGAAATTACAGAAATTAGAGGATCTAGATGGAAAGTAGATACAGGACCTGCTCCGTACCGCTCAACGCGTCTTTAACAACTGAGACGCCCCAGAAGATAAACAGCTTAAGGCTACTGAAAGAATGACTGAAGTCCTGGCTGCCATAGTCCAAAAAGATCAAGATGGTTCTCAAACTACTCGACCTCCTAGGAGGCCATTAGATAAGGACCAATGTGCCTACTGTAAAGAAAAGGGCCATTGGGCTCGGGAATGCCCCAAGAAAAGACAGCGCCCACAGCGCCCTGGCCAGTGGCAATCACAAGCCTCTGCAGTTGTGTTTACACATGAGGCGGAATAGGGAGGACGGGGTTCAGATCCCCTCCCCGAACCCAGGGTAACCCTGCAAGTGGAGGGGAAACCAGTCCAGTTCCTGGTAGATACAGGGACACAACATTCGGTCTTAGTCAAATCTCATGGAAAAATCTCTGACAAATCCTCCTGGGTCCAAGGGGCTACCGGAGTCAAACGTTACCCCTGGACTACTCAGAGAACTGTGGACTTGAGTACCGGGAAAGTGACTCACTCCTTCTTAGTAATCCCCGATAGCCCCTGCCCCTTACTGGGGAGAGACTTACTCACCAAGATGGGAGCGCAGATTCACTTTCGACCAGGAGGACCAATTGTAACCGGACCACGAGAACTCCCTATATCGGTGCTCACCCTAAGGTTAGACGATGAATACCGACTTCCACAAGGATTCAAGAATTCACCCACCCTGTTTGATGAAGCCCTCCACGAGGACCTCAGTGAGTATCGAAAACAGAACCCAGATAGAACCCTCCTACAATATGCTGATGATCTCTTAATAGCTGCTGAGACCGTTGAAGTTTGCCTAGAGGGAACAAGAAACCTCCTGCGGACCCTCGGCACCTTGGGATACCGGGCCTCCGCCAAGAAGGCCCAAATTTGCAAACCAGAGGTAACATACCTGGGGTACTCATTGAAAGGGGGGCAACGATGGCTAACGAGCGCTCAAAAAGAAACTGTCCTCCGTATCCCCCGGCCAACCACACCCCGACAGGTGAGAGAAGTCTTGGGGTCGGCGGGTTTTTGCCGGTTATGGATACCCAAGTTTGCTGAGATGGCCAAACCACTGTATTTGGCCACCAGGGAACGAACCCCCTTTACATGGACTGAGGAAACTGAACAAGCATTCCAGCAGATTAAAACAGCCCTATTGTCTGCTCCCGCTTTGGGGCTCCCTGATATTTCCAAACCATTTCATCTATTTATAGATGAAAACAAAGGCATAGCGAAAGCGGTGTTAACTCAGTCCCTCGGCCCATGGCCCAGGCCAGTCACCTACCTATCAAAGAGGTTGGACCCAGTGGCCGCCGGATGGCCCCCATGCCTCCGGATGATTGCTGCCACGGCCCCGATGGTAAAAGATGCTGACAAACTGACCTTGGGCCCAGAATTACATGTCACCACACCTCATGCCATTGACGGGGTCCTCAGACAACCCCCCGACCGATGGATAAGTAATGCCCAGCTGGTTCACTATCAAGGACTGCTACTCAATCCCCACAGAATCTTCTATACTCCCTTGCGGGCCTTAAACCCTGCTTCCCTGCTGCCTGACCCAGACATGGACACCCCGCTCCATGACTGCGCGGAGATCCTGGCCCAAGTCCACGGAATTCGGGAGGACTTACGAGATCAGCCCTTGCCAGACACCCAGGTTACCTGGTTCACGGATGGCAGCAGCTTCGTTCATCAAGGTCAGAGGTATGTGGGGGCAGCGGTAACCACTGAGACTGAGGTGATATGGGCGGAAGCCCTTCCCCCAGGGACCTCAGCTCAAACTAATCGCCCTAACTCAGGCTCTCAAAATGGGCAAGGACAAAAAGGTCACCATATACACCGACAGTCGGTACGCCTTTGCCACTGTCCACATACATGGGGCCATATACCAGGAACGAGGGCTACTCACTGCGGAAGGGAAGGACATCAAAAATAAAGAAGAAATCCTGGCATTACTGGCTGCCATATGGGGGCCTAAGAAACTGGCCATTGTATATTGCCCGGGACACCAGAAGCCCACCAATTCCATCACCCGTGGCAACAATTTGGCCGACTGAGCCACCCAAGAGGCAGCCCATACTCCGGTGCAACTGCTTCCCTTACAACTACCCGATTCTGGGCCTCGGGAGCTATTCGGAAGAGGACATTAAGTGGATCCACCACCTCCCCTTGACTCATGTCCAAGACGGATGGTGGCGGGACGCTGGGGACAACATCATCCTCCCTGAAAAACTGGGAACATTCATCCTGGAGCGAACCCACCGCAGCACCCATTTGGGTACCCAACGACTCCAGGACCTCTACAGACAAAGTAAATTAAAGATCAAGAACGTTTCTGAAAAAATCGAACGCCTGGTCGCCAATTGTGCAGTCTGTCAACTCCATAACGTCAGCAGCCACTCGCCAACAACGGGCACCAGGGAAAGGGGAGATCAACCTGGAGCATATTGGGAAGTGGACTTCACAGAGGTAAAAGCTGGTAAATATGGGTACAAGTATTTACTAGTATTTATAGACACATTTTCAGGATGGACGGAGGCCTTCCCCACCCGGAACGAGACGGCACAGATAGTAGCCAAGAAACTACTAGAAGAAATCATGCCCAGGTATGGATTCCCCATAATGATAGGATCTGACAACGGGCCTGCCTTCGTTTCAAAGGTAAGTCAGGACCTGGCTTACATACTGGGGGCTAATTGGAAATTACATTGTGCTTACCACCCCCAGAGTTTAGGACTGGTAGAGAGGATGAACAGAACCCTGAAGGAGACCTTAACCAAATTGACCATGGAGACTGGCGCTAACTGGGTAGTCCTACTCCCCTACGCTCTGTTTAGGGTACGAAATACTCCCTTTAGGTTAGGACTCACACCATATGAAATAATATAAGGCAGATCCCCTCCCATTATCCCCAACCTAAAAAAACAATCTTGTCCACAATAAGCCAGATAATAACCTCCTGTCTTCCCTCCAAGCATTACAGCGAACTCATGAGACAATCTGGCCTAAACTAAAGGAACTTTATGACACAGGACCTCCACCCACTCCACATCAGTTCCGGCCGGGTGACTGGGTTCTCGTCAAGCGCCACCGACGGGAGACCCTAGAACCCAGGTGGAAGGGACCATACCAGATCATCCTGACCACCCCGACGGCCATCAAAGTGGACAACATAGCCACCTGGATCCGTCACACGCACGCCAAGCCGGTGGACCCAGCCTCAGACCTCATCAAGTCAGTCGGAAAAGCCATCTCCTGGACTGTGGACCGGAGTAAGGACAGTCCTCTGAAACTAACCTTGCGCCGTAACCCCCCAGGGATGCACGAGGTCCTCCTAATAAGCCTGATGTTCTTAGTCCTCCCCCTTTAGAGGGGGGCTAAACCAGCCCCTCCATAGAGCTGTTCTGTTAGAGCGTTTGTATGGAAAACCCTGTGAATGTAGGGGAGGCACTCGAAGCATCGCGGTGACTCCTAACCAGTTTACCCTCTCCCAGGATTGCGGAAAAGTCACTGCGTACCTTACACCACTGTTTTCGTCTGCAGAAATAATCCAGCTTACAATTACTTACCTCACAACTGGTCAGGGATCTGCTCCCTAGCTACCCTTCTCCCTAACGTTGACCTAGTCCCAGGCAATGCCCCCATGCCCATCCCCAGCCTAGATTTTCTCACAGGTAGAGCTAAACGAGCCATAGCTATGATACCCCTCCTGGCTGCGCTAGGAATCACGGGGGCCATAACCGCCGGGACCACTGGCCTCGGAGTCTCTATTCATACTTACCACCAACTCTCTCAGCAACTGATAGAAGACGTACAGGCCCTATCGGGCACTATCCAAGACCCGCGGGACCAACTAGACTCATTGGCAGAGGTGGTGCTACAGAACAGAAGGGGCTTAGATCTGTTAACGGCCGAGCAGGGGGGGAATATGTCTAGCCCTACAAGAGAAATGTTGTTTCTGTGCTAACAAATCAGGTATAGTAAGGACAAAAATTAAACAACTACAAGAAAATCTCGCCCTCCGCCGGAAAAAGCTGGCCGAAAATCCCCTCTGGATGGGACTCAGTGGCTCGCTCCCTTACCTCCTCCCACTCCTGGGGCCCCTGGCAGGGTTCTTTATCATACTGACTATCGGGCCCTGCATATTTAACAAGATCATGACTTTTATCAAAGAAAGGCTAGACACGGTCCAAACCATGATGTTAAGACAACAATACCAGCCTGTGGACCTACAATCTCAATCCTTTGAGCTCCTAAAGCCGGAACCTTAAGGACCCAAGATTGGCTCCTTTGGTACATAAGAAAGGGGGGAATGAGAGACGAAACCTAAGGCAATTGAAACTTAACGCTCCCTTCTCGCTTCTGCTTCTGTAACATCGCTTGCTTGCTAAGTATCAGTTGTGACAGTGTTTCCCAACAAAGGGTCAATAAAACCGGCCAAGACATAACAGGCTACCATTTAGGAAATTTTCCATCCCCCCCAGGTCTGCAACTTTCAAAAGTCCCGCGCGCGCCAATTATAGCCAGTCACTAACCGCCACATCTGCTTCTGTAAACCTGCTTGCTTGCTGAATATGGATCGCGCGATCCCAGGCCAATCATATAGCAGACGGTGTCCCAATTCAAATATCAGCCAATCGGCGTCCCTCTCCTTTG
>PVHT021183699.1:17958758-17970885 GCA_004024745.2 Catagonus wagneri
ATCGTTAAGGAAATGCAAATCAAAACCACAATGAGCTAGCTGTTCACACCCATTAGGATGATGGTTATAAAAACAAACCCAGAAAACAAGTGTTAGGGAAGATGTTGAGAAATTCAAACCTTTGTGCACTGCTGGTGGGACTGCAAAATGAGGCGGTCCCTGTGGAAAACAGTATCGCAGGCCCTCAAAAAAATGAAATGTGGAATTTTCATATGATGCAGCACTTGCAGTTCTGGGCATATATTATATATCCTGGAAAGAATTATAAGCAGGGACTCTGAGAAAGTTACACTCCCTTGAGTAAATATCTCACAATATCCAAAAGATGGCAACAACCCAAACGTCCATCAAGTAAAAAGACAAAATGTGGTACATACACTGGAATATTATCCAGCCTTAAAAGGAAGGCGATTCTGATGATATTGGAACACATTATGCTAAATGAAATAAGCCAGACATAAAAGGACAAGTATACACACTCTCATTTCAGTTTTATGAGGCACTCGGGGTAGTCAAACTCCTAAAAACAAAGGAGAACATGGTTGCTAAAGGTTGCAAAGGAGGGTGGGGTGGAGAGTCACTGTTAAATGGTACCGAGTTTTAGTTTAGGAAGATGGAATCTTCATGGAGATGAATGGTTGTGACACAGTCATGTGAATGTATTTAGTGCTGTTAGACTGTACACTTTATTATTATTTTTGCTTTTTAGGGCCACACCCGCGGCATATGGAAATTCCCAGGCTGGAGGTCTAACAGGAGCTGTAGCCGCCGGCCTTCACCACAGCTCACGGCAACGCCGGATCCCCAACGCTGAGGGAGGCCAGGGATGAAACCCACATCCTCATAGATACTAGTCGGATTCGCCTCTGCTACACCACAACAGGAAATCCCTAGGCCATACACTTCTAAAAGGCCAAAATGGTAAATTTTATGTTACGTATATTTTTCACTATAATAAAAGAACTACTCACAACAAAACGTGAACACAGCAAAATAAATGAATAGAGCATCTCATAACAACATAGACTGACCCATCAATGAAATGTTAACTCAAGCAAATTGCGACATGATTCCTTTTGTACATGGTCCAAACACAGGCAAAACCAAGTATGCATTTAGAAAGAGACACGCAGTGTGTATGATCAAAAAAAAAAAAAAAATGCTAAGAAGTCAGGGCGGTGCTACTACGTCTGGGGCAAGGAGGGGACAACAATTCTGCAGGAGCGCAAAGGTGGCTTGTAAGCTATGGACGGGCTTAGATTTCTTTTTCTAAACAGTGGGTCCGTAGCTGTTTAGAATTATTCTTGGGGAGTTCCCGTCGTGGCGCAGTGGTTAACGAATCCAACTAGGAACCATGAGGTTGTGGGTTCGATCCCTGGCCTTGCTCGGTGGGTTAAGGATCCAGTGTTGCCGTGAGCTGTGTTGTAGGCCGGCAGCTGTAGCTCCGATTAGACCCCTAGCCTGGGAACCTCCATATGCCGCAGGTACGGCCCTAAAAGGACAAAAGACAAAAAAAATATACAAATAAAATAACTTTTCATGGAACTACGATTGCTGTTCCCATCACAGTAACACAACCTAATCAGTAACATTTGAGTCCATTCAGACCACCAATTCCCACAGAACTTTGGAATCGCTAAAAATCAAACACAGACCCACAGATAAGTATAGTATTTAATCGAAATATATTTGTCTAATATCTACAAAGTGTGAACAATTGGTCTTAAGAAAGCAGACAAAAGGCACAAAATTAGTATTACTACGAAGAAGCATTCATGCTACTGGGTTTTATAAATATTCTCATTAGAATGGCACAGTAAAAAAGAAATTAAGCATTGAGCAAAGATCAAATACTTCCTTTTCTCCTTGCTTTATATTCTGGTCATGTCTTGACCTCATTTGTATAGGCTGAAGACTGAAATTCAACTGAAATCATGGAGTACTTAGGCAGGCTGTGTGTGTATGTTTTAATCACAGTGGTCTTGCAGAGTTTGTGTCAAACAAGAGAGGTGCACTTTAAAAAAAAAAATCCACAGGAAATTCTTTTTTCTTTCCCCAAACTAAGTACAAGATTGAGGCTATGGTTGTGCATGTTGGTATATGCATGCGTGCGTGTATTTTGTTTCTAAAGCCCTTTTTTCATCATAAAAGTAGTGAAGTCTCCATATGATTTGTTTTCTACCATGAAAGAAGCAGCTTTTGCAGATGACTTGAGCACTGAGCATGAGAAAGTTTCAGATGAGGCTCTGGGACAACGACAGGAGGAAAATTCCAAGGCAGGCCTGGCTCTCCCAGAGGCGCTCCGTCCTAGAAGGCTCTGGCATAACCTTGAACCCTGTCCACTCCCCAGCCAGCAGGAAACGGCAGTTTGTCTTCCCGGAGTACAAACAAACGTTGGAGTTGGGAGGGGAATGGGACTCAATGATAATTCTGAAATGACAGCCACCTTCTACCAGGAATGAGCCACTTTCTAGCACACGGACATCGACCGGGCCAACTCCCCCTTGCCTGGGCAGGAGCTGACGACAGGAGACGACTTTTGAGAGAGTGCAAAACATTTTTGGCAAAGTGAAAAATAGAAAACTTGGAACCTCATTGATAAAAAGGAGCTGAGAATCATTACCCACTTCAACACTGGTGCGTGCACTATGTACAGGTGTAAGAAGATGCAGCAGGCCCAGTGCATGCGTGAGAATATACAGTGTGCCGAGAGCCCGCACGCAGGCCCGCGTGCACACACGTGCCCCGGGGCGCTCTTGAATCAGTTCAATCCTATCACAGAGTCTGGGGGTACATTTTTCTCAGGACATAACTCCCCTCGCGGGTACCATGTCTTGAATGACATCAAGAGGTCTCAAGGGCACACCGGCAGGACCTTGATACTGTACCACTTTAATTCCTACAAAAACGGGGCTATTTTGAAAGCTCTGCATCTCCACCCGTCAGTGTGCCTTCCAGAGGGGATTGAAGTACACCCAGCCGTCACCCTGCGAGAGAGAGGAGGACACATCACTACGTGGACACCTTGAGAGGCAAGGAGCAAGGGTTCCCCCAGCTCCTCCTGGAAACACACGGAGTGGTGCTCATTTCCGTGTGTTCAGCACCACGGCCCTGCGCGCCTGCCTCGCTCCCCGGGTCTCACAGCCAGGCCTCGCGGTGGCCACGCTACCCTTCCTCAGCCTTGCTGCTTCTCAGAGCCCATGTGATCTTCACATCTGGCATTTCAGACAAGGGAGGGGGCGGGGAGCTTTGTTGGTTTACATCAAGGAAGATCAGTTGGCAAAAGAAAAAAAAAAAAAACTTTTGAAACAGCAGGACAGAGGGTCAATGAATGAATGGACAGGGAAGAGAAAGAGCCTGACTACGAGCAATCTGCCCGGAACAGCGGTTTCCCGCCCCGCAGCCTGGATGGGCTTCCGACCAAGGACACAGTTGGCAGAGCCACAAATACACCAGCACACGCAGGAAGGGACACCTCCTAAATACCAGTGAGGAAAAGGCAAAGATTGAAAGGTCTACAGTCTGGTGCTGGAGTAGAGGGGATCCTCTGCTAAACGCTCACACTTCTGGCACTGGGGTGACTTTTATTCTTTCCACATCCTCAAGCCTTCTGTTATAAACAGTCTAGCTTTTATTATATCCTATAATTAAAAAAAAAAAACTATTACACTGTAAGTCCATAAAATTAAAACAACTTAGAGTTCCCGTCGTGGCTCAGTGGTTAACAAATCCGACTAGGAACCATGAGGTTGCGGGTTCGATCCCTGGCCTTGCTCAGTGGGTTAAGGATCCAGCGTTTCTGTGAGCTGTGGTGTAGGTCGCAGACGCAGCTCGGATCCTGCGTTGCTGTGGCTCTGGCGAAGGCCGGCGGCTACAGCTCCGATTAGACCCTAGCCTGGGAAGCTCCACATGCCATGGGTGCGGCCCTAAAAAGCAAAAAAAAAAAAACTTGATCGGAAAAATCAATTTTTTGTTTTTTTGGTGGTTGTCATTTTGTTTTTTAATGTACGACTTTCTATAGAAACCAGGTCAACGAATTGTCTCATAGAACCAGACCACCCCACAGATGAATCCTTGAGGGATTGTTAATCTTTCTTTTTTTTTAGCCATGCCCATGGCATGCAGAAGTTTCCGGGCTCTGGGCTCAGGCATCAAACCCGAGCCACAGCAGTGACAATGTCAGATCGTTAATCTGCTGAGCCCCCAGGGAACTCCCTGTGATGGTTAATTTTATGCATCGACTTAACTGGCCACGTGGTCCCCAGGTTAAATATTACTTCTGAGTGTGTATGTGAGGGTGTTTGCAGGTGAGGTTAGCCTTTGAACCGGGGGGTCGAGTGAAAGTGACAGGTACCCCTCCCCAGGGTGGGTGGGCATCATCCAGTGTGTGGGGGCCTGAAGACAACAAAAGCTGGAGGAAGGAGGAAGGGGCCCTTTCTTTTCCGCCTCACTGTTGAGCTGACATCTCATTCCATCTTCTGTCCTCGGGCTGGGATGCGCGCCACTGGCTCCCTTGGGTCTCAGGCCTTCGGACTTGGACCGAACCAACACACGCCACTGGCTTTCCTGCGGCTCCAGCTTGCAAACCGCAGATCCTGCGGCTTTTCAGCCTCCACAATAAATCGATGTAATAAATTCCTATTGGTTCTGTGCTCTTTCTCTGGAGAACCCTGACTAGTACGGAATCGCTTCACCTGGGCAAGGCCTCGGGATGGGGATCCTGTCAGAATCTCCCCAAGTTTCCCATCTGAATCAGCATCTGACCTGGTATCTGCCTTTGGCCCATGAGCCGAGTTCCTGCTTCTGGGAGGAAGGTGGCTGCTTCCTGCTCCCAACCAGAGGCCCAGCTCAAGGTTACTAACTGTCCCCGCAGCCCTCCAGCTCCACAGAGCCAGTCTTCCCAGAAGCAGAAGTTGGACACTAGTAGCACCTGGGCAAAGAAAGCCCAGACTTCTTTCCCTTGGCTCTCAGTGTAGAAATTTTTAAAAATTCCTTGATGCCAAGTGAATATCAGATCTCATAAAAATTCAGATTTCTGGCTTCTCATAAAGAACCGGGTGCTGCGTCTGTGATGGCCTGGGGGCCAAGTGCTGTCCACCCATTTACACACAGCCTCTGGGGTGCCCCCTCCTCCCTGGCCTGCTGCGTCGATGCTGCCAGGCTCCAGACCGCCTGCCTTAGAAACTGTGTTTCCTGTACGTACATCCGCTGTTTCCAGTTCTGTTCTCCGAATGCCGCCCGAATGCTCCATCAACAGCTGGGCACCCAGTGCCTTGCCCACTGGATGGACATTGGTGGGGATGGGGTGTCCACTGCCAACGCCACTGCCAGCAGCAGCACGTGGGGCCCGCACCCATGCGGCCCTCCCCAGCAAGCCCATCCCACTCGGCCCAGGGGAGGCAGAGCTTTGAAAAGGGTGCTTGTCATTGGGAAGGTTCCAGCCCCCTCAGGGGGGGAAACGGGCTGTGGAGAGGCTTCACCACTTAAGAGTAGCAGGGCTGGGATCTCTTTTAAGCAGGATGGCAGCCAGATCTGCAGTGCCACACTGGGCTGCCCCACGGAGGAACACGTCCCCGAGAGACAATGCGGGGAGCATCAGACACCCCCAGGGACAGCCTGGCACAGCCACAGCCACAGCCACACTGTCCCACCTCCCCGGCTCTCCCCACCCAGCCCGCTCATCCAAGCCCCGCGTCAGGGGACAGGCCGCCCTGCCCAGGACACTGTGGGGTCACCTCCTGGATGAAGTACTTGGGCCGCCAGGGTGCTCGGACATTCTCCCGCTTCCGCTCCTCCACACGCTGCTTCTCCTCCAGCCGGCGCTTCTGCTCGGTGGCAGCATCTATGTCCCCCAGCTGCAGGCATCGGGTCACCTCCCGCCAGAGGTTCCTAGGGGTGCACGGGGGACAGGAAGCAGTCAGGCAGGGACACGGGTCAGGCTGCAATCCCTGGCGCGTAGGGGCCAGAGCTGAGAGGACCCTGGATGGCAGTTTATTCCGGGGGCCCAGAGCCCCATCTGCACCTGGATCTGAAGCCTCTCTCCTCAGCCGGGGCTCTGAGCATCTAGGGACCAATTGAGGGATGACAGGAGCAGTCAAAATGTTCCCACAGACAGCAGTAGCAGCAGCATCTACCAACATTTCTAAGCAGTTTACATGTGGATTAACTCATCTGATCACCACAACGGCCCAAAGACACATTATCACCCCACTGTAAAGGTGAGAAAAGCAAGATCCACATACACAAAAAACAAACAACACAAAAAACAAGATCCACAGGAGTCCCTGTTTTGGTTCAGCTGGTTACGAACCTGACCAGTATCCATGAGGATGTGGATTTGATCCCTGGCCTCGATTAGTGGGTTAAGGATCCTGCATTGCTAGGAGCTGTGGTGTAGGTCACAGGGGGCTCCAATCCGGTGTTGCCGTGGCTGTGGCGTAGACTGGCGGCTGCAGCTCCCATTGGCCCCCTAGCCTGGGAACCTCCATCTGCCGCAGGTGCAGCTGTAAAAAGGACCAAAAAAAGAGTCACCTAAGGTGAGGTGACCTGCTTAAGATCAGTAAGCTGATGGAGATAAGCAGGGCTGCTTTCCCACAAGAAGCCCGCTCTTAGGAATTACAGAAACCCTGGGACCTGTCACCTCCTCGTGTCAACACACAAAGTCACGTCTCTATCTCATTCATTCATTCATTTGCTCACTCACTCATGGAAGAAGGCAGCCCCTGCCTGCCAGGCAGCTTCCCTCCTCGGGAATCGCAGGGGCCACCCCCAAGTCACACAGTCTGGGCGGGAGGGTGAGGACGGGTGCTGAGGTGAAGGGGACACTTCCCCCCTTTCCCGCATCAGGGGGAGCGGGGATTCCGCACAGCGGAGCCTGCAGACCGCCCCCAGCGAGCACCCCTCCCCGGCTCTGGGACTCGATGCCTCCGCAGCCAGGGCTGGGCACCAATGCTTATGAGGTCCTGAGCAGGGAGCCTACCGCGGAGTGGCCCACCCAGGACAACAGCCCTCCCCGGGGGACCTGAGGCCAGGAGCCGATAAGGCCTGGGCTCCAGCTGCATGGCCAGCCTGCCCACCGCCCAGCACCTGCCGCACGGAGCCCCGGGGAAGGCGGTGCCCGGGCTCCCGGCTGACACAGGAGAAAGTGCTGGAAGAGGGTGGGAAGCCAGGTACGACTAGCCTCACGGCCCTTGTTCTCTCTACCACCCCCGACAGCTGTCTTAAGAGGGGCTCAGACAGGAAAGGGCGGTGGGAGAGCTGATGGGGAGGGCTGGGCGCCAGGTCGGATCAGTCTTTTCCATCCATCACTGTCACCCTCAACATACACCTGCCTGAGGAAGGGAGTGGGTGCCGGGACATCCAGGGCGAGGGTGCTCTCGGGGGAGGGGGCCCCTTCTCCTGCTAAGTCCTGTTGTAAGAGAGTGGCCCTAAGATTAGAGGGCAGAGGCCCCCCAGAGACTGGAAAGTGGGTGGCAGCACAGAACCGGCCCACAGATGAAGAGCTCCCCGCAGACAGGACAAGGACCAACCAAGAGCCACCTGGGATGGCAGGGGTGGGGCTCCACAGGGGAGGCCTTGAACTTGAGGCTGAGAGAGACTGAGAAAGGCCAGGAACCTTCAGCGCAAGGCGGGTGGAAGCAGGTGGGAAAAGCAAAAAGGAAGCCAAGGGGAACCCTTGCTGAGAAGAGGAAGCCACAGTGACCAAGGGCCAGGCAGCGGCCGGGCACGCCCAGCAGCGCTGGGCAGGGAGGCTCTGACCGGGGCAGGACGCCTGCCCAGGCCAAGCTCAGGGCGCCAGCAGCGAGTTCCCAGTCCAGCCGACAGGGCTGGACCAATGGACGGTGCCCTCGCCTCCGCAGGTTAAGGGTCTGAGGTGCTCCGAGGGGCAGGCTCTCCACCCCGGAGCCCTTTCTGCCGCGGAAACAAGGTGGGCGGCTCGGTCTGCTGACGCCCGGCTCCAGGTTCTAGTAAAGTCCACATAAGTGAGACGAGGAGAGGCGACACCTCTTTCTCGCTCCGGCTCCAGACACCATCGCTGCTCCAGGCGGAATTCTGAGTTCCCAAAGCTAAAGAGTCTTCTGCGGAGCAGTTAACGCACTGGGTATCCCCGGGTAACAGATCCAGGGGGCCAGAGCTTCTTTCTCAACAGCCAAACCAGAAACAAGTGGCGCCGCGACAGGAGCCATGAGCCACTTGCTTCTGGGAAGGTGTCATCTGAGGCCACGCAGGCAGAGGATGGATTCCTTCCTGTCAAGGGCTGTCTCTCGTCTGTGACTGTGACCTGATGGGCTGGGTTCACGGCCTTCATTTAGATACAGCGAAGGTTACATTCGCTGTCACTGGACAAGCAGGTTAACTAGAAAGCGTGTGCTAACACTACAACAAGGCCAAGTTTCCAGGATACTGAAGCCCTATTTTTTTTTTAAATCAATCTCAGTGATAATGTATCATTTATATACACTCTGGTTATCTCTGGCTTTGTTTCTCCATAATAAGCACTTTTCCGTTTTGGTTACAAACTCTTCCAATAATGACCAACCCTTTCACGGCATCATCTGTGATTTCATTTTAATCCGACATCATCTTTCTAAAGGGCAGCGTGCTTTTAGAGGAGAGCAGCGGCCAAACGCTTCCCGGAAAGGGCCACAGAGTAAACATTTTAGGCTCTGCAGGTCTCTGTTGCAACTGTTTAACTGCCAGTGTGATGAGAGAGTAGCCATAAAACAACATATTAACAAATGGACTGTGTTCCCATAAAACTGTACAAAAATCAGCCAGAGGATGGATCTAGCCTGTGAGCTATAGTTGGCTTACCTACTGGATTAAAAAATTAAAATGGCATATTTCCAGAAGATTCTGCTCCTGTACCTGCATAAATATCACTTTAGGTGGCTCCACAGTGGTCGTACTATAGAATGGGTCCTCTATAATGTATTTAACCATTTTTCAAATCGTACTATTAGATGCTTTCTTTCGTTTATTGTTTAGCTTTTTTTAAAAATACCCAAATTTGGAGTTCCTGTCGTGGCTCAGCGGTTAACAAACCTGACTGGGATTCATGAGGACATGGGTTTGTGATCCCTGGCCTCGCTCAGTGGGTTAAGGATCCAGTGCTGCCGTGAGCTGCGGTGTAGGCTGCAGATGTGGCTCGGAACCGGTATTGCTGTGGCTGTGGTGTAGGCTGGCGGCTACAGCTCTGATTGGACCCCTAGCCTGGGAGCCTCCATATGCAGCGGGTGCAGCCCTAAAAAAGAAAAAAATAAATAAATAATAAAAAATACCCAAATTTCATATTTAAAACCTTCTGCGAACTGAAGAATTCTCCCTCCGAATCGATTCCCAGAAGTGGACTACAAGATAAAGTGAACTCATGAATATAAAGCTACTGGTCTCCGAGTTCCCTGGTGGTCTAGCAGTTAAGGACCTGATGTCACTGCTCTGGTGCATGTTTGATCCCTGGCCGAGGAACTTCTGCATGCTGTGGGTATGGGGGAAAAAATAAAGCTATAGGTCCATGCAGCTAACTTGCACACCTTCCTACCAGAAACACACAGCACGGAGTGTCAGTTTTATCATATCACAGCCTTGCTGGCACTGAATTCTTTTTAAATTATGTCGCTAGCCTAGTTTAAAAAAAAATGTATCTCTTTGCTTCACCACACAGTTCTAGGATTACTAGCAACTTCCTGTACCTAACATGCAATTAAAGTAACAAACCAGCGGAGATGACATACTCTTTTAGGACAGGAATTAAGGTTGGGCTGCCTGTCTTGACACCACCGCACGAGTGCAGAACAAAACTGGAAATGACAAAGGACCTACTCCTGAGCAACAGACAGAGGACAATCAACACCTAAAGGAGTCAGAACATGATTTCCATTAGCTGAGCTTTCAAAGGCTTCTTCTCTGCCCCTTGGCTCAAGCTCTAAGGACAATGGGGCTTGGACCGCGCCCGGCCCAGCACCCACCTTGACTCCATGGGGCCCTGCTTCTCCAGGGGTCGGATCTTCTTGGGGTACACCGGCAGTGAGGTGGTGTCGATGACCTTAGTCTCCCCATTGTTGTAGGTGAATTCCAGAGTCCCGTTCCACTCCCCGTGGGCTTTGCACACAATGCTGTTGGTGGGGTTGTGCTTCACTTCCGCTGTGACCCTGAATTAACCAAGAGTCAATAAACATACTTTGTGAGATTATCAGAACAGAACGACCTCAAAAGGTGTACTCCCATTTAGAGATTTTTTTTTTTTTTGGTCTTTTTTAGGGCCGCACCCGCAGCATATGGAGGCTCCCAGGCCAGGGGTCCAATCAGAGCTGTAGCCGCCGGCCTTCGCCGCAGCCACAGCAACGCAGGATCCGAGCTGCACCTGCGACCTACACCATAGCTCATGGCAACGCCAGATCCTTAACCCAGTGAGCAAGGCCAGGGATCGAACCCATATCCTCATGGATGTTGGTCGGGTTTATTAACTGCTGAGCCACAACGGGGACTCTCATTTAGAGATTTTTTTAATGAGGTTATTTTTTGCCCTTTTGCTCAAAGACTAGCTCTTAAAATGTGATCTTGAGCAGAGAAAGGAAGCATTGGTGGGAAAACTGATGACATCTGAATACGGTCTATAGATTAGTTCATTGGAATGCAGCAGTGTTAATTTCTTAGTTTTTTATTTTTATTTTTTTCCTTTTTTTAGGGTTGCACCTGCAAGATCCGAGCTGCATCTGCATCCTACACTACAGCTCATGGCAACACCTTTATCCTTAACCCACTGAGTTGGGCAGGCCAGGGATCGAACCCTCATCCTCATGGATACTAGTCGAGTTCGTTACCATTGAGCCACAATGGGAACTCCAATTTCTTAAGTTTTTTTAAATGAAGTATATTTAATTTACAATATTGTGCTAGTTTCAAGTGTACAGGGAAGTGATTTAGTTATACATATATTATTTTTCTTCTACTACAGGTTACTATAAGATACCGAATATAGGTCCTTGTGGTTTATCTATTTGATTTATAGAAGTGTACATCTGTTAATCCCAAACTCCCAATTTATCCCTCTCCCCAACAATTTCTTAGTTTTGATAAACACGCAAAGGTTTTATAAGATGTTATTACTGGGGTGGAAATCATACAGCTCAGTAAAAGCAAAATATATCCTTCTTCTCCCCAAAACAGCATCTAATAGTGCTGTATTTCAACCACCACAAGTGTGTACGAGCCTGCGGGGAACTTTTCAATCATTAAACAAGTTCAGCCCCTTCAGCCTGGCTTTGCCAGGGCTCTTGTGGAGACGTGCAACCTCCCCTGTCACCCGCCTGGCCCGAGGGTGCTGGTCTCCGCTCTGGGTGAAAGCAGAGCCCCCTCCCGCCCCTGCGGAGCCTGCTTCGGTCAGAGAAACACAGCAAAATCAGGATGTGGAGGCGACCAGGTCCCCTTTTTCTAACGGCCAAGCTCAGGATGAATCTGGAGCCCGTCTCCCCGAGCCTGATCATGGCCCCAGATCCCGGGGGTGGGGCAAGACCCAGGCTCTCAGGTGGCATCGGCAATCCTGGCTGCACCCACTGGCAGGGCGTCGGTGGGGTGCTGGTAACAGTTAACGACGGGCTCTCCGGGAGGGAAAACACTCGGTTTGAAGCTCCAGCCAGTTTCTGCGGTGCCCACCCACAGCGATTTCAAGGTACCACCTCGGGCTGAGGGGCCATAGAGCTGGGGAGACATGTATGTGACGAGCTCTGGTGAGCCTGTGTGTCCGGCTGCAAAACGGCCACCGAGGGCATCAACTCTCCAGAAGGACACTCCGCCAGCCCCCTGCGAACACACCCAGAACAACCTTCCAAGAAAAAGGGTGAAGGTGGGGGCTCGCTTATCCAGAGATCTGCTTCAAAGGGGGAATTCTGGTAACAGCAGCCCTGAAAACCGGGTCATGCTTTCTGGATTCTGAAAGGAATGAAGTGGTCCTGCTCTCACAGATAATGCAGGATGCGGACTGAAAGGAGCTCATAGACCGAACTGCATCAGTGAAGGTCAGGCTGTGGCCGCGGGAGGGAGAGGTTACAGTGACCACAGGAGCCCTGTGTCCTGGGGTGCGTGTTCTGCCAACACGTTACCAGCGGGTTTTACTGTCAGTGTAGAA
>PVHT021183699.1:17971885-17986855 GCA_004024745.2 Catagonus wagneri
TTTTTGTCTTTTTGCCTTATCTAGGGCCGCACCCGTGGCATATGGAGGTTCCCAGGCTAGGGGTCTAACAGGAGCTGTAGCTGCCGGCCTTCGCCACAGCCACAGCAATGCGGGATCCGAGCCGCGTCTGCAACCTTCACCACAGCTCACAGCAATGCCGGATCCTTAACCCACTGAGCAAGGGCAGGGATCTAACCCGCAACCTCATGGTTCCTAGTCGGATTCGTTAACCACTGAGCCACGACAGGAACTCCTGCTAACTTTATCTTGATTTTTTTTTTTTCCTGCACCTCAGGCATGCAGAAGTTCCTGGGCCAGGGATAGAACCCACGCCACAGCAGTGACATCACCGGATCCTTAACCCACCGAGCCACCAGGGAACTCCAAGTTCATTTCGATTTCCAATTCGTCCCATGGCTGGACCCCAATCTTTTGATGGAGAGAAGAAACCCCGGGCATCGTGATCAGATGAAACCAGAGCCGCCCTGGCCGCCTCCTACCTGTGGACCTTCCCTCCGTAGAAAGGCTTCGTGTGGAATATCACGGTGGCTGAGTACCCAGTCTTGGCACAGCTGATGCTGACTTTTCCTCCGAGCTCCACCCAGGGGATGGTGAGGATGGAACGGGCGTAGGCGCTGGGCAGGGTGAACACGTACTCCTCCCCGTGCTCCAGGAGCCGCAGCACACCTCCGGGGAGAGAAGAGGAGAGTCAGGCCCGCGAGGGAAGGGCGGCTGGGGACCGGGAGATGCCAAGGTGAGAAACCAACACTCTGGCAACGGACATCACACTCTCACACACACACACACACACACACCCATCTCTGCAAAGGCCATTTATAAATGTGCTGTTTGGAGTTCCTGTTGTGGTGCAGCAGAAACGAACCCAACTGGTATCCATGAGGATGCAGGTTCGACCCCCAGCCTCGCTCAGTGGGTTAAGGATCCAGCATTGACACGAGCTGTGGTGGAGGTCACGGACGCGGCTCGGATTCTGCGTTGCTGAGGCGGAGGTGTACGCAGACCGGCGGCCACAGCTCCGATTTGACCCCTAGCCTGGGAACTTCTATATGCTGCAGGTACGGCCCTGAAAATAAATAAATAAATGTGCCACTTATCGATCTGCTGTGTCTCTACTGTGCGCAAGATGCTAAGAACTCAAGGTGAACGAGACAGACCTGACCTCTCCCCTCAAGAAGAAAGCAAGGTGGGTGTGAAAAGAAACACCCAGGAAACATAAAACTGACTGTGGTGAGGTGGGAGGCAGGGGCCCAGGGCCTCCAGCAGGAGGAGCTGACCTGGGGAGGGGAAGCTTCCCCAGCGAACAGACACACGGGCTGGATAAGCACTGAGTCAACGAAGAGCGCAAGGCATGTTCAAAGGCCCTGTGGTTAGAAAGAGCCCGGTGAGCGCGAGGGGCTGAGAACAGAGCTCCGTGTGGAGAGGGAGGTAGTGGGTCGAGGTGTGGAGGCTGCCCAGGTCCAGAGACAAGGCCAAGCCTTGTTTTGAAACTTCAAAAATCCTGTTAAAGAGTTCTGCCTTTATCCCAAGAGCAAAAGGGGCCTCCTCGAAGCTTCTCGGGAAGTTAGAAATCAGAGTGCACGGTGGCTGTCACCACCCAGAGGAGCCCACACCCCTTGATCACGGGTTCTCCACTCTAGGCTCTAAGCACTGGGCTTGGAGAGCCTCTGAGCCTCTTGAAGCAATGCTAAATGACACGCATTCGTCTGCTTTTCCAGGGAAAAGGGCCACTCGGTTGTGGTCAAGTTCTGCAAGGCTGTGAGCGCCCCCACTTGCATCATCTCCCAGGGCAGTTGGTGCACTGAAACCCAGGCCCTGCTCTGGCTTGTCTGGCCAGGCAGCCACCGGGCCCCTTCCATGCTGAGGGCCAGCAATTCCCAGGCTGGCAGGGGCCTGGGAACCAGCACAAGGGCCTGTGTAAAGCTCGCTGTGCACAAAGCACCATCTCAGGCTTCCACCCCACAGTGGGGCTTGCGTCCCTGTAAAAGGCCCTCCCGGCTCCTTGTACCAGCTCATACTCCCGTGGACAATCAGAGCACCGAGAACAGGACACTTCTGTCCTCTGGCCAGACCTGAACAACCACAGCTGTGGTGACGTCCCCTCCCCCTCACCAGGCCCCCGGATCCTCCACCAGGAAGAGCAAGAAGGGGGCTCAGTGCCTCAGAGGAGGGGACCCTTTCTGGCCGCCAGGCATTTTCGGGAGCTTCACGTTTACTGTCTCCTCTGAACTTCACCACTAGCCAGCATTAATCGTCATTGCTTTTAAATAAGGATGAGGAAATGGAAGCTCAGAGATGTTAAGCAACTTGGCCGGTCGGTACTTCTCTCAGAGGCGAGAGAAGCCTCTGGATCAACAGAGCGAGAGACTACTCAGCCATTAAAAAGAACAAAACGATGCCATTTGCAGCAACATAGATGCAGCGAAGGAGTCTCATACTGAATGAAGTAAGAAAGAGAAAGACAAATACCATATGATATCACTTATACATGGAACTAAAATACGGCACAACTTATCTATGAAACAGACTCACAGGCAGAGAGAAGAGACTCGTGGTTCCCAAGGCGGGTGGGAAGTATTGGAAGTTTGGGATTAGCAGATGCCAACTAGTATATACACGGAGCTCTCTTATGGCATGGGGCATTAAGGATCTGACGTCACTGAAGTGGCATGGGTTCGATCCCTGACCGAGGAACTTCCATATACCATGGGTACAGCCAAAAAAAAAAAGAAAAAAGAAAACTAGAGTATATAGGATGGGTGAAAAACAAGGACCTACTGTTTAACACAGGGAACTGAGAATAAACCATAATGGAAAAGAATATGAAAAATATATGTATGTGTATAACTGAATCACTTTGCTGTACAGCAGAAATTAACACAACCTCGTCAATTAACTATACTTCAGTAAAATAAAATACATGGAAAGATCGATCACTCAAACAAGCTAGAATGTGCCCAGCAGACAGTGTGCGTGCCCCTCTGAGCCGGGTGACCTGGCCAGGAGCGTCTGAGGAGATAGCATTTAACTGTCCAGACGAGTCACGAACGCGGAATTACTGAAGTCGATATAGAACCAGCCAGGCTTGCCTGGGACCAGCAACCTCGCTCCCAGTTAAGTCCAGCAAGGTCGGTCCTGCCCACCCACAGGCACAGGGGACTGGAGTGTAAGACCAGGGGCTGGGCCCCTGTGCACCCGGGGGTCACGGTCTCCCCCAGCAGAGGGATGATCACACACAGGCACATGCAGAAGTGAGGACCCCCCCGCCCCCAAAACGGGCTCATAACCCTCACAACCGCGTAGGCAGGACTAGGGGGTGGAGATGGCAGCAACACTGAAATCTCACTCACTCCTTCAACTGGGAATGGAACTGAACACACGTAACCTAAAGGCACAAGCAGCATGACTCCAGAGAGCAAAGACACTGAACTTGAGGGCAGACTGCCTCCTCCCCAGCATGCCACTTGCCAGAGCTCTCAACAGCTAAATTAAGCCATCTTCCCAGAGCCACACCCCAGGCCCTGATGCCCTCCCTCTGTCACTCGTCCCTCCTGCCACAGCTGGTGGGGCAGAAATGCCCCGGGGGATCCTGGAGGCTCTGTGCTGTGATGCACAGAAGGCTGGACCTGTGTCTACCAGAAGAATTAGATGCCAGCATGCCTGTTCTTCCAGCTTCTGCTCAGGATGCTGGGAGAAGAGCAGCCAGGTCTAAGATATCTTTTCTTTCCTTTCCTTCTTTCCTTCCTTCTTCCCTCCCTCTCCTTCCTGACACACCCACAGCACATGCAAGTTTCAGGGGCCAGAGATCGATCCCTCGCCACAGCAGTGATCCTAGAGATAGCAGCAACAACGCTCGATCCTTAACCCACCAAGCCACTGGGAAACTCCCTACAACTGACGTTTTCTTTAGAACACATTTTCATAGAGCTCAGGCCACAATTTTTTTTTAAAGCCCTAGATGAGATCTCAGAAGATCATTCCAAGTGCTCTGTCACTCGCCAGCCTGGCGACCTTCATTGCTCTGCCCCTCGGCTGCCTCGTCTGTGATACAGGGATAACAGTACCTCATGGGGCTGGAGTGAGGCTGAGAAGGCGACTTGGCTAAGAGCACGAAGCCTGATGCGCTGCCAACATCCTGAAGGTTTTATATCCTAATCGTTCCTTGCTCTCCTGCCAGGTGAATCCTTAAGCAGCAGTCTTTCCACTTGGGAACAAAAAGGAAATCACCAGGTCTGCTGATGGGTTATGCAAGTGGCGGATGACGAGGCAGGTGGGAGGCATCTCGCCTCTTTCAAACCAAGGGGATTTTCCCACAAGTCCACAGGAATGGGCAAGTGAGCCGCAGAGCAAGGCTGCTCTCAAAGCACTGGCAAGATCACGCTCTTGGGCTCTTTTCTGAGAATCCATAAACGAGTTAAACGTTGTAATTCACTGGAAATTATGCCTTCTTAGGACTCTCTTTGCAGGGTTGCATGAAACAAAAAACTCTGTCCCTAATATGAATAAAAGACTCTATTAAAACTAGACTGGAGTTCCCTGGTGGCTCAGCAGGTTAAGGATCTGGCATTGTCACTGCAGTGGCTCAGGTCACTACCGTGGTGCAGGTTCGATCCCCGGCCCCAGAACTTCTCAATGCCCCCCGCAAAACAAAAAAACAAGAGCCGCAACGAGATCACAGATGAGTGCTTCTATTTAATGGGCCTCGGGGCTGAGAGAAGCTGAGAGTTGAGAAATATCGAATAACCCATTCTCCCAGGCCATGGCTAGTTCTCAAGCTGGGAGATTGTGGCTTTTAAATCCCACAAATTGATTCATCAATAAACATAAGGCCAAGCATTAAGACTTCCAAACTGATACATCTGAAATAATTCTGAGGAAGCAGACTCTTCCCACAGGCCACTGACTCGACAGAGAAAGCACAGAATCACGGAAAGCAACTCAGGGGCCTTTGTCTGCAGGTCCCGCAGCAGTGACATCTGGGGGCAAAGGTGTCCCTGCCTGTCCTCACAGACCCGATTAGGAGGCTGTGCATTTACCAGGCACCCGTCTGGAGCTCTGGGGGGAAGGGGTTTTGAGAATAGCTGGCTGAGCCGTCTCCCTATCAGTAGGGGTGCCAGGCAGAGGGGTCTGTGCTGCTTTCCATGGATGTCACCACAGGGCTGGCCAGGATGTGTCCTCATTAGAGTCTTTCAGTGGCAGAGCTGAGGGGCGGTGCAGGGAGGTCTCTGAGCTGCAATCTAGGGGAATGCAAGGCATAATGAAGCCCTTGATAATGGCATTTGATTGTAGCCAAATACGCCCCAGCCCAAAGGCAGTAATCTGAAAGATAAGCCCACGTATTTATACACAAAATTTCAAGGGGACCCATCTAATTTTTAAAATGAAGGATTGGAAGAAAAAAAAAATGCCACTTCTGACCCCATCAATAAATCATGGAAGGTGTTAGATCAGTGCAAGGAATAAAGGAGGAAAAAAACAATGTCCCACCTCCCCCGACCCACTGTCCCCATAACTCCCCCCACAAGCACACAAAAAAGCCATAAGCATAAGAACCAGAACCTTTGGCTTTAAAGCTTGGAGATTCTTAGGAGCATTGCCTGTAAAACATCAGAATCTGTGTTTCAGAGCACACATTTAACTAATAGGAAAGAAAGGGGCTGTGGCTACTGAAAGGACTCAGGCAAACTTACCGCCTGGTGAGAATGAGAGAGACAATCCCCAGCCGCTCCCAGGCAGGTCCACAGCAGGAACGCTCTGCGCGCGGCTGGGGAGCAGGCCTTCCAGACTCTCTCCAGAATCTTCCTTGTGCTTGCAGCACTCCACAGGGAGGTCCCAAGTAAAAATTCCAAGCAGAGAGCCAAAGTGAGAGCAGCAGATCCACTATGCCCCCCGGGATGGGGTGTCCAGCAGCGGCGCGGGGAGAGGGCGTGACACGGCTGCCCACGCACGCTGGGCGTCAAGAGCTTTGTCCGGGGCCGGGCAGAGTGCAGGAGGGCCGCAGCTCCGGCTCGTGCCTGGAAGGAATCGGAGAGCCAAGACCCCCGACGCCAGAGGTGGACCCTACACTCAACGTAGACGCGCACCGCCTACCAGCAAGAGAAAGGGAAGGTGTGGGTTCCCCTCAGGGGACAGAGCGTGGATAGAGGGCAAACGGGCCTCACCGCCTCCAGGCAAGGCTCAGGGGGCGGGGCGGCCGAGGAGGCGCCCCAGGAAGGTGGTGTGACAGGCTGGAGGAACAGGCGGCTGATGACTGATGAGAAGGAGGGAGGCAGGAAGGAGCACTGCGGAGAACGACGCGGGGAAGGGAAGGGGCAGCACCTCCTGGTGACAGCATCACAGAGGCTCAGAGGAGATCTTGTCTCTCCAAGTGAAGACTCCCCTAAGTCACTAGAAACGGATTCGGATTCGCAGATCCTTACCTTTATTGGAGATTTCCAGATTATTCACCACAACATCAAGAGTCCCTGCTCAAGAGTCCCCCTTGAGGCTCAGAGGAAACAAGTATGACTGGTAACCATGAGGATGCAGGTTCGATCCCTCGACCCCGCTCAGCGGGTTAAGGATCTGGCGTGGCTGTGGCTGTGGTGTAGGCTGGCGCTACAGCTCCGATTCAGCCCCTAGCCTGGGAATCTCCATATGCCACGAGTGAGGCCCTAAAAAGATTAAAAAAAAAAAAAGAATCCCTGCTTAGCCAAGACCTGGAAACAATCTAAACATCCACTGACCAATGACTGGATAAAGAAGACGTGGTACACAGAGACAATGGACTACTACTCAGCCATAAGAAAGAATGAAATTATGCCACATGCAGCGACACGGATGGGCCTGGAGATGATCATACTGAGTTGTCAGAGAAAGACAAATCCCGTATGGTATCACTGACATATGGAATCTAAAATACGACACAGGAGTTCCCGTCATGGCACAGCGATTAATGAGTCTGACTAGGAACCATGAGGTTGAAGGTTCAATCCCTGGCCTTGCTCAGTGGGTTAAGGATCCAGCGTTGCAGTGAGCTCCTTTCTGGGGACCCTCTACAAATGTGTCACTGCCTCTTGTCCAGGCAGATTAAACCACAGTCACCTTAGAGCATAAGGTAGGTGCCTCCCCTTCCCTGGGCCCCTAAAGCAAAGATCTTTTTATTTTTTTAATGTTAAAAAAATTTTTTTGTAGTATAGTTGATTTATGGTGTGTTAATTTCTGCTTTACAGCAAAGTGATTCAGTCATACATACATGATATACATATTGGTGTAGGTCTCAGACGTGGCTCGGATCCCGAGTTGACGTGGCTGCGACGTAGCTCTGATTGGACCCCTAGCCTGGGAATCTCCATATGCCGTGGGTGTAGCCCTAAAAAGATAAAAAAAAAAGACCAAATAAAATAAAATGTGTCACAAATGAACTTACCTACAAAACAGACTCAGACAGAGGAAACAAACTTATGGTTACCAAAAGCAGAAAGGCAGGAGTAAGGGTTGGACTGGGAGTTTGGGATTAGGAGATGCAAACTATTATATGTAGGATGGATAAACAAGGTCCTACTATCTATCAAGGGAACTATATTCATTACCCTGTGACCAACAAGAATGGAAAATAATATGAAAGAGAATACATACTTGCATATCTATTATGTACAGTATGTATATCATGTATGTATGACTGAATCACTTTGCTGTAAAGCAGAAATTAACACATCATAAATCAAGTATACTACAAAAAAATTTTTTTAACATTAAAAAAAATAAAAAGATCCTTGCTTTAGGGGCCCAGGGAAGGGGAGGCACCTACCTTATGCTCTAAGGTGACTGTGGTTTATCTGCCTGGACAAGAGGTGGTGACCCATTTGTCCCCAGAAAGGAGCTGAAGTCCCCAGAAAGGAGCTGAAGTAAGCATTCTCTGGGTACCAGAAAATGCATTTGCTTTTTTTTTTGGGGGGGGGGGTCTTTTTAGAGCAGCACCTGCCGCCCATGGAGGTTTCCAAGCTAGGGGTCAAATTGGAGCTTCAGCTGCCGGCCTACACCACAGCCACAGCAATGCCAGATCCTTAACCCACTGAGTGAGGCCAGGGACCAAACCCACCTTCTCAGGGATACTAGTCGGGTTTGTTTCCGCTGAGCCACGACAGGAACTCCAAAAACGCATTTGCTTTTACCAGAAGATATTATATTCATTTCTTTCTGGCTAATCACAGATTTCAAGTGTGTGTGTATGGGGGCAGGGGAGGAAGAAACAAGCAGCCCGTGGATTTCTCGCTCATCCCCTAGGCTCCCGCCAGCAGGCTGTGCACACGGCAGCCAGGGGTGGGGAGGCCGCTACACACACACCTGCCCTCCGCTGACAGCTGTCTCACTCCAGGAAGGGCCCAGCCCTCCCAGGCCTCCCTCTGCTTTTCTCTCATACCTCACACCCAATCTGGACTGGAGCCAGAGAGGTGTTAAGAGCCAGATTATCCCAAGAACGCACACAACTCAACATCAAAAAAAAAAAAAAAAAAAAACCAACAACAACAAACAACCTGATGGAAAAACCTGACCTGAATAGACATGTTCTCCAAAGAAGACCTACAGATGTCAAGATGGTCAACGTTATTAATCATCAGGGAGACACAAGTCAAGACCATGAGCTGTCACCTTCCCCCGGTAAGAATGACTGTCATCGAAAAGAACCCAAGTAATAGATGTCGTGGGGGGTAGAGAGAAGACGGAGACCTCTGACACTGCTGGTGGGAAGGTGATTGGTGCAGTCGCTATGGAGAAGAGTATGGAGGTTCCTCAAAAAGCTGAAAAGAGAGAACTCTCATATGATCCAGCAATTCTACTTTGCGGACTTCTCCAAGAAAATGAAAACATGGTATGAGAGGAGATATGTGCACTCCTACGTTCACAGCAGCACTGTTTACAATAAACAAGATACTGAAACAGGAGTTCCCTTTGTGGCTCAGTGGTTAATGAATCCGATTAGGAACCATGAGGTTGCAGGTTCGATCCCTGGCCTTGCTCGGTGGGTTAAGGATCCAGCATTGCTGTGAGCTGTGGTGTAGGTTGCAGACGCGGCTCGGATCCCGCGTGGCTGTGGCTGTGGTGACGGCCGGCAGCTACAGCTCCTGTTAGACCCCTAGCCTGGGAACCTCCATATGCTGCGGGTGCGGCCCTAGAAAAGGCAAAAAGACCGAAAAAAAAAAATCTAAGATAGTGAAACAACAGTAAGTGCCCACCAACACACAATGGGCAAGGAAATTGTGGTACAAATACACAGTGGAATAGTACTTTGCCATAAAAATGAATGAAATCCTGCCATTTGTGACAACAGGGATGGACATAGATGGTATTATGCTATGCGAAATAACAGAGAAAGACAAATCCGGGATGATTTCACTTATACATGGAATCTAAACAACAAAAAGAGGAGTTCCTGCTGTGGTACAGTGGGTTAATGATCCGTCTTTTCTCTGCAGTTGTGCCCGTTCACTCTATGGCCCAGCGCAGTGGGTTTAGGATCTGGCATTGCTGCAGGTATGGCGTAGCTCACAGCTCCAGCTCAGATTCGATCCCTGGCCTGGGAACTTCCATATGTTGCGGGTGCAGCCCGAAAAGGAAAAAAACGAAAACATAAAAAACTACTGAATAAATACAACCAAACAGAAAGAGTCATAGAATCATCGGGAGTTCCACTGTGGCTCAACAGAAATGACCCTGACTAGTGTCCATGGGGATGTGGGTTCAATCCTTGGCCTCACTCAGTGGGTTGGGGTTCCAGCGTTGCCGTGAGCTGTGGTGTAGGTCACAGACGCATCTTGGATCCTGCGTTGCTAGAGAAGGCCAGCAACTACAGCTCCAATTTAACCCCCGGCCCAGGGAACTTCCATGTGCCGCAAAGTGCAGCCTTAACAGGATTGAAAAAAAAAAAAAAAAAGAGTCATAGAATCAGAGAACAAACAGGTGGTTGCCAGATGGGAGGAGAGAAGTAGATGAGGGAAGTTAAGAGGTACAAACTCCCAGCTGCAAAATAAGTGAGTCATGGGTACAAAGCGTACAGTGTAAGGAACAGAGTCAAAGACTGCAACATCTTTAAAAAAAAAAAAAATGGTCTTGCCTTTCTCTCATACCCCACATGTGACCCCTCTACTTCAGGACACATCCAGATCCCCAAAACGTGTCACCTCCCGCAACATTTCACCCCGGTCCAAGCCTCCACGGTCTCTTGCCTGGATTATCACCATGATCTTCTAAGTGGTCTCCTTGCGTCCCCTCCCCGTCTCACGGTCTATTTTCAGCAAGCAGGCGGCCCCGACCCTGCCAAACCCCCAGTCAGATGGGGATCCTCCTCTGCTCAAAGCCCTCAATGGCTTCACAGCTCACTTAGCATAAAAGCCAACACCCTTGGCAATGGCCCCCGAGGCCCCTCACGATCTGGCCACAGTCACCTCTCTGACCTTATCTTCCCCCGGCCCCACCTTGCTTTTCCTACTCCAGCCACGTGGGCTTCCTGTCTCGGACCAGCAGGCCTGGACCCCTTGCCTGTGGTCTCTGACTTGTTCTCTCTGCCGGTCACCCTCCCCACATCACCGATAAGGCCTGTCCATCACCCATTGGGTCTCTGCCCCAATGTCATTTTTGCTCAAATGCATCTTTCCTGCCACCACCGTGTCCCATCCCAAAGCTCCCCTGCCCTCTCCCCGCCGACCCCAGGTCCCTTCCCTCATTTATCTGCATGAAACTTAACACCTTCCAACACACCACACAATCATGTCTCCCCAGCAGAAGGAGCTTCGTGGGGACGGAGGTTTCTACGTTTTGCTCATTCAAGCACCTGTAGCTCCTAAGACAATGGCCAGCATCTAGTAGGTGTTCAATAAAAGCACACCAGGTCAACAAAAGACGTTCTTATCTTGTGGGCTTTGGAAGGCTTCCGAAGAGCCATGAAACTGAAAGTCAAATTTTGCACTGGATTTCTTTTTTTCCGGGAAGAGTGTCTACAGCCAGAATCTCAGAAGGATGTATGACTCAAAAGAAGCAGAAAAACCACTAACACGGATGCCTGAGTTTAACAAGGAGAATGATAGTTTTCTTCAGACCAAGAAATAAACTTCACTCACAGCCCTTTGCTGTGACAGGGATGTGTGATCTGCCAGCGGTCTGATTACACTGGGCTTTTGCTTCAGAATCACAAGCAAGAGTCCAGCGATATGCCTTGGCAATTTTTCTGAGCAGATTTTTTTTTTTTTTTTTTCCCTGGCTGCACCTGTGGCATGCAGAAGTCCCCAGCTCAGGGAGTGAGCCTGCGCTACAGCAGTGACCCAAGTGAATGCAGTGACTACACCAGATCCTGAGCCCACTGAGACACTGGGACAGCACAACCCATCTGGTCATCCCCTCTGCCCCACAGGGAGAAACACCAGGACTTGGTGCCCAAACAGCAAAACCCCTATTCCCCACCCGCCCACTCAGCCCAAATTCCATAATGAAACAAAAACAAAGGCATCCACACGCAAATCCTCAGCATCCATTGCGTCTGCGAGCCTCAGTGGGCAGAGCCCAGCCCCGCCCAGCACCACATGGCTTACCTTCCCCTATCATAGAGACCCCCACGGACATGCCCATGAACTTGCTTTTGGTCCATACGTGAGTGTTGACGCACAGTCTCTTCTCCTTGCACTCACAGTAGAAGCAGGAGATGGGCGGGTGGTGGGACACCTGCTCAGCCACAAACCGCAGTTTGTAGTTTTTGGAAGGCTCATCGGCCACCGGGTGTTCGTGGGCAGCAGGGGCGTGGGGGGTAGTCCTCTTGGGCTTGATCCTGTCCTTGGGGACCTCCCAGGAGCAGTGGAACGTCTCGCCGATGATGGGGTTGTAGGGCTTCTTGGCCAGGGCGCCCTTGCGGCCCTCGTGGAAGGCAGTGAGGTAATACTCCACGAAGCAGATGACCCTGTCCTGCGGCGTGGCCCCGGCGGTGACGGCCAGCAGCAGGTCCGGGTGCGCCATGAAGTCCGCGTACATCTCCAGCAGGGACCGCTTCTCCAGAATAAACGTGGGGAACACCACCTGCGCCCAGAGGAGACAGCGTCAGACACGAAGCGCGGTGGCCACCTCGTGCACAGCAGCCGAGGCAAAAACAGCACTGCCACCCCCCTGCCGCCCCCCAGGCAAGTTCCCAGTGGCTCGTGCCAGTTGCCTGGATTTGTGCGCGCGGGATCAATCAGGGGAAGAAGGGCGAAGAACTCGGGAGCGGATGGGGTGGTGGCATCAATGCCAGCCCCGCTTCACGGACAAGGCTGTTGTGAGCCATCAGCTTCTCTGCTTGTCTGGACTCAGACAACAGCTGCCGTCTCCCCTCTCCCCGACCAGCGCCCTCCTGACACACGGGCCTCTCCCACTCGCCCTTATTTAGAGACGCGAAGAACGCAGTCTGGAAGGGCTTTTTCCCAGTCTTCCCGAAGTCATGCGCAACCAGCGGGGGTGCTCTGTGTGCCCTCACGAACACGGATACTGGCGTCCGTTGGTGCCGCAAAGGAGGTCCAGGGAGGAGCTCCCTGGTGGCCCAGCAGTTAAGGACGCAGCGTTGTCACTGCTGGGGCTCAGGTTCAGTCTCCAGCCCCGGGAATTTCCAAATGCCAAGGGTGTGGCCAAAAAGAGTGGGTGGGTCTAGATGGATCAGGATCCACTATCAACAACAGCATCTCTTTGGGGATCTCTGCAGGAAGAAGAGCATAGGAACCCCAACAGCGAAGGAGTGTGGAAAGAGCCCCGCCCGGCCCAGGTCTCTGGGAGGCAAGGCCAGCTGGGGGGCAGTGTTCACAGGGCTGCCCCAGAGAAGGGGCCACGGGGGGAGGCTGCTTCACAGGCTGGGCCAGAAGGAACGAGCAGAAGTTACAAAGCAGTAGGTTCCACTGAATACAAGAAGCTTCTGGCAAGTGGACCGGCAGAGGGGCCATCTCTGGGCGTGTCGCTGGCCCCGTCACTGCAGACAGGTAGACCCCTGGATGCCCTAGGGGCTAAGGGACTCCTTGTGGGTCCAGAGTAGATCTGGGCACACAGATGCCTTAACGCAAGGATGAGGTCACTTAAGGCCAATACAGGACATTGGGAAATGGGGCTGGACATTCAGGTCACAGATACGCTATCATCACCTCGGTGTCTCACCGTGACGTGGTTACAGGGTATTAATATTCCACCCACGTGGCTGTGAAATAAGTTCACGTTGGCCTGGAGCATCTCACTCTGCTCTGCTTTGTTGGAGCCACAGGGTTTAGAAGCTGGAAGGACGGCCCTGACCTGCTGGTCTGTCCCTGAACTTCCTGGGGGAAGGGGGGAGGGTGCCACCCAGTTCCGATGGGTTGACCGAGGTCATGAGTTGGTTCGTGCCCCCTCCCTACGTGGCCAAGCGTGTCCTTCCATCACATCGTGAGCCCCAGCTCCCACGAGAGCATCACCGACCGGGACCACCACACACAGATCCGTGTCCTGGCCCCACTCAGACACCTGCCTGAAGACCGGAGATGCAGCGGAAGTGAGGTGTCCTGACAGGCAGACCCGAGGACAGCAAAGCACAGAGATTTCAGAGCCAACTGGGGAAAGCCCAGTCCCTTGCGGAGCTGAGGGTGGTACCCTTTTGTTTTTTTGCCAAGCCCATGCATGCGGAAGTTCCTGGACCAAGGACTGAATCCGCAACACAGCAGAGACAGAGCCATAGCAGAGGTGGGGCCAAACCCTTAACCACTGGGCCACCAGGGAACTCCAATCTTTCTAAGGCTTTTCTATCTCACTTGAACACTACGTCAGAGGACGAAGCACCTGTGCTAAGTCACAAAGCAGCCAGATGTAATCTGAACGTGTAACACAATCCATGTAACATAAAAAGACTTCAGATTTAGCACATCTCTGCTGGTGACAGAACTGAGTGATGTTTACATTTCTTCTGAGTATCTTTCCGCTTCTTTTTTTATCATAAACTGGAAGAAAAAGCATCATTTAAAACACAACTATGCAAATGAATGGAGATTTCCTAATTTTCTTTCAGCCGCAACTTGACAAAATTGATCATGTGGCATGTGGCAGCCTGGGGATCTGCGCTGGCCAGGAAAAGTGTACCCTGACTCAGTGTGGCCTTCAGACGCCACTGCTATCACCTGCTATGTCTCCATGTGGGAACAGGTCACCGTTTGGCCGCCACCCCTGTGCTCTGCGGGCCCTGCCCTTCCAATAAGGCTCCCAGGGGCCTGGCTGTGCCTCCGTGGCTCCCCCCCGACCAAAGAGCCACTCAAGGGCCATAAAAAAGCACGAAGCAATGCCATTTGCAGCAACGTGGATGGACCTACAGATGATCATACTAAATGAAGGAAGACAGACAGAGAAAAATACGTATCATATGATCTCGCTTATATGTGGAATCAAAAATATGACACAAATCAACATAACTACGAAACCAAAACAGACTCACAGAAATAGAGAACAGATGTGTGGTTGACAAGGGCAAGGAGGGTGGGGGACAGGTTGGGCGCTGGGGATTAGCAGGTGTAAACTAGCATATACAGGATGGATAACACCCAGGTCCTACTGTACACACAGCACAGGGACTGCGTTCAATTAGCTTTTGAGAAACCGTAATGGAAAAGAATGTGAAAAAGAACGTACATATGCATATAACTTAATCACTCTGCTTTGTTAGTAATGGACGAAACTAACATAACATTGTACATCAAATAGGTTTTGGAGTTCCCATAGTGCCTCAGTGGTTAACAAACCTGACTGGCATCCATGAGGACACAGGTTTGATCCCTGGCCTCACTCAGTGGCTTAAGGATCCGGCGTTGCCGTGAGTCGTGGTGTAGGTCGCAGATGTAACTCAGGTCCCGCACTGCTGTGGCTGTGGCGGCGGCTGGCGGCTACAGCTCCAATCGGACCCCTAGCCTGGGAACCTCCGTATGCCGTGGGTGCGGCCCTAAAAAGAAAGAC
>PVHT021183699.1:17986955-18018864 GCA_004024745.2 Catagonus wagneri
ATGAGAAATAGCTGTTCACCTCGAGGGCCACCTCCTCTAGGAAGCCTTCGCCGCAGCTCCCGCCCCAAGGCTGAACCACCCGCCCCTCCTTCACCACATCCATCACACAGGCCCCCCGCTGTGCCATCTTCAGAGCTCCTTTTGGTCTCGTCAATGCTATAAAGAGCCTTATGGGGACAACTTGGGGAAGTTTTACTCTGGGCGTGTAAGAAACAGTACCACATCGATGGGAGATTTCCCCAGGGTAACAAATGCGTGGTGTAGGAGAATGACCTCGTTAGGTCACTGACTGTCCACTGAGGTCCACTCACTGATGGATGGTGAGGAGAAGTGCCATGTCTGCAACGTGCTCTGAAATGGTTCCTCGAAAAATAAACAGGAATTCCCATTGTGGCTGAGTGAGTTAAGAACCTGACATAGTGTCCGTGAGGATGCAGGCTCAATCCCTGGCCTCGCTCAGTGGGTTCAGGATCCAGCATTGCCATGAGCTGTGGTGTAGGTCGCAGAGGCGGCTCGGATCCCGCGTTGCTGTGGCTGTGGCTGTGGCGAAGGCCGGCAGCTAAGTTCCAATTCGACTTCTAGCCTAGGAAACTCCATATGCCACAGGTACATCATTAAAAAGAAAAAGAAAAGCAACAAAGCAAAACCAAATACAGGGGTTCCCTGGCAGCCTGGCCATTAAGGATCTGGCATTGTCACTGCCAAAATCCCTAGCCCAGAAACTTCTGCATGCTGTGGGCACAACCAAATACATACATACACACATACATGTGCATGTGTACCTGTGGGGTGGCAGGTGGAGAGGAGAGACATGGAAAGAGGAGGTGGACAGGGAGGGAGGTGGAGGTGGAGAGGGGAAAGGAGGGAGCAAAGAGTGCCAAGTGGCACAGTGTTAACAACTGGCCGATAAAGGTACAAGTTATGTGGAAGGTCATTGCTCTTGCCTTTTTTTTGGGGGGGGGCCGCACCCACGGCATATGGAGGTTCCCAGGCTAGGGGTCTAATCGGAGCTGCAGCGGCCGGTCTACACCACAGCTCATGGCAACGCCGGATCCTTAACCCACTGAACGAGGCCAGGTATCGAACCTGCAACCTCATGGTTCCTAGTCAGATTTGTTTCTGCTGCGCCACGATAAGAACTCCCTTTCTTACGATCCTACTACAGATGGAAAATGTGCAGAATGAAGAATTAGGAAGGTGGAGTTTCTGCTGTGCCACAACAGGATCGGCGGCATCTCTGTAGCCACCAGGATGCAGGTTTGATCCCTGGTCCAGCACAGTGGGTTATAGGATCTGCTGTTGCAACAGCTGTAGTCTAAGGCGCAACATGACTCAGATCTGATCCCTGGCCTGGGAATGCTGTATGCCATGGGGTGACCAAAAGAAAAAAAATAGAAAAAGAAAAAATGCATTGGAAGAAAAAGGAATAAAAAGGCTCTACCAGGGACGCAATAGCTGAGAACTTGCCAATCTTCAAGGACAACCCTCCTGAAATTAAAGACGCAGGGAATGTGGTCTCACAGCCAATGGCAGGTCCAGCCCTCTAGGTATTTATTCTGCACTTGATGATGATGCTGTGGCTTTGTCAGCATCGGGGAACACAGACCTCCTGGAGAGATGGAGGGGCGGGCTGGGAGAGGAATGACTATCTCCCCCTTTGTCTCTTGGTGTTTGTGCAGAATACCCAATTCAGGCCTTTCAAATCTGGCACCTTGACCTTTTTTTTGGGGGGGGGGCACACCCATGGTATGCAGAAGTCCCAGGGCAGGGATCAAACCCACACCACGGCAGTGACTTGAGCCACAGCAGAGACAACGCCAGATCCTTAACCCATGCAGCCACGAGGGAACTCTGTCATACTTTGCATTAAAGTGAAATTCTGTCTCTCTGGTATGAACTCCCCGACTTTTTTGGGGGGGGATCCTTTTGCAAATAAGTCCTTTAATCATTTGTTTATTGGGCAGTGGACACTGCAGACAGAGCCAAGAAGTGAAGAGAACTAACTGGGCTGTCTGCCTGCAACAGAGGTGAGTTGATGGCCCACCTACCGGACTGATGGCAGCCACACGGCTGAAGTCGCTCCTGCAGATTTAACTATCGATGCCTTTTCTGCCTTTAACATAATTAAGACAATGAATTACTCTGGGGGAAGGAAAAAAAAGAGAGAAAGAGAGAGAGAAGATCTGCACTGGAGACTTGGAGAACAGTTAATTAAAGTTGCATCCATCTCAAAGTAAATCCCCCACCTTCTGGTTGGGCTCTTAGGACTTGCAAACAATTGCTCACCCACTGAGAAGGTCAAAGGGCCCCAGAAAGAGTTGATGGCCTGTCCCGCCCCCAGTGCCCATGCAGGGAGCACAGCGGGCTTCCGCAGAGGAAGGCCAGGCAAGTGCGACTTCCCCAAAGAAACGTCAGTTAACTTAAAGGTCAGCTACACAACACTCTGTCCTTAGTCTGGCGGACACACCCTGCGCAAACAAGCAAGGGTGGCCGAGGGTTAACTCGTGAAAGAAGCATCGGGGAACACAGAGAGATGGAGAGATGGAGAGATGGAGGAGGGGGGCTGGAAGAACACCAAACTCCAGGCTCACTAAACAAAAACCAGAGGATTCATGCTGCCGCTGCCAAAGGCTTCTTTACTCAGCAGACAGGATGCTCCCCTGGGTTTCCCTCAAGCATCAGCCCCCTTCACACCCATCTCAAGGTGCTTGGGACATTACCAGACATTCCTTTAAACAAATGACACAGGCGAACTTATTTACAAAACAGAAACAGATGCATGGGCATAGAGACAAATTTATGGTTACGGGCGGGGGGGGGGGCATAAATTAGGATTTTGGGATTAACATATACAAACCTGGAGTTCCCATCCTGGCGCAGCAGAAACAAATCTGACTAGTATCCATGAGGATGCAGGTTCGATCCCTGGCCTTGCTCAGTGGGTTAAGGATCTGGTGTTGCCGTCAGTGGTGGTATAGGTCGCAGACTAGGCTCAGAACCTGCGTTGCTGTGGCTGTGGTGTAAGCCGGCAGCTGTAGCTCTGATTTGACTCCTAGCCTGCGAACCTCCATATGCCGTGGGTGTGGTCCTAAAAAAAGACAAAAAAAAACCCAAAAAACAAAACATATATACACCACTATATATAAAACAGGTAAACAAAAAGGACCTACTATATGGCACAGAGAACTCTTACTCAGTATCCTGTAATAAAAGAGAAGCCCAGGAAAGTTCTGGAGCTCACAGAAGGGAAAAGAATTTGAAACAGTGTATATGTATATGTGTATGAATATACATACATATAGACACACATACATATACAAGTAGTTATACAGTTATTTACATATATGTACACATGTATGTACAGTTATTCTTTATATATATAAATAACTGAATAAATAATTTAAAAATAAATAAAGGTCCTGGGTTTACTGAGCACATGAAAAAAGTTTTAGATTTAAAAAAAAAAAGGTATTCATTAAGACTTTCGTTACATTAAGAGTTGGAGATAAAATTTTACTTTTTCCAAGAAGTTATCTGTTGCATCAAGAGAGATGCATCTGTTGGAATCAACCCCCACCTTGCCTCAGGGCCCCAGACCTGGGCTTGCAGGAGGGACAGAAGCTGTGAGCCCAGGTTCACCTCTTGGCAGGGACACCGTGTCGGGCGAGGGCTTCCCTGCCAGACCCAAGGCTTCTGCTATAATGCGGGGAAGATAAGAACCAACCTCCTGGCATTTTGTAAGTATTCATAGCGAGGGTGTCACATCAGTCCAGCACTGGGAGCACCCAGGATGTGCTCACAGTCTGCTGGTGGCTGGTATCACTGGGGACCCACACCCTCGTCCAGAATCCAGAAGCAGATAAAGACAATGGATGAGACACCAACTTATCCCATGGTATTTCAGTGACAAAGCTGAAGACTAAAAGCAAGGCTCCTAACAACCAGAAGAGCCACCGAACCACTTCTGATGCTTCTGGAAATAATCTGTTGTTAGAGAAAAAGGAGAGGTCACTGTATGGAACAAGTAAAACCAAGCATTGTAAGAATGCGTGAAATGTCCCAGATCTGAACCATCTAAGGGCAGGACTCCTTCCATTTCACAGATGAGAAAAGAGAAGCCCAGGAAGGTTCTGGAGCTCACAGAGGCTAAGCCGGCAGGAAGCTGGAACGTAAACCCATTCTGCTTGGTCAAGGCCAAGGCTGGAGCCCTCATCACCCAGGAGACTCACCCTCAGTCATTGGAACCCTCCTGAGAGGGCATGGGGTGACGACACACCTGCCCCAGGTGGCATGGAACAGCCCAAGGAAGCCAGGTTACCTCTGCATCTTCTAATACATGGCAAACATTTCGGAAGAGGCAGCAGGCTTTGCTTGATGGTGAATTAAAACAAGATTTGGAGACAAGAGCTGATGGCATCAGGGAAGGGTTGCAGAAGCAATACTTGGGGGATGGGAGACCCGGAATACACAGAGTGCAGCTTGTGGGGGCAGGGAGCCATTTCCTGGGTGAGCTCTGGGTCTTCTGACCCTTTTCATAAACATCTCCCCCTTAGAAGTGGGACTTTAAGCCCACCAATGTTAATCTGTGCATGCTGTGACTGACCCTGGAAATTCAGCCTAACTAAATAATTCAATCAAAGGGAAAAGCTGTTAAGTTCAAGATGCCCACTGCATTACTATAGCACCAAGAAGCCATTTGTGGAGGAAGCACAAGGCAGCACAGTGATTATGAGAGATGCCATCCATCCATGAATAGGAACACAGACCATTCCTTAACCTGTCCTTAAACCTGGTGGCGCACAGATGTCTATTGTGCAACTCTCTGTCCAAGGGCTACGCAAACCATAGCCACAAAGCGCATCTCATCTTGGTTTTACAAAAAGCTCTCCTAGGACAACTGAAATAATCCTTTAAGAATCACAGAAACCGAGCAATGATCTCAGCAGGCTTCTCTCTCAAAATACGAATCTTGTCTAACATCCTTGATAGATGGCATGTGCCTCGGGAAGATCAGAGTTCAAGCGGCATCCCCATCTCCCGTCCTCCCCATGGAAGCAGCTCTGCCTTCAGGAAAGGCTCAAAGCCCACTGTGCAGGCAGAGCCCCCGGCCACCTGAATCTATAAAAACTCGAGCTGAGGCTAGATCTCTTGAGGGCTCCACGGAGCTCACAGTCAGGCACACGCTGAACCTCACCATTAGCCAGAACCGCCGCCCTCCAAATCTCAAGTTCAAGCAGCCCCTCTCCCCTCATCGCCCCAGCAAAGCCCACAGCTCGTTCACCCTGTTGTGGCCACCATCCCCATGCAGCCTCACCTCCCGCCACGCCCATTCTCCCTTGAAGACATCTGTTGTCAGACCTTGACCAAAAAAAAAAAAAAAAAAGCAATGGTCCCTCTGCGGGCCCAATCTTTCTCGCCCCCTCAGCAGCAATGCACACAGCAGAGGACCCCTTGAAATGCTGGCCCTGTCTGACTTCCATGTCATCACGCTCTGCTCCCTGTCCCCCCACCCGCATCCCCCACCCCTGGCTGACCCTCCTCGGCCTCCTTTGCTGGCCCCTTCTCATCTCTCTGGCCTCCACATACCGGAGATTTCCAGAACTCAGCCTTTGGACTTTTCCCCCTACGTCTCTTCTCTCTCCCTGAAGGGACGGTCCCCGTCTCCTGCATCTGGCCATCCTCCACCGTGGATTCTGAAACTCATACCTGAGCCTCACACACAAGCCCCAGCCGCCTCCACGTCCTCTCGGTCTGATGCAGAATGAATCAATGCCTGCTACCCAACAGACCCAAGGTTGATTCTGTGATCTCCCAACCTGCTCTTCCCACAGCCTCCCCCAGTAAGCGGGACTGGTGGCCCGATCCACTGGTGAACTGGAGTCCCTGGGGTTCGCACCCTTGCACAGTTCCCGCCTCTACAATTTGGACCTGTGATGCTTTCATCAACAGAGCGGAAGTGACACAGTGCCGGCACGGGGCCTGAGGCTAATCAGGGTCCACTTTTGCCCTCTCAGGAGCTCTGAGCCACCATGGAAGAGTCTAGCCACCCAGCTGGACAGACAACGTGGGAAAAATCCACGGAGAGAGAAGGTCCTGGGATTTCATGGGGAGAAGGATGAACAGCTGTCCCAGCCACGTCCAGCCCAGGACCAGCTGATGACAGGCACGCGAGTGGCCAGCAGCAAGGCCAGCAGGAGAACCGCCCAGCTGAACCCAGCCCAGATTGCGTAACTGTGAACAAATAAAACGGTTATCTTAAGACGCTTTGGGAGTCCCCCTGTGATACTGTGGGTTACAGATCCAGTATGGTCACCACTGTCGCTGTTGTGAGGTTGCTCCTGTGGCACAGGTTTGATCCCACATGCTGCAGGCACAGCCAAAAAAAACAAAAAAACAAAAAACAAAGAAGGCACTTTGTTTAGGATGGTCAACCCTCAGCAATAAATCATTCAAACAAATGGCAGCTCTAATTTTTGTTATCCTAGCTGCTCAGGTCAAAATCTTAGTATCTTTTTTTTTTTTTTTTGTCTTTTATCGTTTTAGGGCTGTACCCGCGGCATGTGGAGGCTCCCAGGCTAGGGGTCTAATCGGAGCTACAGCCGCCGGCCTACGCCACAGCCACAGCAACGCGGGATCTGAGCCGTGTCTGCAGCCTACACCACAGCTCACAGCAATGCCGGATCCTTAACCCACTGAGCAAGGCCAGGGATCGAACCTGCAACCTCATGGTTCCTAGTCGGATTCGTTAACCACTGAGCCACGAGGGGAACTCCTTAGTATCATTCTTTATCCCACCTTCTCATACCCTACATCCACATGCAAACAGGATTATGTGCAGCCTGCAGCACGGCTTCTACACACACCTCGAACCTGCCTGCCACCGCCCCTCGCCATCCTCTCTCGCCTACTCCGTTTCCACACTTCCCTGCTGCCTGCACCTCTGTCATCCCCTTCCCTCCTGTACACACTGGTTATTTCTATTATATTTTACTTCATTCATTAAGTTGTTGGGTTTTTTTTTTTTTTGGTCACGCCTGTGGCAGGCGGAAGTCCCCAGGCCAGAGATCAAATGTGCACCAAAGCAGAGACCCAAGTTGCTGCAGTGACAACACTGGATCTTTAACCCACTAGGCCACCAGAGAACTCCCTGTTTTTCAGAAATGACCATCAGACCCACTAAACTGGTTTGACATCCCATGAAACGAAACGGGTGTGGCTCGGAGTTTGGAAACGTGAGCTGGGGGTCAGATTAGTGAGTTTTACCAGTCGCAGGCCATTTCCCCAGGTCTCTGGCTCCCTCTGAATGGTGCACACAACGCACAGGAATCAGAGACGGCTTTTGAAAAGGCGAGCTCTTCAACGAAGCCTCTAGCCAAAAGGATGCGAATTACTGGGCCAGAGGAAAGAAATGAAGGGGAGGCGGCAGGACGTCAGCTTGGCGACACCCGCCGGCTGAGAGCGGGCTGGGAGACTGGGGCAATCTTCCATCGGAGCCTCCTCCGCGTGAAGCCTCAGCCCCTTCCCCAAGGGTCAGCCTCGCTCTCAGCCAACACATATGAACATCCCAAAGAAAAGGCTTTTCGGTCACCTCTGAGGCTCCCTGCTGTCATCTTCCCCTTCAGAGAGCCTCTCACAGCCGGCCGCCCTCCCCGCCCTCCCTCCCTCTTTGTCTGGCCTCCTGGAATCCAGATCTTCCCCTGCAGCCAAACACATCCCTACCCTTCAGGCTGGTTCCCCGAGGCTGCGCCTTGAGGGGCTCTGACTGGTTCAAAGCAGGTGCATGTGGTTCTGGTGGCCTTCTGGATCCAGAACCTTCAGCCCCAGCACGCCCTCCGCACGGTCCCGTCTCGGCCCCCACCCCCCCACGAGCCTCTCCTGCCACGCCCACATCACCACTGTCCTCCTGCTGCAGCAGCTCCGCTAGAATCTGGCCCCACGCCGCCTCCAGGGAGGCGTCGGGATGGGCTGGGGAAGCCAGGCGAGCTGCACAGCCCAGGCCAGGCGCCTCCCACCACCCACGAGGCCCCCACCCTCGCAGCCGCACATGCAGTGGGTTTCCCTCTCGCCTCCAGAACGAAGCCACTGCCCAGAGGGGCACGGCGAGGCTCCACACGGGCCACCGAGTGGCCATCGGTGTGAGGATGCTGGGTTAACCTCGATGCATCCTGGCCGAGAGCAGCCCCACCCCGAGTTACTGCGCGCCTACTGAGCAGCCGGCCGGGCCGTTTCAGGCCAGGTGGGCAGCGAGGCCTGAATCACCAGTGGGGTCGAGGCCAATGACAGCGAGCAGCGGGACGGGGCCAGGAGCCTGGGATGAGGTGCCCGCGGCGGCCTCACCCCTGCCCCCACCTCCCCTCGTCCCCTTTTCTCTCTGTGGCCAGCGTGCCACGTCCACCTCCCTATGTCCCCTTTAACCCTCTCTAGGACAAAGCAGGAAACGAGGAAACCCCAGCCTGAATTTGCCATAACCTGGCTGCCTTCCCCACGCTTGGAGCACCGCCGCAGTTCCGCTAGAGAACCAGGGCCTGGGCATGGGCACTTGCGCCAAAGATGCTTTCAAACCACCCTTGGAATGTCCACACTTGACTGGGGCTCAGGCCGTCCCCATCTCATCCAGTGAAGAGACTGGGAGGGGAGGCCGGGGGGCGGGGGTGGAGAGGACACCCAGACGACAGGCCACGGGCCCCCCTACCTTGGTCAAATCCATCCCAAGTTTGAGCTGAGAAATGAGATGAAGGATTACGCTGCGCTGCTCCTCCATGACGCCCAGCTCTGTCTCCTCCTGATCTTCCGTGTCGCTCTTCTCATCTTCCGACAAAACCAGTTCAGGGCCTGAATGTGGCTAAAACAAGATCATCAGCAGAAGTCACCAGCGGGTCCCGAGAAGCGGGAAGCACAGCACTGAACCTACGAGCTGAGCAATGACCAGAGCCCAGGCCTGCCCGGCAAGTGGCTCTAGAAGCCGGTCCTGCTGACCGTGGGGGAGCAGACGACCTTTGGGTGCAGGTGCCATCTTTACCCACTGCGAGTACCCTGTCGTTCTCCCCATCACCTTTGGCTTCAGCACCTTCCCTGACAAGAAAGCCTCCTGCCCTCTAAGGAACTAACGTCATCTACAGGTGATATTACAGGAGATACCACATACAGGTACGAACACCCTGCACTGTGACTCTTTCTAAATGAAATTCTTTTTTTTGCCTTTTTTTAGAGCCACACCCACAGCATATGGAGGTTCCCAGGCTAGGGGTCTAATCAGGGCTGTAGCTGCCGGCCTACACCACAGCCATAGCAACGCGGGATCCGAGCCACGTCTGTGACCTACACCACAGCTCACGGCAACGCCGGATCCTTAACCCACTGAGCAAGGGCAGGGATCGAACCCGCAACCTCACAGTTTCTAGTCAGATTCGTTAACTGCTGTGCCACGACAGGAACTCCTAAAATTCTCTTCTTAACTATAGCTAATGTAAATTGCTCTGTTTATAAACAAAAGTCAGACACCCCCAGGACCAATTGACATTACCTGATTCAGGGAAAATTTATTCTGAAATGATTTCTACTCACATTAGTTTGTTTTTGTTCCTGGCCACATCTGTGGCATGTGAAAATTCCCAGGCCAGGGCTCGAACCTGTGCCATAGCAGTGACCTGAGCCACAGCAGTGACAACACTGGATCCTTAAACTGCTGAGCCACCAGGGAACTCCTCTACTCACATTAGTTATTACCACTACAGCCAGTGTGAAAGAAAAGGCTCAATGTTAGTATGAGTTTAGGGAGAGAAATTAAAACAAAAATGTAAAGAAAAACTGGAGTCTTTATAATAATGCTATGCTTCAACTGGGCCAACAGACCCTGCCTTCCTTGATGCAAGTTTTGGTCATTCAATTGCTTGATTCCAGTTTTCCAAATTACAAAGAAAACAGGCAAGTTAAGAAAATACGCAAGTTAGGTTGCTGAACCCAAATTTTTCCCAATACCTAAATACCAAGAACTCTGGCTACCAGGTAAAGCTTTCCTCAGAATTCTGTTGAAAGAAATAATTCCAGGCGTTCACTGGTGGCCTAGTGGCTGAGGATTCAGCATTGTCAGCCTGCTGTGGTGCAGATTCAATTCCTAGCCTGGGAACTTCTGCATGCCATGCGTGCAGCCAAAATAAATTAATAAGTAAACAAGGAAAGAAATAATTCTATTCACCAATTCCTAATTTATCTATATTTCTAAGGATACTTGTTTCTATATAAGTAAAAGCACTCCACACAAAACATGACCAAACCGTTTCTAATTATTGTCGACAGGTCAGACGTAATGAAGTTAACATACAGAAACACAGGAGCTCAAACATTTTAATATAAAAGGACACAGACTTGCCAAAATATCCATGCAACAACTTTAATGATTTTAAACTTCATTTACACAGAATCATCTCATCTGCTTCCAATACACAAGTTACTCAGCAATCAAGGTGGTTTTTTTTTTTTTTTAAGAGTTAAAAAGAGAAGTCTTTATTTCAGAATTGTCTTGGAAATAAACCACTTAATGCTAAGGATTTACTAATCCCTCCCTCCCTTTTATTTTTCTTTCCTCAGTTGATTTATGTACCCAAAAGCACGTTATGAAATATAAAACATCATAGAAATGTCAGTTATATCAGTTACTATTTTACAGGAATAGCTTTAGAGAGTCTTCCTGGATCCCTTAAATGATCTGGTTTCTTTTTCTTTGGGGGGGGGACACCTGTGGCATGCAGAAGTTCCCAGGCCAGGCATTGAACCCATGCCACAGCTGTAACCTGAGCCACAGCAGTGACAACACCAGATTCTTAACCCACTGAGCCACCAGGGAACTCCAGGATGGTCTGTTTTCATTTAGCAATCAAGGTGTTTACCATCATCCAGCCTCACACACGCCTGCTGGCTATTCCTTGCCAACACTCCAGAGGAAACAGGTGCTCTCCCCACTGGGGTAGCATTTTATAAATTCGCATTGAAATAGACATTTTCCACAGACATACTATTCAAATTATTCCCAATCGACGAGGCTTTCCTCTAGCCAAGTGTCAAGTTTCCTTCTTATATCTGCTTCCCTGGACTTGCACAATGTGCTAAGTGACATCCTGGGAAAGTTGCTTCGTTAGATATATTGAGATAAATGAGGACCCCTGACCGACCTCGTGGTCCAAAGATGAGCCAGGGGGATGTCTGGGGCCAAGGGCTGCGCTGATTCCACACTGGACAATCAGGGCAAGAGGGACAGGAGCCCAGCACTTGCTGTCAGTGCCAGGAGGCCCCTGGCCTCTCCTCCAGCTTCTGCTTCTGTGCTGCAGCATCCATGGTGGCCAAGGCTACCGCAGTTACGAGCCTGGACAGCTAAAGCTGGGAAGAGCAGGGCCACCCTCCCATGCACCTGGCCTTTCCTCTCCTTCTACCACCTCTGGATTTTAGATGAGCGTTTTGTCTTTTGTTTGTTTTACTTTTTAGGGCTGTACCCATGGCATATGGAGGTTCCCAGGCTAGGGGTCGAATTGGCGGTACAGTTGCTGGCCTACGCCACAGCCACAGCAGTGTCAAATCCAAGCCGCATCTGTGACCTACACCACAGCTCCTGGCAACACCGGATCTTTAACCCACTGAGCAAGGCCAGGGATCAAACCTGCATCCTTGTGGTTACCAGTCGGGTTCGTTAACCGCTAAGCCACGAAGGTGAGTTTTAAAGCATGGCTGTTTCCATTCACTGTGAGTTTGCATTTCCAATCAGATGCCACTGAAGTCAGAGATCTCAGACTTACCCCCTTGCAAGGCCAAGGTGCCGCGGTTGTTACTTCTTTTGCAGTGATCTGGTGGATGGTCACCTATATAAGCCAATTTTCCCTCAACCTGGGGCAGCGGGGCAGAAGAGGGCAACACCTGGGCATCTTGTGTCAGGAAGAAAAAGGGCAAGTGAAAACAAATCACTACCATCCGGCACCAAGGGGGCAGGGGCGGCTTGTGAGGTCCTTAAACATCTCCACCAGAAAGGGAGTTACATTTGGAATGCAACTGTTTCAGGTTGAAATGAGTTGTTCTCCCAAAGTACTGACTGTAAACTAAACAAATCAACAGCTCAGGTGAGCTTTACCAAGCAGGGTGATGCTTTCTTTGGAAAGTGTGAATTTCCCATCTGTCCACAAGCCAGAGTTCAGAGCCATCTCCATCCCTCCCACCCAGTGTCACACTCTGAGGGCCATGCTTGCAGACCCTGGGACCACACCGCCTCCTGCTGTCTGCCTTTCTTACCAACTAAACCCAGCTCGTCCCAGATTTCTAGGAGCCCCGGAAGCCTTCGACAAGATCCTGCCACTTAACTTGATTACGTGATGCTAAGAATACACAGCACCGTGCACGCAAATCTCTCCAGCTCTTTCCACTTCAATCAACATCATATTTCTGTATCTGAAGAAGCACTCGGGGACCCTGGCCCCAGCAGAGAGAATTAAGGCTGGGGCACGGGTCCCAGAAGCTGACTCCAGGGTGACTGGTGGCCAGAGCTCCTGGGGGCCCTGAAGCCCTGCCAAGGGAGGACAGGCCAAGAGGAGACCGACACAGGGCCTCTCACTGGCACAGATCCCGAGCAAGCTGTGCCCTGAGCTTAAACAAGGGTTTAGCAATATTTCTGTCTCCTGCTGCTTCCGAGAACTCGCAAAAAATTCTCCTACCCAACCTCAAGTAAGTCATCAGGTTTTTAGAAAAGCTGGTTTCATGCATCACGTTGTCAGTGAGGACACCCCATTTCCACACATGCTGGGATGAACTCACTCCAAATGCATAAGGCGAGACCACCCTCCGGTATGGGTCCAAAGTAGGGTACGGGGTTCTGTCTGGATGCCTCAGTCTGAAAGAGGTCAACTGGCCACGTAAACACACATCTGTGGGCATCTGCAAAGCACCCATGCTTAACAAGGGCTTTGAGATGAAGAATTCAAAGAAGCAGCCTTTGGTGCTCCCTACTGGCCGAGTGGATAAGGATCTGGCCTTGTCACTGCTGTGGCATAGGTTCGATCCCTGGCCCAAGAAATTCTATATGCTATGGGCGCAGCCAAAAAACAAAACAAAACAAAACATAAAAAACAGACTTTGATGGAATTGGAAAGAGAGAAAACTTTCCCTTTTAGGGTCAAGGGCTGCAGATTCTGCTGCTCTGATGTGAAATCCAAAACAACAGTAACCAGCAAGGATCTAAGTCTGTTATCCACTAGCACCCCACGGCCCATCACATTCTCAGCCTTGAGCTCATCAAGTTCTGCCTCCCTCCTGGGCGCTCCTTGCATGCCCACACCCTCTAATCCTGACAGGCTACTGCTTATAAAGCAAACGACAACTGTCCCGAGGTGATCAAAGGTGGCAGAATGGTATTTCTCCACCTCAGAAGAAAACTGAAAATAAGCAATGGCTTTATAATGCTGAGAACATTTTTAAGACTGAAAAAGAATCTTTAAATCACCCCACTTCCCAGAGGGTTTTGCAAATGAGACAATCAGGCCGTCAAAGCGTATGAAAACTCAAAGAGAAAATAGAGTAAAAATGTGTTTTAAAGAGAAGCAGCCTTTGGGAAAAAAAGAGGTTTTTAATGAAAACAAAAATTATGACTCAATAATTCTACCGCATGAGCACCTCAGGGCATGTGGTGCTACAAAGATCAAATGACTCATGCCTGTTCACCAACGGGGACGGGGGCAGGCAGGTAAGCCAAGCTGATGGGCAGGAAAAGGCTACTAGGATTCAGGGGAGCCCCTGGTGGTGCAGAGGTGACCTGGACCCCACAGCAAGTGTTCTTAAATCTGGTCCCCTGGTCACTTTTTAAGATGTCGATCACTATCAGAGTTCCCACGTGGCTCAGCAGTAACAAACCTGACTAGATTCCATGAGGGTGCGGGGGGGTTCAATCCCTGGCCTCGCTCAGTGGGTTAAGGAGCCGGCGTTGCCGTGAGCTGTGGTGTAGGTTGCAGACGCGGCTCGGATCCCGTGTTGCTGTGGCTGTGGCATAGACCGGCAGCTACAGCTCCTGTTAGACCCCTAGCCTGGGAACCTCCATATGCCGCAGGTGCGGCTCTAAAAAGAAAAAAAAAAGATATCTATCACTGCCCTTGACATTTCATACACAAATTTTGTATCTGGACATTTTACAGAGAGAGGGTCCTGCTTTCCCCCCCGACTTTTTTTTTTTTGACCATGCCTGTGACATGCAGAAGTTCCCAGGCCACAGCAGTGGCAGTGCTGGACCCTTAACCACTAGCCACCAGGGAACTCCATCTACTTCTGATTTGTCAGGGAGCAGCTCATCCACACACCAGAAGCAACACCACGGCCGGCGTTAGGTTCCGTGGGTTCCGCAGGCTGGCCAATGGGGGGAAAACACCTATGTAGGGGAAACACTGAACTCTGCTTTCATCTCTTCTTTTTCACCAAAATCTTAATTCTGCAATACAAATGCAAACTCCAAAGCAAGACTGAAATTCCAAGCTATTTTATTCCACACACACAGGCGATGTAATTACAGTCTGAGTCAGTTCCAGGAAAAACCAGGAAACAGACATTGATCTTCAGAATGCATCCGATTCCCTGTTGTCAGCCTCACTCCACCCCACGCCCCCAAATCTACTCCCCTTCCCAGGCCCTACTGCTCTTTTTTCTTCCTTGGACAGTGGAGGTCTTCCTTTACAATGATTTCTCCTTTTTATTTACTTATTTATTTTTTGCTTTTTAGGGCTGGACCCGTGGCATTTGGAAGTTCCCAGGCTAGGGGTCAAATCAGGGCTACAGCTGCCGGCCTACACCACAGCCACAGCAACTCGGGATCCCAACCTAGTCTGCGACCTACAGCAAAGCTCACGGCAACGCCAGATCCTTAACCCACTGAGTGAGGCCAAGAATCAAACCTGCATCTTCCTGGATACCAGTCGGACTCGTTTCCACTGAGCCACACACGACAGGAACTCCCATGATCTCTCCTTTTTAAACTAAGAGCTGGCCTTCATACAAGCAATTGGATGTTCCAATGTCCTCTTTATTTGTAAGCACCTGATAACCGAGTGTCTCAGCGTGAAGGGCTGGACCCTCAGACTTGAGGCATAAGAGAGAAGCCTGTGTGGCATCGTTACCCAGCTTTCAGAGAAGCCTTTCACTGTCAGACAGGGAGCTCCCCCGCACAGAGCCCTTACATCACAGCCATGCAGGTGTGAGGCGTGTCCTGCCACAAGGGTGAGGACAGGCTTCCACCATCCCGGAACAGTATTCTTAGCTAGACCACATCTTCAGCAGAAAGACAAAACCCACTGAGCTCAAGGGAGCCCCAAACTTCCTAAAAATCCACCTGACCAAGGATAAGAAACAAAGCCAGCTAGAGAATCAACATCAAATTCTCTTTCAGCAGTGAACACGCCCCAGCTCAATTTTTTTATTTGTTTTGGGTTTTTCTGACCGTGCCCACGGCATGCTGAAGCTCCCGGGCCAGGGATCGAACCCATGCCACAGCAGTGACAATATCGGATTTTTAACTGTTGGGCCACCCGGGAACTCCAGCTCAATCGTTTTATAAAGCCTGGCACCTCTCGCCGCATGCTGTTACCACAGGTGTGCTGAGTTATACCTAAGAACCTTGGCATCGAAGGCAAGAACTGAACACTATCCAGGTACTGTTTTTACGGGAGAACAGGGACCCTAGCCATGTCAAGAAGACTGTCTGGTATTCTGAGGGCTACCTAAAGGTGGGCAGTGGGGAGATGACCCGAAGCACCCCCCTCAGATACCCTCAAATGTTTAAATTGCAGCAGCAGGCAAAGGAGTAACCAGGAAGTGCGTGTCCTATGTGACACACATCTCAGTGCCACAACTACACACAACACGAATGACACACAACCACGGCCAGCAGGACAGGTCTGCTTTTGCTCACTAAGGGGCACGAGTCAAGAGAAGTTGGTCTGTCAGAATATGAGAGGTTTTCAAAAAAAAAAAGGCAACATGATATTGAAATATGGATAGAGATTAGGGGGACAGAGAGACTGGAAAAGTGGGTCAACAGAGACAGACCAAGGGAACAAATAAAGAAATGCAGTGAATACTGGAAAAGGAAGGGGGTCTGAGTGTCTAAGAGGTACAAGTGTCCAGGGACCAACAACCGAACCAATTTTTTTTTCTTTTGGTTCGAATGACAATGAGGTTAATGCTGCTGATGTTTCTGAAAGCCATGAAACCAAGGATTTAGTCCCCTGAGTTCCTATTCATGTCATCTCAGTATTTACAGTGTATTTAGCCGAGTTATTCCCATCATTGCTTGACCTCACAATGCATCTTCACGAGCTACATTTTACATCCTAAGAAGCCCCGTCTACCAGGCCACGGTCATGAGAACAGGCATGGCCAGATCCAAGGACCTGGTCCAACCTGGGGCTCAAGTCAACAGCCATGGGCCGAGCCTGGGGCCCAGAGAGACGGCCCACTGGTCAGCAGCTTCCACCAGCCACTTCTGTCCCTCGTGCCCCAGTAAGAAACGTAGACGCCGTGACTGTCAACTTCACACACACGCATGGAACAAGTGTTCCCCGAGGACAGACAAAGACGTGGAGTCTGTCCTCTGACTGTGCGGGGGCAGCTCCCGGGGACCTACTGTTCTCCCCTCGCTCAGCACAGGCAGGCTCTCTCCTCCAGAAGAGTCTCTTGGGTGTCTGCCTCTGATTCCCCAAAAGCCGGCCATCTCTGCCAGGTGGCGGGGCTCTTGGTTGAAGGCACGGATGCCGGTCTCTGGTTAGAAGTCATGCCAGGGAGCTGCCATCGGACACAGGTCTTCAGACGGTGTCTGGTCCAGCCGACGCCCCTCAGCCCCGACGCAGGGCGGCTGCTGAAGCTCCCTCCCATGTACCGTCTTCTCTGCGGAGCCCCGTCGAAGCTGGGCGAGCAACTGTGCCTTGCGGGCCACCCCCGTAGTCAGGGGACCTCATCTTGCCATTCGGAGGTAAGGGACAATGAGGCCACGGAGGGGGCGGACCCGATGGAGGAGCCGGCTCTTATCCTTGACAGGTTCGGGTACGAGCACGTCCGCGCAGCAGGCTGGTCCCAGCTGCCATTGGGGGGCGGGGGACGCTGGGTGAGCTGACATCACAATCCTTCCGCTGCCTCCCAGTGGATGCGCTGGCTTTCTGGCTCTAACCACACATACACACACATTTACCACACTTGGCTCTCACAGACTGGAAGGACAGATGCTCGTCCTGAGCAAAGGGGCCGACCTGCAGAAAGGTTAATTTTAAATAAAGCACACCCAGGAAGGGAGGAGGAAGTCGCTTCTGGGGAGGGAGAGGGAGGGGGCGTTCGTCATTCAGCCAAGGTCATCGGGAAAAGTCCCACCAAGAGGATTCAAAAGGCGGTCCTTGCAAAACACGGGAGGGGAGCATTCACAGGAGGAGCATCGCCAGCCCCGTGCCGGCGGCCGCAGGTCTGCTTGGAAACCGTCTTAGATGAAAGCCGAAAGGAAGGAAAGGCGAAGGAGCAAAGGAAACCTAAGGAAAGTTCAGCCAAGAAAACGGAAGCAGCAGCAGCAGCAGCAGCAGATGGCGAGGGGAGGGTGCTTCTTGTGCAGTGGTGGTCTGGGGAGCATGTCAGCGGGACCACCAGCCTGGGCATGCGGGGCTCCACGAATCAGAGGGAGGGCGCAAACATGGGGGCTCGGGCTAAATGCCGGCACTGAGTGTGGTGCTTAAGGACCTTATCTCCATCGGCAAGTGTCCAGTCCTTTCCAGCCCAGCCCATCATGGACTTCGCAGCCTGGTCGAAGGTACAGTGAAACCCTGTGGGGCTCAGGGCCACACCTGCCTCGCCCTAGTCCTGCGTGGCACTGGGGCCATGCTTCCAAACTCACAGGAAGCCCTCGGCACAGGGATAAAAGGTTGCTAAGAAGGAAAAGAAAGAGGACGCATGACCAGCGCTCTGCGAGGCAGCCTAGCACCCAGGCAGAGCTCTGAGCTGTGGCTGCAGAGAGGACGCTTTGGACGTAAATCCCGAATCCACCACCTTCCACCCGTTAGGATGTCCCCTCACCTGTGATGTGAGCTGGTACCACCCTCCCCTGGAGGGCCGCTGAGAGGCCTGGGGGAGAGAAGGCACAGGAAGAGGATGCAGGGGGAATGCTGAGCCCATGGCTGCTGCTCTCAGGAGGCTGAAATCCTCAGGGGTACATGCTCTCAGGAATCGGGGGGCTGTGCTGAAGTGGCCACTGTCCCCGCTTGTGCTCATCCCTATTCCAGCAGCATCCTTCTGGAAGCTGCAGGATTCAGGCCATGCTCCATCCCGGGCCCTCTCCAGCAATGAGGACACACAGGGCTCTGGAGCCGCACAGGTAGAGGCCACCCAAAATGTCCCAGGTCCTGACCCTGGCGCAGCATTCCTTCCCCAACCTGGGACTGCAGCAGAAAGGAATTCCCAGGCAGTTCCCATCACGGCGCAGCGGAAATGAATCTGACTAGCATCCATGAGGATGCGGGTTGGATCCCTGGCCTCGCTCAGTGGATTAAGCATCCAGTGTTGCCATGAGCTGTGGTGTAGGCGTTACTGTGGCTGTGGTGTAGGCTGGCGGCTACAGCTCTGATTTGACTCCTAGCCCGGGAACCTCCATATGCCACAGGTGAGGCCCTAAAAAAGCAAAACAAACAAACAAAAAGAAAAGAAAAAGAAAGGAATTCACAGAAATGTCCCCCTCCCGTCATCCCCCCCCCCCAAAAAAAGAACACCTCATCCTGGGGAGATCCAGGAACCACACGGAACAAACACACAGCAGCCAGGACAGGGACCTGGAGAGCACAGACCACCAACCAGCCTCAGGAGACCCGCTGTGGTCTACAGGGAGGTACAGAGGTGGGCAGCCTGCTGCCCAAGGCTACCCAGAACAGGTAGGGAAGAAACTTCTTGAGACCCATCCTACCCTTCCTGTTTTGTTTTTAGAGGAAAAGCCATGGTTTAAGACATTAAAGAGCCCCCTCCCTTAGGGCAGGCTGGTAAGCAGGCACCAGGGCAGAATGAGTTACCATCATACGAGCCACCTTGAATGCCCAGTTAGCAAAGCACCACGTGAGATATTACAGACAGAAGGATGCTTAAGACACAGTCTCGGCATTCAACAAGCTGGGATCTGCCCAAAGACATTTCTTTCTCCAGCCCTGGGTGGGACTGCTAAGTTCCAACTGATCCCTTTTTTTTTTTTTCCCTTGGCTGCTTCCTCGGCATGTGGAAATTCTGGGCTACAGAAGTGACAGTGCCAGCTCCTTAACCACCAGACCACCAGGGAACTCCCTCCAACTGATCACTTCAGGCTTAGTGCAACCATCCTTCACAGGGGCTGAGACGGCGCCTCCATCTTGAAAGGCCACCCCCAAGCACTCTGTCTGCACCCAGTCCAGCACTTAGCCAAGCGCATTTATGCAACTGCCCGTCTATCTGCCTTCTCAGCGGAGCAGGAATGTCAGCTCTCCGCTGGCACACAAACACTGATTACTCGGGTTGGCTACTTAGGGCTCTATGTGGTCAACATGGATTAGAGGCCACCTCCAGGATCTGGGAGGAAGAACCATCAGTCATCAAAGTCAGCCAGGAGCTCAGGAGAGGAGTGTGGCCACGTGGTTGTCAGTGCACCCAAATCAGAGCTCTGTGATGTCAGGAAACTGAACTCAGGTTTTGACTTCTGGAATCCCAGCACAATGGCTGGTTTCACATAGGTGCACAGTTAAAAAAAAAAAAAAAAATTCTGGAGTTCCCTTCGTGGCACAGCGGAAATGAATCCGACTAGGAACCATGAGGTTGCGGGTTCAATCCCTGGTCTCGCTCAGTGGGTTAAGGATCTGGCATTGCTGTGAGCTGTGGTGAAGGTCGCAGATGAGGCTCGGATCTCACATTGCTGTGGCTGTGGCTGGTGGCTACAGCTCTGATTTGACTCCTAGCCTGGGAACCTCCATATGCCGCGGGTGCAGCCCTTAAAAAAAAAATACACAAAAAAATTTCTAAGGATTGAATGAATAAAACTAAAGGAAAATAGGGAAGTGAGTTCCCTGGTGGCCTAGTGGGTTAAGGATCCAGCATTGTCACTGCTGTGGCTCAGCTTACGGCTATGATGTGGGTTCAGTCCCTGGACCAAGAACTTCTGCATGCTGTGGGCACAGGCAAAAAGAAAAAAAAAAAAAAAAAAAAGAAGAAAAGAAAAAGGAAAAATGGGGAAAACTGGAGCACACAAGGACAAAATCCAGAGTCAAAACTAAAAGCCCAGCCAGTCACAGACCACATATGACATGACCCCGCTTCTATGAAATGCCCAGAACAGGCCAACCTAGAGAGACAGAAAGTAGGCTGGTGGTTGGCAGGGGCTGGGAGAATGGGGGCAACAGGGGGTGACAGCTAAGAGGTAAGACTGTTTTTGAGGTGATGAAAATATCCAAAAGCTGAATGTGGTGATGGTTACACATTCCTGGGGGCGTCCTACAATTCATGGGAATGGCACACTTCAAACGAGTGAATGAACATGGCTTGTGAATTGCATCAGTAAAGCTATTATTTTTAAATTAAAACAAGAAATAAATAAAGGACACGTAGAGTTCCCTGGTGGGAGGTTAAGGATCTGGCGTTGTCACTGCTGTGGCACCATCTGCCAGCAAGCCCCCTCTTCCTCATATTCCCCCACATCACGGTCCCCAGCAAATTCTGCAAATTGCATCCAGAATCCAAGCGCTTCTCACAACTTCCACTCCCCGATACCGGCCGCCCTCACTTTATCACTGTCCATTATTTACTGCAATGACATCGCAGCCAGTCACCTGCGCCCCCTCCTCTGTGGCCTGTGTCCCTTCACGGCAGCCAGAGGGCAACTTCAGTCACAAGGCAGATCCTCTACCTCCTGCGCTCAAAACCCTCCCCATTTCCTTCAGGATTAATTTCAAAGTCCCTAGGGGGGCCCAGGAGGCCCTGCGTGATCCCGCCCCCCCGCTGCCCTTCCCTGCCTTCCCACCGCGGCCCTCGCTTCACTCTCCTCAGGCCCCACCCGCCACTTTGTTTTCTGAACACATAACGTACACGCCTACCACGGGGCCTTTGCACATGCTGTTAGCATCCTTTGCCCTCTGGATTTGAGCTGGGCTTCCTCACGCCCTTCACTCATCTCTCTACTCAAGCGTCACCAGCCCAGAGCAGCCTCCGGACCGTCCTCCCTGCCTCCCCCATCGCTGCCGCCCCTCCCCAGCTCCCCAGCTCCCCAGCTTCTCTGGACGCTGATCCCGCACAGTCTCATCATGAATTGACTTATCGCACCTCTTCCCTGAGAGAAGGCCCACTCACGAGACCCAGGCTGTGTTTTGTTCACTGCTGGGTCTCTATCAGCAAAGACAGGACTTGACACCGACACACTCCCTGAAGGAATAAACACCTGACTTGCCCCTTTGGAAGCAAGCAAGTACTAAGAAGCTGAGGACTCTAACCCAGGCCCCCGAGGGCACGGCCTGTTAATTAAGCAAGGGTGTGACCCCTGCAGGGGCACTGGGTATTGAGAACCTTCTAGAAGATTCCTGGAGCCCAGTGTGAGGGAGCAGTGTGCACAGGGACGGCAGCGAACATCCTGCCTCCTCCTCCTACTGCATAAACAGACACTCCAGGCTCTGTGAGAGGCCCGGAGACGTACAGCACTGACGGCCTAGGACGTGACCTGTGCAGACAGCGGTGGGCTTGGGTCCCCATGTGTGGGGTCAACAGCAAGCGGCTGCAGGGGCCACAAGAGAGCAGTGAGACGGTGGCAGTTCAGAAAGGAAGAAGCAGGCGCTCGAGGAAGCAGGTGGAGCCAGAGGCAGAACAGGCCACAGCGTCTGCAGGTGGAAAAGCACTCAGAGGATTCAGATGTGAGCACTCCACTGGGAGAAGGGCCCTCAGCATCTTCCCCGACCGACAGCTCAGATCCACAAGCACCTTAAGAGACCCCGCTAGCACCCCACGTTCTTTGTTTCACTCGCCATCCTCCTTGTCGCCTGGGCCTGAGGCCTGCGGACACTCCCCTCCCCAGCACCCCAACACCCACCCGCCTAGACACCCCTCCCCTTCTGCACCTTTGCCATGGCACGCTGGGCCTCGGGCACGGCGCACAGCACCCTGACCCTGCTGAGGTTATCATCTGCTCCAGACTCCTCCCCTCGCGCTCTGTTTTGTATTGCACCATTGGAGCATTCTTCCCCAAACACCCTCTACTTCCAAAATCTTCAAGGCCATCCCACAGCCCAGAGCAAACGATCCACTCCCTGAGCCCAACATTTAGTCCTTTCCTCACCCAGACCCCTTTTCTCAGACCCCCCGCTGTTCCTCATCTAAACCTCCTCCAGCCTAGATGGACCACAGCCGAGACTTGCCTTGTCCAGCGAGGTGGCCACCAGCCGTTTAAGTAGTTATTTAAGTTATTCAAAACTAATCACAACTTAGAGTTCCCTAGCGGCTCAGTGAGTTAAGGATCTGGTGGTGTTACTGCTGTGGCTCGGGTTCGATCCCTGGCCCAGGAACTTCTATCTACCACGGGCACAGCCAAAAACAGAACAAAACAAAACCAAGGACCATTTACCATTCAGCTCCTTTATAAGGACTAGCCACATTATAAGGACTCGGTGGACAGGTGGTTAACAGTTATCCTGTTGGTCAGTTTGTAAAGAAAGCATTTTCATCATCGCAGGAAGCTCTATACTTGGAATATTCTTCCAACGCATGCCCGCATTTCCTGCCATGAGTAATGTCTCTGTAGAAAGAGCACCCATGACCTGAGGCAGGCTCTGACGACCCTGGGGCAGAAGCAAGCCCTCCTGCCTCTAAAACCCCACATGTAAGCTTCTCCAGCACTTGCCCACAAGTTACTGCCATGTCTGTCTTTTCTGAACTTTTTGGCACGAACAGAGAAGCTCGGGGATAACAGATCATTTAAAAAAATCTAAAACTACTCCTGAGGCAAAAAAGAACCGTTTTACCAAAACCTCCAGCTCAGAAACAAAAAGATGAAGGGGTGATGGATTATGGGTAATCAATAGTAAGAAAATGATTCTGGGCTTAAAAACTTCAAGGGCGTCTATTGCCCATGATTTGCTTCTCTCATAAGCACTGACGCACGTCGAGAATAGAATTCTGGCCTTCGCTACCCGCAGCCGTTATCGATTTATGCTTTGTGCTGGGTGATGGATTTCTTCTGCTTCTGCAGGTGGTAAATGACTTTGCTCAGAAAGTAAACACCACGAGACTAAAGTCGATGGCACCACCTTGGTGGTCCTTCCAGACGCTATACTCAATGCCACTAAGTGCTAGACCACCTCGCTTCTGCCACAAATTATGCGTAGTCGCGGGCTCGGACTCTAAGGTAGGGACAGGAGAAAGAGATGCAGAGCAGTGAGGGTTCACAGAGAGGCAGCAGGGAGCTCTTGAACTCGTGGTCCCTGACCAGCAGCCGCAGGATCATCGGGGAATTGACAGAAATGCCAAGTCTGGCCCCATCCCACACTTCCGGAATCGGGACCTCCGGGCACGAGGCCCAGACCTGCAGCATGTTTGGGTTTTGAGGTTTTTCAATTGTAGTATAATTTAATTATGGTGCGGTGTACAGGCCTTGGTGCAGCATTTCATGAGTTATGACAAATGTATCACTTTATATCCAGTTACATGTTTTTTACCATCTTAACTATTTTAAGTGTACAGTTCAGTAACCTTAACTACATGCACAGCATGCAACAGAGTTCTAGAACTTTTTCAACTTGCAAAACCGAAACTCTACATTCACCAAACAACTCCCCATTTTCCTCACCTCCCCCGCTACCCACAGAACCTGAGTGTCACCAAGCCCCCCACCCCCAGTGATTCTGAGAAAGTGCCGCTGCAATGACCCCAGGCCACAGGGGCTCCGACAACAAACAGCCCAGAAAAGTGGCAGGCGTGTTAGAGACCCGGCACCCGGGAGAGACTGCAGCAGGATGTGTGTCACTGCCCTCTTCTGCTTCTCCAAACCCAATCCTAAGCACCCAGTGTAGACCCGGATCTAAACACCTACAAACGGGCAACATTTCTCAAGATCTGGTGAAGTCACAAGTTGAAGAAGGAAAGTGTATTTCTCAACATTAGACCAGGCTCTAGGAGTTTCACATGACAGCCCTAAAACACAATCAGAAAGCTCTAAACTTTGACTGGAAGCTGTAAACCTTTCCTCAGCGGCTACAGCAGGCCGTCATTTAATTCTAACTTTGAAGTGTATCCATTTTGATCATTTCTCCCTCTCACTTCAAAAATCCCCAACTGATTCTCTGCAATGGAAATTTGAGAGGAGACGGTAAAATCAAGGATATAACCAGTAGCACTGCCAAGTTCTGCTGAACAAGTCATTAAGAGGCAAAGGCATTTACTGTTAGAGATCCAATGCTTTAGGAGCACAAGGAAATCAAGAGCTAGAAAGTTTAGAAACAACCCAAAGCTTGGGCCGTTTTTGTTTTTTTCTTTTTCTGTTCTGTCCTCCCCGAGGCATACGGAGTTCTGGGGTCAAGGATCAGATCCTAGCTACAGTCGAGACCTAAGTCGCAGCTGCGACAACACCAGATCCTTAACCCACTGCACCGGGTGGGGATCGAACCTGTGTCTCTGTGCTCCCAAAACACCGCCAAGCCTGTTGCACTACAGTGGGAACTCCTGGGCAGTTTTAGACTTTTCACTTCTCTTCAAGAGTCTATGGTATGTTTATCACATCTTGATTTCTGTGAAGACTCACAAACTGAAGAAAGAGCATCTGAGAGAAAATAGGCCTTATTTAATGTTTTGCAGGAAAAAAAAAAAAACAGAAACAAAACCATCACAGCTCTTAAATCTACAACGAAGAAACACCAGTAAGGCTCCATTCAAACTACAGTCTCTAAATCCCACTCAATACATTTGGCTCAAATAGCTGGCATTTTCTCTGCTTTTTAATTTGCATTATGTGCAGCTACTTTTCTAGCCACTGTGACAGCAGATATTAAAAGAAGGTTTCCTTGTACTTTCCTTCTGATGAGAATTGATATTCGGGATCTGAGAGGGTAATTGCAGCAACTCATTTTTTTCATATTATTCCACTGCCATAAAATCTAAATGAGGCTAACTATGTCTTCCACTGTTTTATACCCCACTTTTCCCCATTCTCAAAAGCTCCATTCTATGAAAACTTCAAGGGCAATGACGTGAGACAGCTGTAATCATCCCAGGGTAAAGGGAACGCTATTGATGGTCAGAACCGTGTGGTTAAAACTCTAATTTGAAAAGATACATGTACCCCTGTGTTCATAGCAGCACTATTTTTAATAGCCAAGATGTGGAAACAGCCTAAATGTCCACTGACAGATAAAAGGATAAACAAGGTGTGGTACAAATAGAAAACGGAATATTACTCGGCCATTAAAAAGAATGAAATAATGCCATTTTCAGCAATATGGATACATCTAGAGATAATCCTACTAAGTGGCGTAAGACAGAGAAAGACAAATATGATAATGGTATCACTTATATGTGGAATATAAAATATGACACAAATGAACTTATCTGCAAAACAGAAACAGACTCACAGATATAGAGAATAGACTTGTGGTTGCCGGGGGCGGGGGGAGTGTGGGAAGGAAGTATTTGGAGTTTGGGGTTAGCAGATGCAAACTCGTATATAGAGAATGGATAAACAGCAAGGTCCTACTGTATAGCACAGGGAATTAGACTTAATATTCCGTGGTAAACCATAATGGAAATGAATATGAAAAAGAATGTGCATGTATATGTATAAATATTTTAATAATTCTGCTGTACAGCAGAAATTAACACATTATAAATCAACTATATGTTAATCAAATACATTTAAAAAAAAAGAACTACGTGTTTTTACATTTGCATAAAAGAGCAAAGTGAATTTTAAAGTTTAAATGTCTCGAGTTCCCATGTGGTACGGCAGGTTAAGGATCCAATACTGTCACTACTGTGGCTTGGGTCACTGCTGTGGCATGGGTTCAATCCCTGGCCTGGGAACTTCCACATGCTGCACATACAAAACAAAACAAAGAAAAAACAGCTATAAAAAATAATAAGGTTTAAATATCTCACGTAGGACCTACTTTTTTTTTTTTTAATACTAAGTTGTTGGGGGTTGGAGGTTTGGGAGCTTTTTTTTGCTTTGCTTTTTAGGGCTGCCTGTGAGGCATATGGAAGTTCCAGGCTAGGGATGGAATCAGAGCTGGAGTTGCCAGCCTACAACAGCCACAGCAACACTAGATCTGAGCCACGTCTGTGACTGAGTCTGTGACACCACAGCTCATGGCAATGCCAGATCCTTAATCCACTGAGTGAGGCCAGGGATTGAACTAGTTGGGTTCATTATGGCTGAGTCACAATAGGAACTCATATTTTTTGGGGGTTTTGTTTTTTGGGTTTTTTTTCGGATCACTCTGATGCACAGACTTTCCATTTCTCCAGAATGACATGGCCCTGTGATGATTCTGGAAGCTAAGCTTTCTGTCACTTGCATAGACATTTGATAAATGTTTTATTCATTCCATTCGTAAAACATGATTCCCAAACACACCCCTCACGTGAGTTTAAAAATACCCTATGTAGGCAATACTTTATTCGAAACTGATATTTAACTGAATATTTTACCATGCTATAATCCAATGTCTTTAGAACTCTAAAAAAAGTTTAGCTTCTGACACTAAGTGCTGATTCGTTTTTGAGAAATTAAATCTACCCTTTTTCTTCCCCCAACGTGCTAAGTAACCTGCATAAAACTGCCTTAAAACCAGCACCATCAGACACTGGATGGAGAGGAGGGTCCAAACCAAATTACCGCAGTGTGAGTCCCTACCTATCTTGACATCTGCCTCAGAGCAAGAAGTGGGCCCAGGGAGGAGGTGGGGGTGGGAGAACCAGTGCTCTCAGTAAGAGGATGCTGCTTCTTGGGAGATGACATTTCCAGGAAGGAGGAGTGTAATGGCCGCTTAGGACATCCTCACAGTGCAGTGCCACCCTGGACAAGAGCCACCACAAACACAGCAACGCGGTGGCCCACTGGAGTGGGCAGCCCTAGACAGCAACACACAAACTCATCTGAAATGAATGCTGAGTCATCAAAGATGTAAGTAAGAGGAATCAGACCCTCAAACTGATTCAAGCAAAAGGGTCCTTCATGGGGATGGATTTCACAGTGGTGGCCGTGACCGTGATGGTGGCCATCATTTCTAATCTCTAAAAGTACACCCAAGAAGAGGACAATCACTTTCCCCACACTGTGAAGGATTAATTTGCTTAATATAAAAGTTTTTTTATAAAATATTAGTTAGAAAGTCTAAGTGGGAGTTCCCTTCGTAACTCAGTGGGTTAAGGGTCCAGTATTATTTATGTGATCATGTAGGTTTGATCCCTGGCCTAGCTCTATGGGTTAAGGACTTGGCATTGCCATAAGCTGTGGTGTAGGCTGCAGCTGCAGCTCTGATTTGACCCCTGGCCAGGGAACTTCCATGTGCCACAGGTGAAGCCATAAAAAGAAAAAAAAGTTGAACTGAATTTTAAAACATTCAGGAGTTCCCTGGTGGCATAGCAGGTTTAGGATCAGGCATTGTCATTGCCGTGGCACAGGTTACTGGTATGGCACGGATTTCTCTCTCTGGCCCAGGAACTTTGCATGCCATACCCACAGCACAAAAAAAATTTAAAAAAAAAATAAGGAAAAAAGAAAAATGTGCAGTGAACACATTAGAAACAAGAGAAATACAAATGGCTAATATTTATGTGACACATATTCAACTTCATTCATAATTATAAAAACAGAAATTAATCAAGATACCATTTATCTTCTTAAAAACAACGATAAGCAAAGAGGACCTTGATACTCATTCCTAATGGCAAAAGAAGAGGAAACTAGCAGCCTTCACACATGCTGTGAGTATAAATTTGGCTCAGTCTTAAAGGGCAATCTGATAATATTTTGCAAATTTTTGAATTCCCATATGTTGGCTGAATTCCACTCAAATTCCACTGCTAGACAGTGACCCTGTGTAAGATATATTTGCCTAAGTGTGCCAAATATGTGCGGAGAACCACTTGTTAAAAAAAAATTAAAAAAAACCTACCATCTGAATGTCTCTCCCTGGGTCACGGAGACTGGTTAAATAAATCAAGGGACATGATGCAATGAATTACGATATATTCATGCAGTGGAATACTGGTGCAGCTATTAAAGGAAATGCAAACAATATGCCTAAGGTATGCTGCTAAGTTTAAAATTAAAGAGCCACATTATCCAGAGTGTGATTCCACTGTTTTAAAAAAAAAAAATTTCTATTTATTTTTGTGTGTGTGTGTGTGTGTGTGTGGCTTTTTGTCATTTTAGGGCCGCACCTGTCGCATGTGGAGGTTCCCAGGCTAGGGGTCTAACAGGAGCTGTAGCCGCCGGCCTTCGCCACAGCCACAGCAACGCGGGATCCGTCTGCAACCTACACCACAGCTCATGGAAACGCCAGATCCTCAACCCACTGAGAGAGGCCAGTGATCGAACCCGCAACCTCATGGTTCCTAGTCGGATTCGTTAACCGCTGCTCCATGACGGGAACTCCATTAAAAAAAAAAAAAAAAAAACATTTAAATCTATGTTTGCTGTGCATAGCAGACTCCCTAGAAGAGACATGATTAGTAGCTCCCTGTAGCAGGAAGTGCTGGAAGAAAGAAATAGTGGACTTTCACAGCTGACTTCTACAAATACTTTGTCTCGCAGTAATGTTCCAAGTCCTCCTCCTCCCACTGCCCTGCTCTGAACAGTGTGAACTGTCAGAGATGACCTCACGGTTCATTAATTCTTAATTCTCAGGCTCTTGGGAGCAGCGGAGGTCAGGGGTGGGGCCGAGGAACAGCGGCAGGCTGGGAAAAGCTGGTCTGGAAAATTTCACTGCGTACAAAAAAGCAAAGCCAGTTACTTTTCTCCCTATAATGCATCCAGCTGACTGCTTTCCTTAAAAGGAGCAGTTTAACAGATGGCTCTATTTCAAGCCAGAGCTTGATCCCAGTTTTATTTCCATGGTATAACTAATGTGTTGGGTAACTGCCAACCAATTCACCTGTCGCAGAGGCTGAACAATGACCCAAAGATGTCCCAGTAATAATCCTCAGGATGGCCACTGTGTCAGGTTACATGGCAACCGGGAATTAAGGGTGCAAACCAGCGAATCTTAAGTAGGTAGACGTCCCAGATTGTCTGGGTGGGCCCACTGTAACCGTAAGGACCTTTACAAGTGAAAGAGGGAGAAGTTTCTGCTGCAGCACAGTAGGTTAAGAACCTGACTGCAGCAGTTCAGGTCACTACACAGGTGCGGGTTCGATCCTCAGCCCAGAACAGTGTAGGTCTAATCTATAGCTCAGATTAGACCCCCTAGCCTGGGAACCTCCATATGCCGTGGGTGTGGCCCCAAAAAACCAAACAAAAACCCCCCAAAAAAGTGGAAGAGGGAGGCAAAAAAGTCAGAGGGAGAAAGAACTATGTAGGCTGAGTCAAAGAAATGCAAGGTTGCTCTGATGGTGAAGGAAGGGGCTCCAAGCCAAGGAATACAGGTGGCTGCTACAAGCTGGAAAAGCCATGGAAATGGGTCTCCCCAGAGGCTCCAGAAAGGAGTGCCATTGTGCTGACAACACCTGGATTTCAGCTCACTGACACCTGTGTAAGGCGAACCTGCAGGACTATAAGATATGTGTTTTCAATAAGATCCAGTTTGTATAGCACAGGGAATTATATCTCATCACTTCTGATGGAACATGATGGAGAAAAGTGCAGAAAAATAGTGTGTGGTGTGTGTGGTGTGTGTGTGTGTGTGTGTGTATGACCAGGTCACTTTGCTGTACAGCAGAAATTGACAGAACACCGCCAATTAACTATAATAAAATTTTTTTAAAAAGAGAATATGCAGAAAGCAGTTGCATTTCTGTATACTAACAATGAAATATTAGAAGAGGAATACAAAAATACAATACCTTTTAAAATTGCACCCAAAAAAATCAAATACCTGGGAATAAACCCGACCAAGGAGGTGAAAGACTTATATGCCAATAACTATAAAACATTCATCAAGGAAATTAAAGAGGATTCAAAGAGATGGAAAGATATTCCACACTCCTGGGTTGGAAAAATTAATATTGTAAAAATGGCCATATTACTGAAAGCAATCTACAGATTCAGTGCAATCCGTATCAAATTACCCATGACCATTTTTCACAGAACTAGAACAAACAATCCAAAAATTTACATGAAACCACAAAAGACCCAGAATTGAGAAAACAATCCTGAGGAACAAAAACCAAGCAGGAGGCATAACTCTCCCAGACTTCAGGCAATATTACAAAGCCACAGTAATCAAGACAGTGTAGTACTGGTAACAAAATGACATACAGACCAATGGAACAGAACAGAGAACCCATGAATAAACCCCGACACCTTTGGTCAATTAATCTTTGACAAAGGAGGCAAGAATAGAAAATGGGAAAAAGATAGTTTTTTCAGTAAGTGGTGCTGGGAAAACTGGACAGCTGCACATCAATCAATGAAACTGGAACACACCCTCATACCATGCACAAAAATAAACTTAAAATGGCTTAAAGACTTAAACGTAAGACAAGAAACCATCAAACTCCTAGAAGAGAACACAGGCAAAACATTCTCTGACATGTCTTACAAACGTTTTCTCAGATCAGTCTCCCAAGGCAACAGAAATAAAAGCAAAGATAAACCAATGGAAGCTAATCAAACTGACAAGCTTTTGCATAGCAAAGGAAACCATAAAGAAAACAAAAACACAACTTACAGAATGGGAGAAAATAGTTTCAAACAATACAACTGACAAGGGCTTAATGTCTAAAACACACAAACAACTTATACAACAGCAAAAGAGCCAATAATCCAATTGAAAAATGGGCAAAAGACCTGAACAGACATTTCTCCAAAGAAGATATACAGATGGCCAACAAGCACATGAAAAAATGCTCAACATCACTGATTATTAGAAAAATGCAAATCAAAACTACTATGAGGTACTATCTCACACCAGTCAGAATGGCTGTCATTAATAATTCCACAAATAACAAATGCTGGAGAGGGTGTGGAGAAAAGGGAACCCTCCTGCACTGTTGGTGGGAATGTAAACTGTGGAAAACAGTATGGAGGTACCTTAGAAAACTATACATAGAACTACCATGTGACCCAGCAATCCCACTCTTGGGCATATATCCAGGCAAAACTTTCCTTGAAAAAGACACATGCACCCATATGTTTTCTGCAGCACTATTCACAATAGCCAAGACATGGAAACAACCTAAATGTCCATCGACAGATGATTGGATTAAGAAGATGTGGTGTAATTACACAATGGAATACTACTCAGCCATAATAAGGAACAAAGTAATACCATTTGCAGCAACATGGATGGAACTAGAGCCTCTCATATTAAGTGAAGAAAGTCAGAAAGAGAAAGACAAATACCATATGATATCACTTATATCTGGAATCTAATATACTGCACAAATGAACCTTTTCACAGAAAAGGAAATCATGGACTTGGAGAACAGACTTGTGGTTGCCAAGGGGCAGGAGGATGGAGTGGGGTGGATTGGCAAATTGGAGTTAATAGATGCAAACTATTGCCTCTGGAATGGATAAGCAATGAGATCTTGCTGTATAGCACTGGGAACTGTATCTAGTCACTTATGATGGAGCATGATAATGTGAAAAAAAGAATGTGTGTGTATGTGTGTGTGTGAGACTGGGTCACCTTGCTGTACAGTAGAAAACTGACAGAACACTATAAACCAGTTATGATGGAAGAAATAAAAATCATTAAAAAAAAAAAAAAAAAAA
>PVHT021183699.1:18019864-18031786 GCA_004024745.2 Catagonus wagneri
GGGGGGGAATACATGTTTTTTAAGCTGTTCAATTTGTGGCTTTTTAAGCTGTTCAATTTGTGGCTATTTGTTACAGCGGCAAGAAGAAACTAATACAACCTAATATTCTCTTCATTTCTCTACATTCCAGACTTCCTTTGGTGGACAAAGCTGTGAAAATCGTTCCCCATGGGCAGCCCACCTTACAGATACCCAGTGGCCTGGGCCCACCGTGCCAGGCAGCTGGATGATTTTAGGATTTCCTCAGAGAGAAGGCACCAGACAAGGCGCCTGCCTTGAAACAGCACCGCCTTGATGATTCCTAAATCAGCTACATCCGCAGAAGCCACATTTGAAAGAGTTATTAATGGAAGCCCTTTGTAAATCAGGCCCCAATGTATTAAAAAAAAAAAAAAGGTACTTGTTAGCATTTATACCCAGACTACTCTTTTGTAAGACTAGACAAGAGAAACGAATCTAGTTTGAGGAAACCAGAAGGGCAGAACAAAAGGTGTCGTACAAGCTTGTCAACATACTTCATACCTACAAATAGGGATAACAGAGGCAGGTCAAAGGTCAATGTGAGTAGCACTTAGATTCAGGAGTTCCTACTATGTGCTGAACTGTGCTGAACAGATAAGACCCCACCTCATCTAGTTCTCATACTTCCACATCAGGAAGTGACTACAGTCCTTAGCACTGATAATTCACACGCCCACGCCCTCACAGGCAGTAAGTCAAAGGGCTGGGGTCCAACCCACTCCATCAGACTCCAGATTAGGGACCCCAGAGACATATCATGCCAAATCCCCTCGTCAAGGGATGGCTTAGGCTGATATCTCATCTAGACCAAAGTGCCCAAGAGAAGAAAGAGAATCACCACTTCTGAAACAGCCTGGGACCCCTTGCTGCAGTGTCTGCACCTGGACAAACATCTCCTCCAGCAATAGATAAAGAGGACCCATAAGGGACTCAAAATAACTGCACACCTGGGCAGCTGGGGGAAATTATGAAAAACCAGCCAACAAAAAGACCACAAACTGTCACTTCTGAGGTGTCGGGAGCCACAGCAGTGTCCTGCATGTGATCCCTGCACGCAGTGCTACCAAAGGGGCGGGCAGACCACCTGCATCACCCCTCCTGCCTGGCCCTCAGTCCATTGAAGGGTCCAGCTTACAGCCCCTCAGGGAGCGATGCCAGGGAAGCAGACAGCTTGTTCCCGTTCCCTTGTGTTGCAGCCTGAATTCCGTGTCTGGCCCCTTATCAATTGCTACTGATTAAAAGAGTCCATGGACCTGGGTTCCAACACTTCAGTCCTACGATCTAGAAATGCAACCATGTAACTGTACCTCTGGAAAATACTCCCCGCGGCTCTGAAACACTTCTTACTCATCTCACAGCCAAATTATCTAAAACAGGATCGCTCACTGTCTTTGTTATTATTTTATATCTTATGTTCTACCCACTGCTTCTTCAGGGAACCTGTGTTCTACAAATCATAAACACAAAAGCTGCTTTTGTGAGATGGGCATCTGATGCTTATAAAGGCCTTCAATTCAGGCTCAGGAAGGGATCATTTTGACACCTGTCTGCACGTCTCCTACCTGGGGAAGAATCGCTGATCTCTCACAGCAATATCTAAAACAGGAGGTGTTTTCTCATTATAGGATTTTCTGCACAAGATCTCATTTTAAATAAAGTGTTCAGTTCCTATGTGAACTATATTCAATATCCTGTGATAAACTACAGAGAAAAGAATATGAAAAAGAATATATATTTATGCCTGTGTCACTTGGCTGTACAATAGAAATTAACACATTATAAATCAACTATAAATCAACCATTTTAGCTTATTTGATAAACTAAAACATGTTTTTAGCTCTAAGAGTGCACCATAATGAAAGAAAAAGGCATGTTCCCTTGCTTGTTATTTCTTTTCTCACTTCAGTACAGGAATCTGCTTTTAGTCATAGTAAGAAAAACCTCACATTCCCCACAGGAGTTGTTTTCTCCCTGAATTACATAATACGTTTCTTTTTAAAGATGGGACTACAAGCTGCCTCTGCATTTTAGTACAGGAGATACAGAAAAGAAGATATTTGGAATCCGAAAACACTTTCCAAAAGATATTATCATTCATGGTGCAGGTCCATTTCTAGAGAAACCCACAAAGCTATTCTAAACTCAGAATGTGAATTAAATACTAAACATTTGCTACGAGAGGATCTGATACTCTGGCAATATTACTTTTAAAATAACTAAAACAATCCAGTTATATACATTTTTTCTTTTCTTTAAAGGAAAGCAATTCTGATGAGATGGAGGAAACTGTGAAGACAGAGATGTAGCAATTTCCACAGTTTTAAGGACCGATACACTATTCTCAGATAGGTTTAATTTCATTTCCAAAACAATGTTTTTTTTTTTTTTTTTACAATAGTCAAGACATGGAAGCAACCTAAATGTCCATCAACAGAGGAGTGACTAAAGAAGATATGGTACATGTACACAATGTAGTTGTTGCTCAGCCATAAAAAAGAATGAAATAATGCCTTTTGCAGCAACATGGATAGACCTAGAAATTGTTACACTAAGTCAAAGAAAGGCAAATATATGAGATCAGTTACATGTGGAATCTTTAAAATATGATACAAATGAACTTACTTACAAAACTGAAACATATTCACAGACTTCCAGAACAAATTTATGGTTACCAAAGGGGAAAGATGGGGCGTAGGAATGGACTGGGGATTTGGAACTGGCATATGCACAGTACTGTATATGGACTGGTCAACGGGGACCTGCTGTAGAGCACAGGGAACTCTACTCAATATTCTGTGATAACTTACATGGGAAAAGAATCTGAAAAAGAACAGAATATGTGTATATGAACAACTGAATCACCGTGCTGAATAGGAGAAATTAACACAACACTGTTAATCAAATATACTTCAATAAAATTTTTAAAAATGGGAGCTCCTGTCGTGGCTTAGTGCAAATGAATCTGACTAGCATCCATGAGGATGCAGGTTCGATCCCTGGCCTTGCTCAGTGGGTTAAGGATCCGGCTTTGCCGTGAGCTGTGGTGTAGGTTGCAGACACGGCTTGGATCTGGCGTTGCTGTGGCTGTGGTGTAGGCTGGCAGCTGTACCTCTGATTCGACCCCTAGCCTGGGAACCTCCATATGCCATGGGTGCGGCCCTAAAAAAAGAAAAAAAAATTAAAAATGAGAAAAAAAGTTACAGTTTCCTTTTCCTCCAAATGGCTGTCTTTCTCCTACTTTTCTTATACTTATTCACAATGAGGTCACTTGTTGGGATTATCACAGCCAATAAGAGAGCCATGTGTGACATAGGACAATCCAGTGTCTAATTAGCGGGCTATAGACGGTGGATAGTAGAGAAAAAGGGCCAGGTGCTTCGGGGAGTGATGGTTAAGAACTGTCATCAGAGGAGAAAGATGATGACGGGACAGGGTGGTACCTGGTAGCACCTGTCACTTCACAAAGCCCCCACTTGCTTCCTGCTGTTCTAATATCTGCAGGGACAAGGAGAGCTTTGATCCTAGATGAGGGGATAGAATGGATAGTGAGACAGCTGCTGGTGAAGTACATTCAAGTGTCAGAGGGGAAGTTGGGTCCTGAATCTGAACGGGGTGAAATAACCACCAGAACTTAAGACAATTTCATTCCCATTCTGCCAAGTTGCTCATCTTTCACCGTCACCAAAAAATTAAACATTTACAATTCTAATATAGCAGAGAGGCAGCCCCTGCACTGAACAGCCCCGTACTGCATCTACAAAACTCAGTTCACATTGCAAAAGGGACATGAGAACCCAGTGATTAATCCAGGCAGAGCCCAAAGGGTATGTGACAACATTTTCCTCTTTTCTTCCCCAAGATCATAAATCCATCCGAGGAAAGTGAATGTCATAGGAAGCAGCATATTAAGCACCTAGCGAAGAGTTACTCATCGTGGGCTAATAAAAATTTAAGTCAGGCAGATGGAATCATTTCTTGGGACGAGAAAAGCAAGGGGGGGAAGCGGAGGCCGTTGTAAAGTTTGGGGCCACGTTGTTAGGAAGAGAATAAATACCCAAGATGACCGACCACTAAAGTCGATCATACCACATGGCTACAACCTCTTCAACTCTCTGCCTCTGGTTCAGCTCTGACTTTCTCCCGTTGTGGTCACAGGACTGACAAGAAGGCAGAGAGAAGAGGAAGATGGGGAGGGAGGGGAAGGAGGAGGGGAGGGAGGAAGGGGGAAGAAGGGGAGGAGACGGGGAGGGACAACCCTTAAGGAAACACTGCAGTGTTTCAAGCCCTTTTCATTCACCAGTTTCAAAGCGCTTAATCCTGTGGGAACTGCTACCGGATGGAAGACCACACCCTGCTGATTTTTTCCATATGGCTCCAGTTCCCAAGTGGCAAATCCAAGGCAGCTACCCACCCCCACTCCGATGGGTGTTTATGTCACAAAGCCATGGGGGAGGGGAGGGAGGGAGCCACCCCTAAGGCTCCCCAGCCCCAGACTGGCTTGACTCAGTGTTGAACCCCCTGAAATCCGCAGCCACCCCTTACCGCCCCCGCCACGGAGGGTCTGCTTGGGGACTTTCCACTCTACTCCACCTCTCATAAAAGCAACACCAGCCAAGAAAACGAAACTGTATTATCACCCCAGAAAGGAGAGAGGAAACAAGGAAAAGGAATGAAGGGAAGGAGAAGTCCTTGAAAAAGTCGTGTGAACTGAAATAAAGCCCCTAAAGATGCACAGAAAATTATGCTGTCAGGCCTCGTGGTCACGTTCATTCAGACAGAGCTCATTCATTCAGCCAGAAGCCAAGTTCAAGAAGCCATTGAAAAATACACACAAAGCTTAGGCTTACAGGTGATGGTGGTTTGCCGCTGATTTGTTGAGAAGAAAGGAGGGCAGAAAAGAGTTGTGTTTTTTTTTTTTTTTTTGACAGGAGCTCTCGGCCCTGGGAGACACCATAATCAGAGCCTGAGAGAGCACCACAGAAACACGCCTCCACATTCCCCGCGTCTCACAGGTGGCCACAACTGCCACAGGGCCACAACGCGCCAGCACCTCCCTGGTGCTGGCAAACGAACCTGGAGACATCACCTGGCTAAAGACCGTTTCTCCCTCTTCTAAGCCCAAGATAGAAAAAGTAATGATAACCATTGTGAAAAAGGCACAGGAGTTCATCAACTGAGTGTCTTAGCTCAGGCTACCAAAATACCATAGACTGGGCGGTTAGCCCCTTACAGTTCTGGAGGCTGGAAGTCCAAGGCCAGGGGTTCCAGGGAGGGCTCTCTTCCGGGTTTATAGACGTCTGCCTACTGCTCTATCCTCACGGGGTGGAGAAAGAAGAGAGGTCTCTGTCCTCTGCTCCTCTTATAAGGCTACAGTGCTATCGGATTAGGGCCCACCCTTATGACCTCATTTAACCTTAATTATCTTCTAATGACCCTAACCCTCAGATACAGTCATTCTGGGGCTTAGGGCTTCCACGTAGGAATTTGTGGGGAGGGGGGTGCACAACTCAGCTCACAGTACTGACCTATGAAGATCTGCTAAACTAAGGAGTCTTCCATTCCATGGCCAACACACAGTTCATTCATCAAGTAACGTTTGATGAATGAACAAATAACTGAGATGAGTAATTACTGTCTTCCTATACTAGGCTCAGAGAGCAAACTTGTGAGGGAGCCACATATTTTGAAGCACAAGCAACAACCTGGATCCTTCAGATTTCTAATAAGTCCTGGGGTCTGGGAGCTAGGAGGCATATTTTCACAGTGGATGGACTATTTTCCTTCCAGACCAGAAGAGGAAAAAAAATGTGGAAGATCAAGCCACTGCTCATTCCTGTAATGTCAGGACCTCAACGGAAAGCCCTCCATGGACCTTCTAAAAAGGTCAGAATAAGAGTTCTACACATCACCACCACCATCTAGTACCCGTTGGGTAGGTCAAAGGCAATGACTAGAAATGGGGTAATTAGTGAGAGAGCCTTCTGCCTAGGGAGGTCCAGCACACTGGCCATTAATGAATCTGTCATCACAGGAGCCCCTGTAATTCATGTGCCACTCAACAGGTCAGACTGACTTCTATTCAGTCATCCAGACCCCTAGGGAAGAGCAAGGGGCAGAGATGAGGACATGGAAAAGGATGCCTTTGGCCATGAACAGCACAGATGGACCTTATCATCCATGTCCATAACCATTCATTCATCAAATACCTACAGAGTGTCTGCCATGCCCACAGCACTTTTCTAAACATTTTGGAGTCTTCAAAGAAGAATCAGAGGTCCACTCTCAAGGGATTGGGCATATGTGATGAAACAGGCAGGCTAGAAAAGTCTTCTGGAAGCTGAAGAAGAGCAACTGCTGGAAGAAAGTCTGCTTGGGGCAGGTCTGGGGGTCTGGCAAAACTGTTACTCCCAAATGCTGCACCTCTTCTCTCTTGCCAAAGGAAGCCCAACTGGGAGACCCCTAGGACTTGGGACCCCTTTGATTCAGGACACTCATCCCCAGCCAGGCAGGATGACTTCGATTACTCAAAAGCACTCGTGGTGAGTCCCTGGCGTGGCACAGCGGAAATGAATCCGACTAGCAACCATGAAGTTGCTGGTCTGATCCCTGGCCTTGCTTAGTGGGTTGGGTGGGGATCCCGCATTGCGGTGGCTGTGGCGTAGGCTGGCAGCTGTAGCTCCATTAGACCTCTAGCCTAGGAACCTCCAGGTGCACTAAAAAAAAAAAAAAGCACTCATGGAAATCTGGTTCCCAGTGATCACATACAGGTCTTGAGGGCATCTAGTTCTGGCTATAAGATAACAGGAAAAGAGTGGGCTTGAGGGCATCTAGTTCTGGCTATAAGATAACAGGAAAAGAGTGGGCTTTTCTTCCCACCTAGGGAGTTTTGGGAAGAACCCTCATCTTGCCCACATTTTAAAGGAACATTGTAAGCATGTGATGCTTGAGACTGTAGCTGGCAAGCTGCCATCACGACAAGCAGGGGAGAAAAGCCAACAGCAATGAGAACGGAAGAAACCTGGTTTTTTTGTTTGTTTGTTTTTGTCTTTTTGCCTTTTCTAGGGCCGCACTCTCGGCATATGGAGGTCCCCAGACTAGGCGTCTAATAGGAGCTGTAGCTGCCGGCCTACGCCACAGTCACAGCAACGCCGGACCCTTAACCACCGAGCAAGGCCAGGGATCGAACCCGCAACCTCATGGTTCCTAGTTGGATTCGTTAACCACGGAGCCACGACGGGAATTCCAGAAACCTGTTTTAATTTTCCATATTTTTTAAGAGAGAAGTAATCAATTTGTTTTTGCGTGATTAAAAAGCACATGAGATCTCTCCTAACAAATGTTTTTCTTTTCTTTAGTTTTCTTTTTTTCCTTTTTAGGGCCGCACCTGTGGCATATGCAAATTCCCAGGCTAGGGGCAGAAACAGAGCTGCAGCTGCCGGTCTATGCCACAGCCACATCAATACCAGATCCGAGCCACATCTGTAGGCTACCTCCTAGTTTGTGCCAGCGGCAGATCCTTAACCCGCTAAGAGGGGCCAAGGATGACCGAACCTGCATCCTCACAGAGACTGGTCGGGTTCTTAACCCTCTGAGACACAATGGGAGCTCCTCTCTTAACAAAGGTTCAGGTGTGCAGTAGAGTAGCACTGACTACTATTTAACACACAGCAGACCTCTGGAGGCTTCTAGAACCTTTCATCCCACGAAAATGAAACTACACTCAATGCCTAGCAACTCCCCCCTCCCTCCCACCATCCCCTACCACCACCCTTCTGCTTTCTGTTTCTATGAGTTTGACAGCTTGAGATACTTCGTGTACATTGAATCAAGCAGGATTTGTCCCTCTGTGATAGGCTTATTTCACTCTAACTACTGTTCTAAACGTTCACTCCCGGTGCTGCCCAAGACAGGATTTCTCTCATTCTAAAGGCTGAATATTGCTGCGGAGGCACAGGTTCAAGCCCCAGCCTGGGAACCTCCATATGCCACAGGTGCAGCCCTAAAAAAAAAATAAAAACAAAAATAAAAAAAGGCTGAATAATAATCCACTGTAGATTTATGCCACATTTGCTTTATTCATTCATCCATTTGGGTTGTTTCTACCTCTTGGCTGTTATGAACAATGCTGCTGGGGACACTGGGGTACAAACATCCCAAGAACCTTCTTTCAATTTTTTTTTAGTTAAATTCACAAAAATGCGATCTTCTGGATCATACGGTAGTTCTGATTTCTTGAGGACCTTCCAGGCTGTCTTCCAGGAGCCTGTGTCTTTGAGGCCATCTGGAGTGACAGCAACAAACCTGCGACCACTCACTGGTAGAATTCTTATTGCGTGAGAAAAATCAACTGGAGCTATTGCTTGAGCTACTACTCAGTGTTGGAGTTTCAGACATTGGTCACTGAAAGAACCCTCCTGGACACAGGAGACGGCGTGGTATACAGGAAAGGGTGCTGGCTTGGGAGAAAAAGTCTAGCGATCCATTTTGCCTCTGTCACGGACCAGGAAGTTCTGGGACTTTTGGGCAAGTCTGTCAGAAACTCCACTTTGGGGAGTGGCCATCTGACACCTAAAGACTATTCTAGACTATTCTAAGATTTAGGGATTCAAAGGCCATGGTTCAAAGAGGAAGAAAAAAGGTCTGTCCTACAAGATCTGGGAAGATGCAATCCACTCTCTGATGACAGGATGGGGAGTGGGGTAGGAAGAGGCAATCGTATCACCACAGACTTGCTTCTAATAAAGCCCAGACGTGATCACAGCCAACATTTTCTACTACAGCAGCTGTTTAGAACTAGACTTTGCAGGGTTAGCACAGAATTCACTAAAGTGATTTTCAGCTGTTATAAGGAAACATGCTCAAACAGTTGACAGCACAAAAATTAAGTGTCAAATATTTTCAACAAATCTGTAAGGTTAAAAGGATTATCCAGGAGTTCCCTGGTGGCTCAGTGAGTTAAGGACTCTGTGTTATTACTGCTATAGTGGCCTGGGAACCTCTGCATGCTGCTCGTGCAGCCAAAAATAAAAATAATAATGTTTTAAAGTAACTATTCAAAGGATCAAAACAGCCTATTACCTAATTTTCAAAAACCTATCACCTGATTCTTAGGCTCAATCAACATCTACCTATCGGTAGATTTTTTTGTGTGTTTTTTTGGTTTGTTTTTGGTTGCGCCCGAAGCACTCAGAAGTTCCTGGGCCAGGGATCGAACCCACACCACAGCAGTGACCCACAACAGTGCAGCAACCCACTGCAGTGACAACACCAGGCCCTTAACCTCCTGCATCACAAGAGAACTGCGTAGGTAGGCAGATTGATGTACGGGCAGGTAAGGACTAAAAATGGTAAAAATGGTTGAGAGGATTGGATGCGTCATGCTTCAAGCTGAGTGTCAGAGGGTTTCAAAACCGATGCTTTATGTGTTGTTAAGTGGTTCAAAAGTTCAGAGCAAAATGACAATTCATCCAAGGGCATGAAAGTTCTTCTTGAGGCAAAATTCAGTGAAATCTTTTCTGGCTCTTTCCTTCGTAAAACAATTTCCTCCCTTGCGGAAGGGCGGATTATGACACGCTTCCTTGCAAATTAAATTCTGCCATTTTCCAACCAAAGCCCATCTAATTTATATGTGGATCCAGTTCTTAGTACTTAGGGGTATTACGAGGACTCTTCCTGCTAGATGTGGGTGTCAGGGGTGTGCGGGGTGTGGTGTCTTAACAGCGTTGCTGCCACTGCCATTCAGACAATGAACCAGGCAAAGTTTTCTCATGAAACAGTCAACTCAGGGGTTGACAGGGGCTGACGGCGAGCTCCTGAGAAGGGCTTCAAGACCCCCTGCTTGGAGGGCCCCAATGGAGGGAGAAATAGGACTGACTCCAGGCCAGGGGTAGGTGTCGGGGTACCACAGAATCACCTCAAATGATTAACACAGCAGGCGTTACGCCCAAAAAAGGAAGCTAGAACACAACGCTGGACTCCACTTCCATGGCGCTCCGGAAAAGGCAAAACTGCGTGGACAGCCAACAGATGGGCCACTGCCAAGGGCTGCTGGGGGAGTTAAATATAAAGGAAGAGAAGGAAATCTTGGAAAGGGATGGCACCGTTTTCACGAATCCAAGCACACAAGCGATACCATCGAATTTTAAAGCGGCGAGCTTTACTACTTATGAATTATACTTCAAGAAACCTGACTTTGGAGTTCCCGTCGCGGCGCAGAGGAAACGAATCCGACTAGGAACCATGAGGTTGCAGGTTCGATCCCTGGCTTCGCTCAGTGGGTTGGGATCCGGCGTTGCCATGAGCTGTGGTGTAGGTTGCAGACACGGCTGGGATCTGGCATTGCTGTGGCTGTGGTGTAGGCTGGAAACTCTAACTCCGATTAGAGCCCTAGTCTGGGAAACTCCAGATGCTGCGGGTGCAGCCCTAAAAAGACAAAAACCAAAAAAAAAAAAAAACAAAACGAAACCTGACTTTGAAGACAAAGTTAAGGTTTCATCCCTCCAAAAAGGTGGGTAAACATGGTGACATGCGAGGTGTCACTCAGGATTGTTCCCATGTCACTCTTTGCTTTCTTATTCCAACAGCCCAGCCAGTCAGGAGCCAGTGCCGGGCATGGACACCACCCCAGGTGCTTCCATCAGAAAGGGATTCAGTAGAGGAACTAGTGCTTACAGCAGCCCTGGTCTGGAGGAACAGAAGCACCCCCTTAGACTTCTGAACCCCAGGACACACCACGACAGGTGCCCTGGATCAAAGTGTTGGGAAGATACTGCCACGGTCCCCATAACAGGCTCTCCAGCCAACGCAGGGCATGCGGAGGCCCCAGAGCAAGGAGTCTGGCCACTGCACCTGCCTCTAAACACACACCACACGACCTCGTCTGCCAGCAGCACCAGCACGGGGGAACCTGGTCTCCAGATCAGCTTCCAAATCTCACACGAACAACGCACTGAGGAAACCGTCTTGCATTCTGAGGCCCCACTGGGAGGGAGCCTGAGACAGGAATTTGAGTTGTTAGGTTTCCAGTCTGGGATGTGGGTGAAGGTCAAGAGAGCCAGGCCCAGTGTCCTCTGTCCCAAAACACGGCAGCCTTTGACAAAGAAAACAGAGCGAGCACAGACGGTTTTCTGTCTAAACTTGCCCTACAAATGGTGTTCAGAGAGTTGAAATATTGCTCTGCTGACAGGGAAACCAGACCCTAACTCACTGCATTATGGAAGAATATTTCATTTTCACGTGCAGTTCGTTCCAGCCCCAGCAGAATAAAATGTTGAGATTACTGCATTTGATAACAGAGCCAAGCACAATTCTTATTCATGGATTAAATACACACTGGCTTTGATTTTATTCTGTTGAGAATGAGGTAGAGCTTGAAAACACATTCCTTTTCCAGATACCTGTAAGTTACTTCACGATAAGCCAGAACCAGGGGAAGGGAGTATGATACTGTGATTTATGATAATATATATATATTTCCCTTTTTTTTTGGCCATGCCCAGGCTAGGAGTTGAACCCACGCCAGCAGGTCCTTAACCTGAGCCACCAGGGAACTCCTGCATTTGCTTTTTGTTCCCATTTCTGCCACAGAGCTCCTACAACTCTTGGAATTAAGAGATGAGAGAGATAAAAAGTGCCTTTTGTTGTGTTAATGGATGGCTTCAGGAAAGCCCCCAGGTCTCCTAAGGCCAGAGATGGTTACCAGCTGAGCCAATCTCCTTTTTTTTTTTATAATTTATTTTTTATTTTTTTGCATTATAGCTGGTTTACAGATTTCTGTCAGATTTTCCAACTGCACCGCGTGGTGACCCAGTTACAGGTACATATATGGATTCATCACATGTAATTAGATATAGTTCCCCGTGCCATACAGTTGGATCTCCTTGCTTTTCCATCATTAAAGCA
>PVHT021183699.1:18041206-18070047 GCA_004024745.2 Catagonus wagneri
AAAGTCAAGTGAGTAGTGTGTCCAGGGAGTTCTACTGATTTGTAGCTGCAAAGGGCATGAAGAACAGCAATGAGACAGAAGATAAGAGAGGAGATACACAAAAGGGAGCCTAAAGTTAAGAGATCAGATCAGTGCAAAAGACACTACAATGACAGAAGTAAAGAAACAGAGCCTGGAGTTCTTCCCTGTGGCACAGTGGGTAAGGATCTGGTGTTGCCACTGCTGCAGCTTGGGTCACTGCTGTGGCACAGGTTCAGTCCCTGGCCTGGGAACTTCCAAATGCCACAGGCATAGCCAAAAAAATTTTTTTTAATTAAAAAAAAAGAGAGAAAGCAACAGATCCTGAGTTGAAGGGTCCTGCTGAAACAGTCTGCCACAGTCCAGCAAGACCAATGGGAAAAGACTCATCTATGAGTTCCCTGGTGCTGCAGCAGGTTAAGGATCTGGTGTTGCCACAGTTGTGGTGGAGGTTCAATCCCTGGCCTGGCAACTTCCGTGTACTGCAGGTATGGCCCCCCCCAAAAAAAAAAGGACTCACATTTAGACACAGCTTGGCAATATTTTCTTAGGCTTTTTATTACTGAAGTTTCCAACACACACAAAAATAGGATCGTAGAATGAATGCCTGGCTCATGAAGTTTGGCAACATTGTGGAATTTTTTTAAAAAGGAAGAGAAAAACTTTCCAATCATTTAGGCAGAAAAGTTAGATTTGCCTTAAGGGAAAAAAAAATTAAGCTAGTCTTGGATTTTGCTAAAACACTAAACACCAGAAGATGAACAGATGAGGAGGAGAATGCAAATAAAAGTCTACCGATCTGGAGGATAAGGCTTGCCTTCAGCCGAATTATCTTTCCTCTGCTTTTTAGAGCATTTATTGAGCTCTCCCTGGCGGCCAAGAACTATCATACGAAACGTACGTGTTAACTCATCTAACCCTAATGACGACCCATGAAGTAGGTCCTACTATTATAACCACTTGACAGATAAAGAAACAAGAGACATAAAGAGGGAGTTCCCGTCGTGGCTCAGTGGTTAACGAATCCAACTAGGAACCATGAGGTTGCAGGTTCGATCCCTGGCCTTGCTCAGTGGGTTAAGGATCTGGCGTTGCCATGAGCTGCGGTGTAGGTTGCAGATGCAGCTGGGATCCCGCGTTGCTGTGGCTGTGGTGAAGGCCGGCGGCTACAGCTCCTGTTAGACCCCTAGCCTGGGAACCTCCATATGCTGCGGGTGCAGCTCTAGATAAGGCAAAAAGACCCCCCCAAAAAAGAAAGGCATAAAGAGTTGCTTAAGTGTAAGGGGCAGAATGGAGATGAAAACCCAGGCCACCTGGCCCCACAGCCTACATTCCTAAATTCCACACCATATGCCTTCTCAGCAGCACTGCAGAGACTCAGAAAATATTCTACCTTCTGGGGTAAAAAAAAGACTCAAGCACACATCCCAAAATATGTAGAAAAGAAGCAGAATTAAGAACTCGAGGCCGTAGTTCCCCTGTGGCACAGTGGCTTAAGAATCTGGCATTGTCACTGCAGCAGCTTGGGTCACTACTGTAGCCCAGGATCAATCCCTGGCCCAGGAACTTCCACAGGCTACAAGTTCATCCAGGACAATAACAACCACCACAACAAAAAGAACTCAAGACTCGGTAAGTCATATAAAAGGACTGGTGCTGATGACTGGACACAGCTGGACCCAGAGCTGAGCAGGGCTGGGACTCGGGAGGGGTAAAAAGACATTTGCCTTGGGGTAAAATTTAAAGTCATGAAGATGCTCAGTAATCAAGGAAAATGATATGCTCACGCAATATTTTGTAAATCAAAATTAATGCCAAAGGAGTTCCCTGGTGGTCTAGTGGTTAGGATGCAGCACTTTCACTGCTATGGCCTAGGTTCAATCACTGGTTTAGGAACAGAGATCCCATGTCAAGCCACTACATGCAGCAGTCAAAAAAAAAAAAAAAAGTTTCACTTGCTTCATCCTATCTACACCCTGTCTAATGCTGTCTTTAAGATTTTGCTATTTTGTTCATCCTGGATTTTTTGCATTAATTTTGGTTTCTAAATATTGCATTAAAATATCATTTATCTTAATTACTTTGGCACCCATACACGTGTGCTCAAGGTGGGCACCTCACTCATCTCACCCTGTCCCAGGCCTGAAACTCAATCTAGATGCTTTTTATAAAAGTGACTACTCAACTGAATTTGAAGTCAAAACTATTATAAAGAGTTTTAATCATCATCATCCATTATTAAGTCATACTTTTTTTTTAGCCACACCTGCGGCATGTGGAAGTTCCTGAGCCGGGGATCAAACCTGTGCCACAGCAGTGACAATTCTGAATCCTTAACCCACTGTTTCACAAGGGAACTCCTAAGTAATAAGTTAATAATAAAATACTGACAATAGTCCCCATATTATATAACCAAAAATTGGGAAGAATATCAGATAAACAAAGGAAATTAAAGTATTCTGAATCTGGAGTTCCCACTGGGGTGCAACAGGATCAGTAGTGTCTCTGCAGCACCAGGATGCTGGCGGGGCACAGTGAGTTAAATGATCCGGCATTGCTGCAGCTGCGGTATAGGTCACAACTACGGCTTGGATCTATGATCCCTGGCTTGGGAACTCCACAGCCCATAGGCAACCAAAAAAGAAAAAATAAAATAAAGTATTCTGTGTCTTCATCAGGAAGGGAGAGAGCCCAAAAAGTAGTCATTCTTGATTTTGATTTCGATAATTAGAAAAATACAAGTTAGGAGTTCACGTCATGACTCATTGGTGAATGAACCCAACTAGGAACCATGAGGTTGCGGGTTCTATCCCTGGCTTTGCTCAGTGGGTTAAGGATCTGGTGTTACCATGAACTGTGGTGTAGTTCGCAGATGTGGCTTGGATCCCGCATGGCTGTGGCTGTGGCGAAGGCCGACGGCTACAGCTCAGATTTGACCCCTAGCCTGGGAACCTCCATATGCCGCCAGGTGCAGCCCTAAAAAGACAAAAAAAAAAATGCAAGTTAAAGAATCCTTGCGAAAAATGTACTATAACCACTACTAGAAAGTAGATACCTATTTTTCCCGAAACACTAAAGAGTAAAAGCAAGGCAAACTATGTAGCAGAAGATGAGAAAACGAGAAAAGCAGCATAGAAACATGAAAACAAAAAGCATGACAGAGACTAACAGAAAAAGCAATATCAGTGTGAGGAAAAAAATAAAAGGACTGCATTACTCTTTTGAAAGCAAGATTCTCAAGACTGCATGATAAAACAAAATGCATGTTGGGAGTTTTCCTGTGGTGCAGCAGGTTAAGGATCCAGCATGGTTACCGCAGTGGCTGCAGCTACTGCTGTGACGTGGGTTCAATCCCTGGCTTGGGAACTTCCACATGCCGTGGATAGGGCCAAAAATATATTTTAAAAACTGCAAGTCTAAGATAGATTTCATTAATACAAAGACACATCAATTTGCACATTTTAACATCGCTTTGAAATTGGAATTCATCTTAACCCTCGATGCATGTCACAGTTTAATTGGTAGCTTCTTTTAATGGCACAAAGGCTAATGGTGTGTTTTACTACTGATGTGTTTGACAGGTGAGAAAATATGCCTCACCTATAGAAAGTCACTCAGAAGGTCGAAAGGAGAAAGAAGGTCACTAACATACCAGCAAATACAAATGCAAGGAAGACGGGGACCATGTGGTTGCTGATGGTGTGGCAATCAAGTTGCTGCATGTCAATTACCTCTCACTTTCCGGTCCACCCTAATGCTGGAGATGAGGAGACCACCGAGGATGATCCAACAGAAAAGAGGAGTAAGGCAAAAAAGATCGGGGGTCCAACAAACGGCAAACCCAGGAGTTCCCATCGTGGCTCAGCAGTTAATGAATCTGACTAGGAGCCATGAGGTTGCAGGTTCAATCCCTGGCATCGTCCGGTGGGTTAAGGATCTGGTGTTGCCATGAGCTGTGGTGTAGGTTGCAGATGTGGCTCGGATCCCGCGTTGCTGTGGCTGTGGCGTAGGCCGGCGCTACAGCTCCGATTAGACCCCTAGCCTGGGAACCTCCATGTGCCACAAGTGCGGCTCTAGAAAAAGGCAAAAAGACAAAAAAAAAAATAGCAAACCCAGTCCTTTCTTTCTTTTTCTTTTTTTTTTTTTTTTTTGTGGCTGTACCCTTGGTATACAAAAGTTCCCAGGCTAGAGATCGAACCCGTGAAACAGCTGTAACCAGAGCCACAGCAGTGACAATGCCAGATCTCTAAACTGCTGAGCCACCAGGGAACTCCCAAAGGCAGTCCTTAAACCAGGCTTTGACACACACCTATGTCTCCTCATGCAACAAGCCTTGATAGACACAAGAACTTCAGGAAGGAAAAAACTGTAAATGTTCTGGTTCCTCGAACCAAACAGAAGCAGAAAGAAAGCTGAGCTGTAGGCTCTGTCCTTGGCCTCGGCTTACGTCTCGCTTCAGAGCTGGAAGCTGCAGTGCCGGGGCTGTGAGGCCTTAACCCAGAGGCCAGTGGCAGGTGAAGGCACCTGGAAGGTCCCTCCCTCCTCCTGTAACACAGTGAATGCACGTCTCCCAGGTTCAGTCAACCTGAGAAGCTTTTCCCCAAAGGGAGTGATACTGACAATTCACAAACGTGGGAAAAACAGAAGGCATATTTACAATGGAAAGCCATCTAACTCCTTTCTTTAGGAAGACGTTGCCACTCAACAATCTGTTCAGACAGTTGCCAAAAAAAAAAAAAATCCAACCATCTGAAATATCCTGCCATGCTAGTTTTTCCCTTTTCCAAAAATGCTATTTACTGAAGGAATCATCACATTTCCACTTTGGCTTTTAATCACAAAATAAAGCAAGGGGACTTATATGGGATGCACTGTCACCAGAAGTAGCAGGTATCAGGAAAGAAGGTATAAGAGACTGAGAAAAGCAAACGGAGTGGAGTGGAGAAAACAGACACTGAGGATCTGAAGATGTCTCTGGATAAAAGGGGAGCATAGCAGAAGGAAGAAGGCAACCAGCTGGAAAAGCCACGCAGAGTCCCTAATCATAGTCTCACCTATTTGACCCTTTTGGCCAAACCCCAAAATGGAAAGAACAAATGCAGCTGGCTTATTAACTGACAATCCCCACAAAACTTAGAAAAAGATGAAAAAATTACTGGAGGGCAAGCACATTCAGTTCTGCTCTAGTTCTCCTCTCTTCAGTCAACTACAACGTGTCTTGATCTCTGGCCCTGATTTATGTCCAAGGGCACAGGTGTCATCCACTGCAATGTCCCAAGGCTTTGATTCCAAGTTCTCTCCCAGCCTGCCCTTCACCCACCATTCGTTGGCATCCAGCTCTGACCAGGCATTAGAATGTGCTAGTCTGATTACAGGTGTCTCCTCTGACTTTGAACTATGTTCCCCAGATCCAGGCTGCAAGAAAGGAACCACCCAGAAGCACAGCCGACAGAATACTTTGCCCTTCAGGCCACTTTAAGGGCCAAGAACCCCCTTCAAGTCCAGATGCCCAAGCAGCCCAGCCGTCTCCAGCTCTGGTGCAACCCCGCCCACCACTCTACACAGAGTCGGAGGCACGCGACTAGACTCAGTCCCCACCGCGATCCATCCACCATCTGCCTCCATCAAGATGCTGCAGTAGGAATTCTCTCAGTGGCTCAGCAGAAATGAACCCAATTAGTAGTATTCATGAGGACACAGGTTCAATCCCAGGCCTCACTCAGTGGGTTAAGGATCCGGCATTGCCGTGAGCTGTGGTGTAGCTCACAGACGCAGCTCAGATCCTGAGTTGCTTTGGCTGTGTAAGCCAGCAGCTGTAGCTCCAATTCTATCCCTAGGCTGGGGACTTCCATATGCCTCAGGCACAGCCCTAAAAAAACTAAACAAAACAACCCTGTCTAACACCAGCCTTGACCAAAAAGCTTACTTTATTCACTTTAGCTACAAACCTCTCCATAAACAAGTTAAATGAAGCATTTCAGCCCAGCTTATCTTAGACCTAACATCGGAGGCAGGTGCAGGAGCCTGAAGTGCATAGGTGGGAGCAGATCAACACTCAAGCAGTTCTGGACCTCTGTCCAGTTGCTCTACGTGTTTGACGTGAAATCAGCGTCAGGGAGCAACGTTTGCAAACAAAAGCTCCAGAGCCAACACACTCCCCAGAAGAAGGCAATGGAAGCCTACAGAAGTTATGATGCTGCAAGACCACAAATTAATTTTTGATTCAGAAGAGGGGCAGAAGGAAAAGAATCAGCGAAGGGGTCAGAAAGCAGAGAGACTTTGAGAACAACAGCCATGGATCTTGGATGAGTGCGGCTGTGCGCCACCCTGTCCCTTGTACCCCTAGAGGAAACCCTGACAGAGGTTTGCTTTTATGAGATTTTGATTTCCATCAACCCAGCCTGGCACTCTTTGGAAGAAACATTATGTTTTTATCAGTGTCAGTCAGGCTGCTCTGGCCACTATCAACCTCGAGAGCCCTCAGGTTCTAAACAAAGGCATTTTATAGTGACAGTCTTGGGGTCACTACATTCTCTTATTCTGCTCGCTTGAGATTCTAGAATTCTGTTTTAATTGCAGGCAACTATGATGCTTCAGATGCAGGAAATCATTCCATTTCTTCCCCCCAAATGTGTGGTGTGGCATAGATTTAATCAACACAGGCAGGATGCTTTAAAACCTAAGGGGCTACGGAGTTCCCGTTGTGGCGCAGTGGAAAAGAATCTGACTAGGAACCATGAGGTTGCAGGTTTGATCCCTGGCCTTGCGCAGTGGGTTAAGGATCTGGCATTGCTGGGAGCTGTGGTGTAGGTTGCAGACGTGGCCTAGGTCCCGTGTTGCTGTGGCTGTGGTGTAGCCCGGCGGCTACAAGTCCAATTAGACCCCTAGCCTGGGCACCTCCATATGCTGCGGGTGTGGCCATAAAAGGACGAAAAGAAAAAAAAACCCTAAGGGGATAGGTTATATGGAAGGTTTTATGGAATATACTTTTTTAAGGGGTTAAGAAGAAAAGGAAACAGGAGTTCCCGCAGTAGCACAATGGGATCAGTAGTATCTCTGCAGCACCAGGACGCAGGTTTGATTTCTGGCCCAGCACAGTGGGTTAAAGAATCCGGTGTTACTATAGCTGTGGTTGTAGCAACTGTGACTCTGATCCCTGGCCTGGATCCCCCATAACGTATGAGGCAGTGTGGTGGCGGGGGGCGGAGAGAGGGAGAGAGAGAGAGGGAGAGAGAGAGAGAAGGGGAAAAAATAACCCTTATGATGCTTTGCTTCAAGCTCTATTTGCCAACCTTCAGCCAAAGTTCCTTGGAGAAAATGGCTAAAAGGAAGGATGGACGGACATATGAGGTTAGGTTGGGGAATGGACAGCGAAGGTGGGGGAGGCAGCACCGCGGCTGGCATGAAGGCAGAGACACTGCTCGGTCTCCCCTCTCCCACAGATAATCTCCAGTGCAACCTGTCACCACATGCGGAATTACACCACGACCCCTGGAGACGCCAGAGACACACTGGAAATCAGGAAAGAACGAAAATTAGAAATTTGCTGGAAACCAGCCCTGAAGAAAAAGATGTAAGAAATTCATTTTAGGAATAAGAAAATGGCTCAAGTTTCTATCTAACAGAGAAAGCCTCTCGGAAAGAGCCCACTTAGTTGCAAAGGCTGGAAGATGACTGGTAGTGAGAGGGGATGGTAGTAAACTTGAAAAGCATCCAGTCTAAATGATTTGTGCCCGAGCTCCACTGGGGTCATAGGGGCTCAGTCCAGATCAGAAACAGTCAGCGAGTCTCAGAATCAGAGTCTCACTTTTCTTTTCTTTTTTTTTTTTTTTGCTTTTTGTCATTTTATGGCCGCACCTGCGGCATGTGGAGGTTCCCAGGCTAGGGGTCTAATCGGAGCTGTGGCCACTGGCCTGCGCCGCAGCCACAGCAACGCAGGATCCGAGCCGCGTCTGCAATCTACACCACAGCTCACGGCAACGCCGGATCATTAACCCACTGAGCAAGGGCAGGGATCGAACCCGCAACCTCATGGTTCCTAGTCGGATTCGTTAACCACTGCACCACGACGGAAACTCCCCAGAGTCTCACTTTTCAAGCGGAGAAGAGGGAAGGAGAAAAGCAGGATGGGTGCCTTCGCTGTGTGCCTAGACATACACACCTCCCCCAGCCTGGATCCCGAGCCTGAATTTTTTTCTTTTGTTACAGAGGACATTGATAGAGCAACCGGCAAAGGTTAGTTACGTCTGCAGATTAGGAACAGGATTGTATTCATTTTCATTTACTGACTTTGACCACTATGCTATTTTTACACAGGAGAGTGTCCTTTGTGTTTCACTTTTTTTTTTTTTTTTGTAAGGCTGCACCTGCAGCATATGGAGGTCCCCAGGCTAGGGGTCGAATCAGTACTGCAGCTGCCAACCTACGCCACAGCCACAGCCACACCAGATTCAGGCAGCATCTATGACCTACACCATAGCTCACGGCAACGCTGGATCCTTAACACACTGGGTGAAGCCAGGGATCAAACCCTTGTCTTCACGGATACTAGCCAGTTTGGTTACTGCTGAGCCACTGTGGGAACTCCGAGTGTCCCTTTTTTTTTTTTTTTTAAAGGAAATGTATACTGAAAGATATAAAAGTAAAGATATATATCAAGTCTGCAACTTGTTCCTAAGTGGCTAGAATATTATAATAGGCTTATATATACAGAAAGAGGTGGTGAAGAAAATGTCATAAAATGTTAGCATTTGGGGAACTTGGAGATTTTTGAGAATTTTTCATCCTATTCTTGCCATTTCTCTAGAAATCTAAAATTCTTTTCAAAAACTGTAAAGAAAAAATAAATCCACACCTTTGCTGAAAAAATTATGATATGACCAAGACAGGGTCCCTGGCCCCAGTCTGGGGGAACATGGAGTGCGCTGGCTGCACTGTTCTGAAACGCACAGGGAATCCCAGGCTGCGGAAGGCATCTGCCCACCCCTCGCCTCAGCTCTGCCACGTAGCTGGGTGGCCTCAGACGAGACATTTAACCCTCTGAGCCTCATCATCTCATCCATATGATGGGCATAAAAATACCTACTTGGTGAAGGTTTCAGAAAATGTGTAGCAAAAGCCGGGAGTTCCTGTTGTGGCTCAGCAGTTAACAAACCCGACTAGCATCCGTGAGGATGCGGGTTCGATCCCTGGCTTCAGTCAGTGGGTCAAGGATCTGGCGTTGCCGTGAGCTGCGGTGTAGGTCTCAGAGGCGGCTCGGATCCTGCGTTGCTGTGGCGAAGGCCGGCAGCTGTAGCACAGATTGGAACCCTAGCCTGGGAACCTCCATATGCTGTGGGTGCTGCCCTAAAAAGAAAAAAAAAAAAAAGAATAGAAAATGAGTAGCAAAAGCCAAACACTGTAGAATCAGAACTCAGTAAATGATAGTGGGTAGCAAGGAAAGAAACCGAAATGACCCTTACACAGTCTGCTCATTTTCAGCCTCAGCGAAAGGGGGTGCGGGCGGCGCAGGGGACTGGAGAGAAGCATGAAATAGAGACCATCCCTCATAACCCAGCTCAACTTTCCATCACCTGAACTGCCTCGTTTCCCATTAATTAAGCGAGCCCTGGGCAACAAAGCTCAATGAGGTTTCAATTCATCTCTTAATTCTAATACTTTATAATAATACTTTATATCTGACATGAGCAATCTCAAGCCATTTTCACCTCTATCATTTAATTTAATCTTCCCTAATATCTTTTTATCTGCTTATCGATTAAACCCTCCTTCAAAAAGATTGGAGCATCCTACGAGAGTTTATTATTACCTCTAGCTGCTTGGTAAAGAACTAGAAATGGAGTTCCCACTCTAGCACAGCAGAAACAAACCTGGCTAGTAGCCATGAGGATGTGGGTTTGATCCCCGGCCTTGCTCGGTGGGTCAAGAATCCTGCATTGCTGTGGTGTAGACCAGCAGTTGAGGCTCCGATTCGACCCTTAGCCTGGGAACTTCCATATGCTGTGTGTTCCAGAGAAATGCTCGCACAGGTCCATGAGGGGACACATGAGAGGAGGGTGCCTGCCGCAGCCAGGTGGGCGGGGCAGAGAGCAGGAGGCTGCATGCATGTCCATCACAAGAGAGTGTAGGGTGAAACCCGGGGGATGCATCCCACAGGCACAGTTAGAAATAGTGGACTAGGAGTTCCCCTCGTGGCGCAGCAGAAACGAATCCGACTAGGAACCATGAGGTTGCGGGTTCGATCCTTGGCCTCACTCAGTGGGTTAAGGATCCGGCGTTGCCATAAGCTATGGTGTAGGTCACAGACAGGGCTCAGATTCTGCGTTGCTGTGGCTTTTGCACAGGCCAGCAGCTGTGGCTCCGATTAGACCCCTAGCCTGGGAACCTCTATATCCGTGCATGTGGCCCTACAAAGCAAAAAAGAAAAAAAAGAAAAGAATTAGCAGTCTAGATGCCGCATGGTAAGGGATCTTAAAATCACAACACTGAACACTGAACTATACCCAGGGAACTATACTCAATATCTAAACCAGGTGGATGTTTTCTCATTATGACAATTTCTACATAAGATCTCATTCTAAAATAAAGTGCTTAGGAGTTTCCTGGTCATGCAGAAGGGTTAAGGATCCGGCACTGTCACTACTGTGGCTTGGGTCCCAGCTGTGGCACGGGTTCAATCCCTGGCCCAGGAACTTCTGCAGGCCATGGCCAAAATAAGTAAGTAAATACATAAATAAATAAAGTGTTTAGTCCCCATGTGAGCTACATTTAATATCCTATGATAAACCGTAATGAATTAAGAATATGAAAAAGAATATGCATGTATTAGTCACTCTGCTGTACAGCAGAAATTAACAATGTAAATCAACTGTACTTCAATTAAGAAGAAAAAAAAAAACACAACAATGACAGCAAAATTCACAAACCGAATGCAACGCAGAACGGGGTGCCAGTAAGTCAAAGAGGAGCTCCACAGTATCATGAGAACAGGTTAAATTGTCCCTAGGATGGCATGTGGCTAATTGGTGAAACAGAAATAAAAAATCTATCCCAAGCTAGGTGGGGAAGGAGGGAGGGATAAATAGAGAAGCACTTGGATAAAGGGAGAGGTGGATGGATTTAAAGAAGAAAGCCATAAAAAAGAACAAAATAATGCCATTTGCAGCAACGTGGATGGAACTAGAGACTCATACTAAATGAAGGGAATCAGAAAGAGAGAGACAATACTGTATGATATCACTTATATCTGGAATCTAATATATGGCATAAATGAACCTATTTACAGAAAAGAAACAAACTCATGGATTTGGAGAACAGACTGGTTGTTGCCAAGTGGGAGGGGGAGCAAGTGGGAAGGACTGGGAGTTTGCAGTTAGTAGATGCAAACTATTGCATTTGGAGTGGATACGCAATGAGATCCTGCTGTATAGCACAGGGAATTATGTCTAATCACTTGTGATGCAACATGACAGAGGAGAATGTGAGAACAAGAATGTATATGTATGTATAAGTGGGTCGCTCTGCTGTACGGCAGAAATTGGCAGAACACTGTAAATCATCTATAATGAAAAAAAAAATTTACAGAGTTCCTTTCATAGCTCAGTGGAAATGAATCTAATTTCCATGAGGACGCAGGTTCGATCCCTGGCCTCCCTCAGTGAGTTAAGGATCCCATGTTGCCATGAGCTGTGGTGTAGGTTGCAGACGTGGCTTGGATCTGGCATTGCTGTAGCTGTGGCGCAGGCCGGTGGCTACAGCTCCGATTAGACCCCTAGCCTGGGAACCTCCATATGCCATGGGTGTGGCCCTAAAAAGACAAAACAAAAACTACAAAATAAAAAGAAAGGAAGGGAGGGAGGGCACCCACACGCACCCCCAGACCAAGCTCGTCTGCTGAGACAGGGTGGCAGGTCTTACCCGAGGCCCCGGGCCTGTGGCTGGGCTGGGCCACATGGTGCACGCTCTGCTGGAGCAGGCTGAGGCACTCGCCGAGACAGCTCAGGGTGGCCGCCGAGGTGGCTTTCAGGAGCAGCAGGTCCTGGTCCAGGGCGGTGAGAGGGCCGGAGCCTGGCAGAGACTCGATGGCGTGCACGAGGTTCTTCTGCTGTCCCTCCACCTGGTTCATCATCTACGGGGCGGGAAGACAGTGAGCCGATGAGAGGAGGAAGCCCTCCCTCAGACAGGTGGGGAGCCGGCACTTAAGCCGCGGGAGTGGAGAGAAGGACAAGGAGAGAAACTGCCCCATCCAGACCTCAAGTCACAGGAGCAGGAAAGAGCAACCTGAAGGGCACTCAGTGCGCGTCCGTCCTCAGATGAGGCAGTCCTGGTGAAACCTGTCCACGTCCATCTATCCAAATGCAAGCCTCTGCAGTTCCACTCATAGGAGAGTTTTTTTTTTTTTTTCATTTTAGGGCCGCACCCACAGAATATGGAAGTTCCCAGGCCCAGGGGCCAAACTGGAGCTGCAGCTGCCGGCCTACACCGCAGCCAGAGCAATGCCAGATCTGAGGCACAGCTGCGACCTACACCGTAGCCCACTGCAACGTTGGGTCCTTAACCCACTGAGTGGGTCAGGGATCGAACCCACATCCTCGTGGGCACTTGACCTGCTGAGTCGCAACAGGAACTCCCTCAAAGGAGAATCTGGGAATTTTAGAACTGAAAGGGACCGTTAGGGACATATGGGGGTGTCATTTCACAGATCACCTAAAAATAGAAGTTGCGTGACCATCTTTAAGGTCTTTGGCTTGCTACGGAAGGTTACTGCGACAGTGGACACGTGTGGCTTTGCCTCAGATCAAGGTTAATTCCTTGCTTTACCCCCAGTTCCAATCCTGGAGGTTCTATGCAAAGTTCAAGAAACAGCAGTGAAATCTGGGGCTGGCATTTGTGGGAGTGAGACCAGAGAGAAGCCAGTGCCAACCTACTCTGCCCCCAAAATGCTGCAACAGCCCGGACTTCCTTAACACTATGCTGAGTGCCAGGAGGAGGAGAAAAACCAGGAATTTTAGAGCCAGCCCTGCTCCATGGCTGAAGCTGTGACAAACCGGAAACCGTGGGTTGTGGCTTGGCTTCAGGTCATAAGCTAGGCAGGCAGCACACTAACTGTATCTCTGAATGGACAAAAGGGAGGAGAAAGGTACTCAACAACTAGAACATGACTTCGTGGTTAGCTTGCAAAATTCATCTCCCCCCTGTTTTACATCTTCTCTCACTGAACAAGGTGATGGGCCTACATCGCAGGGCTAGGAAATAAACAGGTTTGCTGATACATGGAGGGGCTCCATCAGTCCCCCCAAGGTCAGCATCAGAGGCAGGTACCAACTCTCATTGTCCAGACTCTGGTCCACAGTTCTCTAGGTGTCCCCCACAAAGCTGTCCTTAACCTGAAGCAATAGCTCCTACTTTGTTGCTGTCAGCCCTGGGGTTACCATCAGGAGGCCACCAGCTAAAGAGAAGCAGTCGTTCTTTAAGGCCCACTGGACACAAAACTCATCCCATGCTTGAGCTTCTTTTTCTATTTTCTTTTGAAGACAAATATCTGCTGTTTTCTATCACTCTGTGCAGTCATCCGTTTAAAAAAAAAAAAAAAACGCTCCTCCATCGCAATCCTATTTACCAAAATAGGTGCCATTACTTCAAAAAAGTTTTTTTTTTTAATTTTATTGGAGGATAGTTGACTTGCAATGTTGCATTAGTTTTAGGTGTACAGCAAAGTCAATCAGTTATACACATACATATATCCTTCTTTTTCAGAGCCTTTTCTCATATAGATTATTACAGAACACTGAGTAGACTACCATAGACCTCTGTATTAATAGACCTTGTTATCTATTTTATATACAGTAGTGTGGCTATGTTAATCCCAACCCCCTAATGAATTCCTCCTCCACCCACATTTCCCCTTTGGTAGCCACAAGTTTGGTTTCAAATCTTTGAGTCTATTATGGCTTCTTAAGTTTTTTGTATTAAATTCCGTATATTAGTGATTTCATATGATATCTGTCTTTTTCTATCTGACTTACTTCACTTAGTATGATAATCTCCAGGTCCGTCCATGTTGCTACAAATAGCATTATTTCATTCTTTTTTATGACTGAGTAGTATTCCATTGTGTACAGGTACAACATCTTCTTTATCCACCCCTCTGTTGATGGACATTCAGGCTGCTTCCAAGTCTTGGCTACTGTACATAGTGCCTTAATGAACACTGGGGTGCATAGATCTTTTCGAATTATGGTTTTCTCCAGATAAATGCCCAAGAGTGGGATTCCAAAAAGATTTTTTTTAATATCAACAGTAAACAATAAACAAAATCCTACTGTACAGCACAGGAAACTATATTCAACATCCTGTGATAAATTATAATGGAAAGGAATTTTTTTTAAAAAATGTGAAAAGAAATTAAACCTATTATCCACCCATTCTCTGGTGATGGAAATTCTTTTCTACAGATCACAGAGGTTATACTAGCCATTCTGGCTCCTCAAAACATACCTGGGACATAATAGGAGCTCAGTAAGAATTCATTTCTCTTCAGGTCTTTGATAGAGTCACCACCCCAGGAAAGCTTCCTGAATCATATCATTTACTTATTTTTTAAGCATTTTTCAAATTACAGTTGATTTACAGTGTTGTCAATTCCTGCAGTACAGCAAAGTGATCCAGTCATACACACATACACATTCTTTTTCTCATACCATCTTCCATCATGTTCTATCAGAAGAGACTGGATATGCTCCCTGTGCTGCACAGTACTACATTACTGCCCATCCATTCTAAATGTAAGTTTGCGCCTGATAACTCCAAACTCTCAGTCCCTCCCACTTCCTCCTCATCCCCCTTAACAACCAAAAGTCCTCTCCCTGTGTCTGTGAGTCTGTTCCTGCTCTGTAAACTTGTGCCACATTTTAGATTCCACATATAAGTGATATCATATGGGATTTGTCTTTCTTCCTGACTTAATTCACTTAGTATGAGAATCTCTAATTGCATCTGAACCATATAATACAAAATCACATGTCCACCCCAACCCCCGGCACTCCCATCCTTCTTCCCAACTCACTCTCCACAGTCTTTACCATCTTACAACCTCACTTCTCACTATTTACCATGTTCATTTGTGCTAATCTGTCGGTGCTGTTCACTGACGGATCTCAAACTATCGGTTGAACCAACGAATGAACGAACCCCTAGGCTCTGTCTTCTCTTACTGAGGTCCAAGAGAGTCCGCTAATGGCACCAAGTCTACAGAAATCATCACAGCCAATTAGCATGATATGGCTGAAGATGTGGTAAAAATAATACCTCCATTAACAGTTTAAGTCTGTTAAGAAATGGTTACATTTAACATTGAAAAAGGGAAAACGTAATTTGGGATTAACAGATACATACCACCATACATAAAATAGATAAACAACAAGGAATTACTGCATAGCACTAGGAACTATACTCAGTATCTTGTAATAACCTATAATGGAAAAGAATATATATGTATTACTGAATCACTTTGCTGTATATCTCAAACTAAAACAACACTGTAAATCAATTATACTTCAATTTAAAGAAATTTTTAAATTTTTTTAAATTTTGGGGTTCCCTTGTGGCGCAGTTGGTTAAGGATCCAGCATTGTCACTTGGGTTCAGTCTCTGGCTGGGGAACTTCTACATACTGCGGGCATGGTCAAAAGAAATTTTTCTTAAATTTTAATTGAAAGATAAAATGTTTTTATATCCCGTGACAGTCAACTCTGTCAACCACTCGCGTTTAGGGATAAGTCGATTTCAAGCTACTTGTAGTAAGCATTTCTGTAAATTCCCACCATAAAATCTTGTCTTAAGAAAATGATGTGTTGAAAGGGAAAAAGAAAATATAATGATGAAATGTATAGTGTATTACGCTCTTGACTATTACGGATGATGCCATAACGCTTAGGAGAAAAGATGAGTAAAATGAAGCCATTAACTATGGAATATATGTTTTTAATCAACGAAAAAGAAGACTGTGCTCCAATTACACAATATAGGATAAACACTTGTGATTTCACAAGCATTAACATAATATGCAAATCTCAGGTAATAAAAACACAAAATTGACTTCTAGAATCTTGTACTCTGGTACAACAGACACAGGTTCCAAGATGGAAGGCACACCTCTGCTCTCTGGAAAGTATTCAACAGCGTTTATGGAGGGTCTGTTGCCAGGGCTAGAGGCAGGACAGCCTTCGAAAGGCGACACCTGAACTGGCAGTGGGTGGACTGGATAGCTGCAACGATTCAGAATAACTGGCACTGAGTGTTAGGGGGTGGGGGCTTCACATGCCCCCCAAGTCAGGGCATAGCCCCACACAAGACCTTTCCTGCTCAAAATGCCAGCAGTGCCCCCCTTGAGTCACCCTATGCTACAGACACACCAGGGACTAGGCACCGGATGCATTTCAGCATCTTTCTTGGTAAACTGGGCACTAGAAGTAAAACGAGTCCAGCACAGTGCTTGACACACAGTAGGCGCCTAGAGATTCATTTTCTCCCCTTTGTCCATGTATTGCAAAACAGAACTCTAGTCTTGAAACACACAGTCGATGCCAGCCTTCGCTTACTATGAGCTTCATTAGGCTCCAAAGGAAATTGAATGAGGAATTTCTGGGTGGCCCATCAGTTTAATGCCTAGGATCCGTCGTTGTCACTGCTGTGGCTTGCGTTCAGTCCCTGACCCAGGAACTTCTGCATGTCACTGGCACGTTTAAGGAAAAAAAATATTTTTTTTAAAGAAAAAAGCAAACTGAATGAACCCTGAAAGCAATGTGAAAGGCCCAGCCTCCACGTGCTGTATGTCATGGTTACAACTGTTCTGACATTTCTATGTCCGCGAGGCACTGGTGAAGGACCTTCATCAGACTTTGGAAGAACAAGTTCTAGCTGTTTCCTTATCTAATTTTAACGAAGGGCACATATGAGAAGATGAATGTGGCATCACCAGAGCTGTATGCGATAAAGAAAAAAAAAAAAAAACACCAGCAACAAAGTTTTGTGCAGCAGCAAAGTCTCACGTAAGGGACAAAAACACCAGCAACCAAGTCTCCACGCGGCTCTCTCACCCCTGCAAGGTTCCCACAGGCTACCAGCCTCAGAACAGGTTGAACCACTAATTTAAAAAAGACACATGTTTCCTTTCTTGCTGGCATTTGGCTTCCACAGTCTGGCACATCACCCCATTGTAACGAGGGTGCAAAATGGGAACCCTGTGTTCAGAGACCCACTCCCTGGAAATGTCAGCTCCGAGGCTATGAAATAGACTAACTGTAGGTCAAATCCAATTTCACCATGAGAAAAAACTTCTTTTTGGGTTTTGCTTTTTTTTTTTTCTGGTCTTTTTAGGGCCGCACCCAAGGCACCTGGAAGTTCCCAGGCTAGGGGTCAAATTGGAGCTACAGCTGCCACCCTACACCATAGCCATAGCAACTCGGGATACGAGCCACATCTGCGACCTACACCACAGCCCACGGCAGTGCTGGATCCTTAATCCATTGATCAAGGCCAGGGATCGAACCTGCATCCTCATGGATACTATTTGGGTTTCTTACCGTTGAGCCACACTAGGAACTCCCAGGGAGAGAAAAATCCTACGGCCCAGTTCTCATAGCACAGAACGATAGCATATGTACCACAAAACCAAAGCACAGGGGAGGAGTTAGGAGTTAGGACTCAGCACTTTCACCACTGTGGCCTGGGTTCAATCCCTGGTCTGGGAACTGAGATCCCATATCAAGCTGCTGCACGCCAGGTCTCCCTCCCCCCAAAATCAAAACACAGGTTAATGCTAATGAAATCCGTGGCCACAGAGGTCATAATTTTATTTCGGTGAAGCTAAAACCAAAGCCAAAGGTAAAAGGCCAAAACCCCATGACCTCCAGTTCAATAAAGGGAAATCTGGCCGAAGAGGGAACTGGAGGGGGCAGTGAGGGGGCAGGGGCTTCACTCGCCTTGATTGCTTCAGACTGTCCTGACCTGCAGATGTTGTGCAGGTTTTGAGAGGGGCCTGAAAGGTCCAGTTCTGCCAGGCCAAACGTCATGAATACCAGCTCCTCACTCAACCACTAGTCGCCAAAGCATCAACATCAAGCACAGGTTTCTCCTTCCGACCTGGCAACGTCTCCTGGGCTCACAGACCCTGTTACCTTCGGTAACTCAATCCGTCCTGTTTGGAAGGAAACGAGGCAATTCGATGTCAGCCTCAAGGTGGCCTTGGTCTGGCATTTCTCCTCAGCCTGGCAGAATTCCAGAGCGCCTGCTAAGTTCCCCTCGGGGTCAGGGATCTGCCCTTGGCTAACTCAGGCACCCCTTCACTTGGCCAAAGTCCCCATCTAAGCTTCAAAGCCAGGCCTCAAAGATCTTAGAACAAAAGCTAACCAACAACCAATCAATCCATCAATCTCCCCCGCCACCGCCCCGACACACACACAAACTTACTGTAGCCATTAACAGAAATTTACGGGAGTTCCCTGGTGGTCTAGAGGTTAGGACTCCACAGTTTCACCCTTGCAGCCTGGGTGCAATCCCTCGTCTGGGAACTGAGATCCCACATCAAGCTGCCGCGCGTTGCAGCAAAAAAAAAAAAAAAAAAAAAAAAGATTTACTATTCCACTATCCTCATTAGCATTACGTTACTATTTCAGATTCCACAGAAATGACTTGATAGTTCCTTACAGAAGCTTTCTGAAACATCCATTAGCTTTGACAAAAGCCATCAACATACTGTGTGCACCCCAAAATTCATTAAATCCTCTTGTCTCAAAATCCCTGCTTTGTTTCCACCAATCCTTAGCTGTTGTATCTTGCTATGTATCTAACCAAGTCCCTGTATACTAAACCCAACTTCTAACTCAGATTCTGCCGCTGCCCTGTGAGGAAACACTGCCTTCCCTGCAGAGTGAACAATGAAATCCCTTTGCCTTGTTGACAGGTGCTGGTCTTGACATCTGGGAAGGCAACATTCGGATCTCCACAGTCTTTCTCCAAACTTCGGAGAGTTGGGGCCCAGTAAGTCCTGGCCTCACCTGAAAAATTTCTCCTTCCTGCTGCCTGGCTCATGTGACTCTCAGCCTTCCTCCTGCACTCCCTGGCCTTTATCTGCTGTTCCACCACTTGGCATAACATCCATCTGGAACATTAGCCTGCCAAGAACTTCCCAATAACAAGCTGTTGTTTCAAAAAAAAAATTTTTTTTTTTTTTTGTCTTTTTACGGCTGCACCTGCAGCATGTAGAGGCTCCCAGGCTAGGGGTCGAATCAGAGCTACAGCTGCCAGTCTACACCGCAGCCAGAGCAGTGCCAGATCTGAGTCATGCCTGTGACCTAAACCTGTTTTAAAATAGGGGGGAAATATACTATTATGGGTTGAATTGTATCCCTCCATAATTCATATACTGAGGAGTTTCCTGGTGCTCTAGCAATTAAGGATCCAGCGTTGTCACTGCTGTGGTGCAGGTTCGATCCCTGGCCTACGTATTTCCACATGCCACGGATGTGGCCAAAAAAAAAAAAAAAGAGAGAGAGAGAGACTCTTGCTAACATAGCAACTATATGAAGAGTTAGTTGTGTTAATTAGCACAAACATATAGATTATTTTTTCTCTCTGACAAGTCACAGTTTAACAAAATTCTCTGTAGGTAGATCTCAGCATAAATGTGCAATGGTTTTCTTAAATTCCTAGAGGAGGAATTGCTGGATGGAAGGGTATTTAACATTAATTTTTAACACTCTTGAAAAATACTGCCAAGTCACCTCTGGAAAAAAAAATTGTTATCAATTTATATTCTCTCAACAGTATGTGAGCTGTCTTCTTTCCTAGCACTCTCAAAAAATCATCGTTTTCTTGTAACCAATTTCATAGACAAAAAAACTTCCTGCAACCAAAACCAGTATTTTGTTTTAATTCACTGCCCATATATATTCCCTCACTAATACAGGGTAAAGAAAGGTTAAGAAATTTCCACACCCAACGAGTAGTAAATAAGCCCTAGAGACCTAATGCACATTATAATGAATACAGACAATAATATTATACACTATAATCATCAAAGGTGCTAAGTGACTAGAACTTAATTATTCCAACCACTAAAAAGAAAGGATAATTATGTATTATGACAGAGGTGGTAAACATCACTACAACGGCAATCCTATTATTCTGCATACATGCACCAAATCAACATGCAGTACACCTTAAATTTACACAATGTTACATGTTAAATATATTTAACAAGAAGTTTCCATATCCAGGAGTTTCCATCATGGCACCGCAGAAACAAATTCGACTAGGAACCATGAGGTTGCAGGTTCGATCCCCGGCCTTGCTCAGTGGGTTAAGGATCCGGCGTTGCCGTGAGCTGTGGTATCAGTCGCAGACACAGCTCTGATCCTGCGTTGCTGTGGCTGTGGCTGTGGCTGGCGGCTACAGCTCTGATTTTCGACCCCTAGCCTGGGAACCTCCATATGCCGTGGGTGCGGCCCTAAAAAGAGCAAAAAAAAAAAAAGTTTCCATATCCAGCAAAGAAAATTCAAGCAAATAAGACTAAGGGGGTTGGGGATTAGGAGTTTGGGACTAACACATACACACTACTACATATAAAACAGCCAGTCAGGGGAGTTCCCATGGCTGGCTCAGAGGTAACAAATCCAACTAGAATCCATGAGGACACAGGTTCAATCCCTGGCCTTGCTCAGTGGGTTAAGGATCCAGTGTTGCCATAAGCTATGGTGTAGGTCACAGACGCAGCTTGGATTCCATGTTGCTGTGGCTGTGGTGCAGGCTGGCACCTGCAACTGTGACTTGACCCCTAGTCTGGGAACTTCCATCTGCCGCAGGTGCAGCCCTAAAAAAAAAAAAAGAAATTAAAAAAAAAACTTTTTTAAATAAAACAGCTCATCAATATGGACATACTGTATAGAACAGGGAACGCTATTCAATATTCTGTGATGACCTCTATATAGGAAAAGGGTCTGAAAAAGAACAGACATAATTAAACGTGTAAGTGAAATCACTTTGCTGTACACCTGAGACTAACACAACATTGTAAGTCCACTCTACTCCAGTATAAAATAAAAATTAAATGCATTTCTAAAAAGACTACAGGGAGTCCAGAGAGCACGTTTCCTGCATCAGGTGAAGGCGGCACTGTGGACGGTGGGGTGGGCACTCGCGTAGGGCTGGGGATGTTCCCAGCAATGGAAGGAAAGCGACAGCCCTGGGCAGGGAGGGGACAGGGCGTCTGGGAGAAGCCAGGGGATCCAGAAAAGCCCAGGAAGAAGCCACAGTCCTCTCCCCCTCAAGGGTCCCGGGGACAAGCAAACAATGGGTAACAAGTTCCAAAGTCCCCACCTTGGGCCTAAGGGAGCAGTCTATGCAGACCTTGCCCAACTGCCTGGCCCGGATGCCACTGAGTGAAGGAGGACGTGTCCACCATTGCCAGGCTCACCAAACCCCACATCTGACCTGAGCCCACGTCCCTCCTCATCGACCTGCATCCGGTACAAAAGCCACAGTGGTCACAGCCACTGACGTGAGTAACAGAAGCAGGCCCATGTCACGTCTGGGCCCAGGGGCCAGGGGGTTGCTCTGCAGTTGACCGAGTGCCTCCTCACTCACCATCTCTTACCCTCCGATTCGACCTCCAGCCTGAGAACTTCCATACGCCATGGGGGCGGCCCTAAAAGACCAATAAATAAACTTATTATTTTAGTGCAAACCGAGAACATGACAACATAGTTCTCTCTTCCAGTTAAAATTAATTTCACTAGTGCCAATTATTTTCAAGAAAGAAATGTATCCCCAAAGGGCACTTGAAAGAGGGGAGAAAAAATTGGACAAGAATTTCACGCCTCCAGGCAAATCCTTTATAGCCTTTGAGCCCCGGCGAATGAAAACTCTGGAGAGACAAATGAATTTATCAGGAATCTGCTTCATTAATCTGAACGGAAAAACTCTGTGAAGGGGCAAGTCACCAGTAATTAATATTTATTGTATCCCCACTGGATAAGTGAACTGCAGTCACTATTTTCCGGAAGAGAGAATACAACTCCTGGGTACAAACTGCTTACAACGGACTCCTCGAGGTGCTCAAATATGAGAGAAAATTGTGATATGTAATACACCGTGCTTTAACAAAGAGTCGCACCCCTTGCAGGTGCTGTAATTTGAAATTGTTTTCCTGAAACAGAAATGAACTGGCCTTGGTGTTCCCATTGTGGCTCAGTGGTTAACGAATCCGACTAGGAACCATGAGGTTGCGGGTTCGATCCCTGGCCTTGCTCAGTGGGTTAATGATCCGGCGTTGCCGTGAGCTATGGTGTAGGTTGCAGACGCGGCTCGGATCCCGCATTGCTGTGGCTGTGGCGAAGGCCGGCAGCTACAGCTCCTGTTAGACCCCTAGCCTGGGAACCTCCATATGCTGCGGGTGCTGCCCTAGATAAGGCAAAAAGACAAAAAAAAAAAAAAGAAAGAAAGAAAAGAAATGAACTGGTCTGTATCCACCCTTCTCCTTCTCCACTCTTCCTCGTGACTCTGGCATCCACTGTTTACAAGTCTGTGGAAGAGTGTGTCGTCCCTGACCCCTACTTACATTAATAAACCTGCAAAAGGAATGAATAATTATTTCCATATGTGTCCAACTCCAGGGCCCAGCCTACTGATGGAATCACGAGTTAATCCATGATCACACTGTGAGAAGGGCTCACTGTGGCCCCGACCCCCTCCTTCTTGCTTTTATTTGTGATATGGTCTCATAATGCAAGGTCCGTGGGGTCCACCAGGCCTAAGGAGGTTTATAGAGAGACAAGGGTTCAATCCCCATCCTCTCTCAGTTTACACCTTTCCCGAGGATTTCCAACCTCTGGGCAACAACCCCAGGCTATGGTACCTCTTTTCTCAAATCAGGTTCACGGGTCTAATGCCTCCATTAACAAGCAGGGTTTTTTGTTTGTTTGTTGTTTGGCTGCGCCTGCAGCAATGTGAAAGTTCTAGGACCAGGGAGTGAACCCAGGCAGGCCACAGCAGGGACAATGCCAGGTCCTTCACCCACTGTGCCATCTGGGAACTCCTAATGCCTCCATTAACTTTGTGGAAATTAAAATTAACCTCACGGAACAATGGGCCCTGCCACAACACCAGCCAAGGTTCCCTTAAGAGCCCTCTGGAGGTTTCCTCATGCAGTTATGATTAAAATGGTTCTCTCGCTCCCTTTTATTGATTGATTGATTGATTGATTGATTGATTGTCTTTTTAGGGCCACACTCACAGCACACGGAGGTTCCCAGGCGAGGGGTCTAACAGGAGCTGTAGCTGCCTGCCTTCGCCACAGCCACAGCAATGCGGGATCCGAGCCGCGTCCACAGCTCACGGCAACGCCGGATCCTTAACCCACTGAGCAAGGCCAGGGATCGAACCCGCAACCTCATGGTTCCTAGTCAGATTCGTTAACCACTGAGCCACAACTGGAAATGTTTCTCTTTTTTCATGAGAATAAAGGCTTTTCCCATGACTATGACCCAACCTGGGAGATAAAAAGAAATGTCTGGCCCTGGCAATGACCTTGGAAAGTACAGGATCTGGAACAGAACTATGTGTAACTTTCGCAAAAGGTGGCTTGTGGGTATCACGTCCCTGCCTTCTCATGAAAATTTTACTTCCTTGGGCAGCTTTGCACCCCTTGACTTTCTCTCAAGGTTACGTCCTGCTGGAAATCCTTTTCTTCTCATTCCTCCAGGTTGAATCCTACTAAGTGTGCAATGTCTAGTTCAGGGCAGTGCTTTTCCATGAAGCTCTGCTCATCCTCCTGGGCAGAAGTCACCAGTTATCTCGCCTCCAAGCCTCCCAGAGCCCCCCCCTCCCTGTCTTCCCTTCAGCTCCTGAGGTCCAAGAAGCAGCCTGTGCGTCCCTTAGCACCTGGCTGGGGATGCCAAGTTTTCAGCGATGCACTAACTGCATCCCTGGGCTTTGGACCACTGCTTCAGTCTCTGGGTTTGTTCTTTCCCCGTGAAAATGCTCCACTTTGTTTTGACTTTTTATTTTTTTGGCAGCATCCACGGCATGCAGAAATTCCCAGGCTAGGAATTTCCACGCTCACACCGCAGCAGTAACCGGAGCCACAGTAGTGATCACACCTGATCCTTAACCCACTGAGCCATCAGGAAATTCAGATGGCTTTAGTTGTTATATTTGTGTCCATCGTGGGGGCTAATTTCGCCTAATTCGCGCATTTACACAAGGAAAATGCATTTTCTCCTTCAGTTCAAAAAATACTTAGAAATGACTCTCTCTTCTTAGACCACCTGTATGTTGTTAATTCACCAGCTTTAACCTCACCTTTTAGAAAAATGTACACTATTAGCTACTCTTCCGGATACTGTCTTTTGTTTCCCAACTGCAAAATAAATACAGACTCATTCTTTCCACACCTAAAACGTAAATACATTATTTCACCCCAGGGTTCAATTGGCTTTATTTTCGTGTAAATTTAGCAGCAGTAAAAGGGAACGCTCAGCCTGAGGAAATACTCGTGCTGCTGACTGCCTATGTTACCGTCCACTCCACTTCAAAGCTGCAAAACCCCAAAACCGTGTCTAAAAAATGCAATTCTCTAGCAAAAGACCAGTTTCAAGTCTTGCATCCAATGGAAATATTTGCTAAATGTTAATAGAAGTGCATTTATTTGGAGGAGCCATTTCCTCAGCTCTCCCATTGGCTAATCTGAAGAACACAGACCGTTTTTACTCTCCGTTGCTGCCCCCTGCTGACTGAAGGACGGACACCACGGCCAGACACTGCCCCCTCAGACCAAACAAGCCCACGGACCTGCTGGGTGCCCCCGACACAGCTCTTTAAGGAATTTATGAGTGGACACAGAAGACCAGGGCCCGATATAGGCCAGTGGTTCCCAAACGTTCACACTAAGCAACCCCACCTCATCCTGCGTGGACTTCCTGCTTTCACTAATTTGTCCACAGAAGAAAACCAGTGGCCCCAGCAAACATTCATCTAAATCCAGGCAAGAGCAAAGAAACATAGATAATGGCTAGACTCCAGTTAGGTTTTTAAGTGGTGAGGAGCTAGCTCATAGGTCTGTCCCCCCACCTCACCCAAGAGAGAAGGTTTTAGAATTCATGAACCCCGAGATGCTTTCTCAATGGGCTTCTCAGGTGGTCTGGTACCCACAAAATGTATTCAGTAACAGGGTTATTTATGCCTGTGAGCATTTTCCCCCCAAGGAAAGAGTCCTCAGGCTTTCATTAGATCTTCAAAGGGGCTTGTGGCCAACAGTATATCAATCAACAAACAAAACTAAAATCTGTCAGCCAAGGGATGTCAGACTAGTAACTCTTGGTACAGATGAGCTGAAGGTAAAGAGACGCCATGCTCTCCCCATCCTACCCTGAGTCTTCCATTCAGATTTAAACTGAAAAAAAAAAAATCTATTCTTTTCTTCCATGCTGACCCCTCTAACCCCCCAACATCAGCCCCATCAACAATTTTTTTTCTTTTTTCTTTCTCTTTAGGGCCACACCTGCGGCATATGGAGGTTCCCAGGCTAGGGATCGAATCAGAGCTACAGCTGCTGGCCTACACCACAGTCACAGCAACACGGGACCTGAGCAGCGTGTGCAACCTACACCACAGCTCATGGCAACACTGGATCCTTAACCCACTGAGTGAGGCCAGGGATCGAACCTGTAACCTCATGGTTCCTGGTTGGATTCGTTTTCACTGTGCCACAATGGGAGCTCCCCCATCAACAATTTTAAAGATATTAAAAAAAAAAAAGGCAACCACAACAGACTGTAACTCTTAGCCATTTATCCTGCATGGTCAGTTCTCCTTAGCAAACAGGTCAGCCTCTGTGTACAAAGCTGGTGTGAGAAACACAACAAGGTCATCATCTGACACTTGCTACGTTATAACCTCTAGAAATTGATTGGCTAAAGTGCCTACAAGCACTAATCTAAGTTCAGGTCAGAGAAAGTTGATAACACGTGAATAAAAAGGGGAGAGAGCGCGCAAGTTCCTACCTAGTGAATCTGCTTCACGGTGGAGGAAGCGTCTCCCCCAAAACCCCGACACCCCCACTCTGGGAAGCAGCGGAGTTTAGGGTCCGTGAGTCCAGGCACAGGACCGTTTACCAAGTGTGACTTGGGCATGGTGTTTACTCTTTCTGGGTCTCAGTTTCCTCAAAGGCAAAATGGGGTTCAGAACAGTTCTTACGGCAGAAGCACGTGTGAGGAATGGATTCGTCCATCACGTGAATCACTGACAAATGTCCCTAATACAGAGCGTCACACAGGTGTGGGCAGCTGCCGCTGTTTCCACTCTTGCCACCACGATTGTCATCCTGCAGATTAAATGAGACTGTGTGCAGCAAGCTTAAAACATGGATAGGCAAGTAGGAAGATGAACAGATGTTAACAACAGCCACGGCGAGCACCACGAGAAAATGAACGCAGAAGTGGAATTTCTTCCCTATAGACTTCATCAGACATCATGAAGCCTGTTTAAGAGGCAGCATGGTCAGTGTCTAACACATTACACAACTCTCGGAGAATCCTATTGGAGATGCCTTCTCTATTTTAGTTATTTATTTTTGGCCATGCCTGCAGCATGCAGAAGTTTCCAGGCCAGGAACAGAACCTGTGCTGCAGCAGTAACCAGAGCCACAGCAGTGACAACGCCGGATCCTTGGCCTGTTAGCGACCAGGGAACTCCTGCCTTCTCTATTTTTAAAAATAACTTCCCCTAATTAATTGCAGTCAAGTTGCATTATTCACAGTAGCTATATTCAACAAAGTCGCAGCGAACACTTAATTAGGGAACACTGGACCATCACTGCTAAAATACAGTGTGATCCCCGGGAGCCTGCAGTGACATTTGGTCCACCAATAGGTCTGTCTGCCAAGGTCCTTGTAAAACAAGCTAGTTTCATTAGTCTCAGAACCTAGCTTTTCCATATAATCCTTTTCTCATGGAGCATCTAGCAGCTATAGTCAATTCCCATTATTCACAGTAATTATGTTCTATAAAGTCACCAACAGTGAATTAGCCAATGCTGAGCCGTTATTCCCAGGGCAAGTATGTGTGTATGAGCGTGAGCACACCTGCATGCATATTTATCTAGCCTAGATTACAATCCTAAATGCTATAAATAATTCAGCCTGGTAGGTTCTATTTTCTTTATTTTACAAAAGCAAAAATAAGGTTTTAAAGTGTTAAGTCACTCATCTGGGGCCACCCTACTACCACGTGCCCGAGCTGGGATTCAAACTCCAGCCGACTGGCCTCAGGTGTGGAGGCTCCAGAGTGAATCACCCCTCCCGTCTCCAGCCTCTGGTCCCCTTGACCACAGCGATCACACGACAGCAGAATACTGCCTCCTGGGACCTCAGATGAAAAGGAGGATAACTCTTTTGATATTCTGTCTGCAAATCATGCAAAACCTCTGTATCAGTTTTGGAATTTCCCATACACTTGAGCAAGTAGGAAGATTCGCAAATATAGAATCCGTGAATACTGAGGATCAGTTATATGTTTTTAAATTATTAAAATATTTGGAGGGAGTTCCTGTTGTGGCTTAGCATTTGCAAACCTGACTAGTACGCATGAGGATGCGGGTTCGATCCCTGACCTCGCTCAGTGGGTTAAGAAACCGGCGTTGCTGTGAGCTGTGGTGTAACTTGCAGATGCGGCTCAGATCATGAGTTGCTGTGGCTGTGGCGTAGGCCAGCAGCTAAAGCTCTGATTCATCCCCTAGCCTGCGAACTGACATATGCTGTGGGTGCGGCCCTAAAAATAAAAATATATATATATATATATATATAGATATTTAGATATTTAGATATTTAAATGTATATATATATATTTAGATATAGATAGATTATTTTGAAAACCTAGAGGAGAGACTTTATTTTTTAAAGTCTTTCTCGCTCTCCTGATCTGTACAACCTGTCCAACTCAGCAAATTTAACATTTTGAACATGGTATCACTTTTTGAAATATGGGAGCCAGCCAGCGTCAGGCAAGAAGGGTTGACCATTTTCCTGACCCTCGGTAGCAGAACCAAAAATTTCTTTGGCTTTCCGTCCCATAACAATGCTGTCTACTACTCTTTCTAAAAATGGGTCACCATCTCACAAGTCCACAAATCTAGCTGTTTCTCCATGTCTTCGGTATTTCTTTTTCATTTTCAAGAGTGGACTCCTATACAGATTGTCAGACTTCATCTTTATTTTTCTGAATATACTGTAGTTTTACTTTATGAACATTGAAACTGCAGACAGCAACATTATAACCGACACTGGCACAAAGCTTACTGAACACATGTACTTTCTCCATCAGGCACATTACAGCCTTCTTGCATTTAGAACTCACCAGCACTTCAGCACTACACCTAAGGGCCATTTAAAACAGCAAAATCAGGAGTCCCTGTTGTGGCACAGTGGAAACAAATCCTACTAGTAACCATGAGGTTGTGGGTTCAAGCCTGGCCTCGCTCAGTGGCTTAAGGATCCAGCGTTGCTGTGAGTTGCAGGGTGGGTCACAGACACAGCTCGGATCCTGCCTGGCTGTGGCTGTGGCTGTGGCCGGTAGCTATAGCTCCAATTTGACCCCTAGCCTGGGAACGTCCACTTGCCGTAGGTGTGGCCATAAAAAGCAAAACAAAAACAAAACCCACAGCAAAATCAGGAGTTCCCACTGTGGCACAATGGAATTGGCAGCATTTCTGCAGCACCAGGGCATAAGTTTGATCCCCAGCCTGGCACAATGGGTTAAAACTGCCGCATAGG
>PVHT021183699.1:18076801-18095568 GCA_004024745.2 Catagonus wagneri
ATGCAACACTATGCCAATAAAATGGAAAACCTAGAAGAAATGGACAAATTCTAAGAAAAGTACAATCTTCCAAGACTAAACCAAGATGAAATAGAAAACATGAATAGACCAATCACAAGTTCTGAAATTGAAACTGTGATTTAAAAACTTCCAACAAACAAAAGTCCAGGACCAGATGGCTTCAAAGGCGAATTCTATCAAACAGTTAGAGAAGAGCTAACACTTATCCCTCTGAAACTCTTCCAAAAAATTGCAGAGGAAGGGACACTCCCAAACTCATTCTATGAGGCAAAACCATCACCCTGATACCAAAACCAGAAAAAGATACCACAAAAAAAGAAAATGACAGGCCCATTTCACTGATGAACATAGATGCAAAAATCCTCAACAAAATACTAGCCAACTGAATCCAAAAATACATTAAAAGGATTGTACATCATGATCAAGTGGGATTTAACCCAGGGATGCAAGGATTCTTCAATATCTGCAAATCAATCAGTGTGATACACCATGTTAACAAACTGAAGAATAAAAACCATATGATCCTCTCAATAGATGCAGAAAAAGCCTTTGACAAAATCCAACACCCATTTCTCATCAAAACCCTTCAGAAAGTGGGCATAGAGGGAACCTACCTCAACATAATAAAGGCCATCTATGACAAACCCAGAGCTCACATCATTCTCAATGATGAAAAGCTGAAAGAATTCCTGCTGAGATCAGGAACAAGACAGGGATGTCCACTCTTGCCACTACTATTCAACATAGTTCTCAAAGTTCTAGCCACAGCAATCAAAGAAGTAAAAGAAATAAAAGGAATCCAAATTGGAAAGGAAGAAGTAAAACTATCACTGTTTGCAGATGACATGATACTATACCTAGAGAATCCTAAAGATTCTACCAGAAAACTGTTAGAGCTCATCAATGAATTTGGAAAAGTTGCAGGATACAAAATTAATACACAGAAATCAACTGCATTTCTATACACTAACAATGAAAGATCAGAAAGAGAATTCAGGGAAGCAATCCCGTTTACCATCTCATCAAAAAGAATCAAATACTTAGGAATAAACCTACCTAAAGAGACAAAAGACCTGTACTCTGAAAACTATAGGACACTGATGAAAGAAATCAAGGGTGACATGAACAGATGGAAAGACATACCATGCTCTTGGATTGGAAGAGTCAATATTATCAAAATGACTATACTACCCAAGGCTATCTACAGATTCAATGCAATCCCTATCAAATCACCACAGACATTCTTCACAGAACTAGAACAAATATTTTAAAGTTTGTATGGAAACACAAAAAACCCAGAATAGTCGAAGACATCCTGAAAAAGGAAAATGGAGATGGAGGAATCAGGCTCCCTGACATCAGACTATACTACAAAGCTACAGTCATCAAAACCGTATGGTACTGGCACAAAGACAGAATATAGATCAGTGGAACAGGATAGAAAGCCCAGAATTATACCCACACACTATAGCCAACTAATCTATGACAAAGAAGGCAAGAATATACACTGGAGAAAAGACAGAGTCTTCAATAAATGGTGCTGGGAAAACTGGACAGCCACATGTAAAAACATGAAACTAGAACACTTCCTAACACCATGCACAAAAATAAACTCAAAATGGATTAAAGATCTAGATATAAGACCAGATACTCTAAAACTCTTAGAGGAAAACATGGGCCAAACACTCTCCGACATAAATGAAAGCAACATCTGCTCAGATCCACCTGTCAGAGTAATGACAATAAAAAGAAAAATAAACAAACGGGACTTAATTAAACTTCAAAGTTTCTGCACAGCAAAGGAAACACTAAACAAAACAAAAAGACAACCCACAGAATGGGAGAAAATATTTGCAAATGAATCGACTGACGAGGGATTAATCTCCAAAATTTACAAATACCTCCTACAGCTCAATACAGTAATAGCAAACAACCCCATCAAAAAATGGGCAGAAGATCTAAACAGACAGCTCTCCAAAGAAGACATACAAATGGCCAAAAAACACATGAAAAGATGGTCACCATCACTCGTTAGAGAAATGTAAATCAAAACCACTATGAGGTACCACCTTACGCTAGCCAGAATGGCCATCATCAAAAAGTCTATAAACAATAAGTGCTGGAGAGAGTGTGGAGAAAAAGGATCCCTATTACACTGTTGGTGGGAATGCAAATTGGTGCAACCACTGTGGAAAACAGTATGGAGATTCCTCACAAAACTCAAAATAGAATTACCATTCGATCCAGCAATCCCACTCCTGGGCATCCATCCAGAGGAAACCATGACTCGAAAAGACACATGAACTCCAGTATTCATTGCAGCGCTCTATACAATAGCCAGGTCATGGAAACAACCTAAACGCCCATTGACAGAGGAGTGGAAAGGGAAGATCTGGTACATATACACAATGGGATATTACTCAGCCTTTTAAAGGAACGAAATAACAACATTTATAGCAACATGGATGGACCTAGAAATTATCATGTGAAGTGAAACCAGTCAGACAATGAGACACCAACGTCAAATGCTACTGCTTACATGTGGAAACCAAAAAAGGGACACAATTAATTTCTTTGCAGTACAGATAATGACTCACAGACTTTGAAAAGCCTATGGTTTCCAAATGAGACAAGCTGGGGGGTGGGGAGATGCACTGAGGGTTTGGGATGGAAATGCTATAAAGTTGAGTTGTGATGATTTTTGTACACCTATAATTACAATAAAATTCATTAACGGAAAAAAAATAAAGGACACAACAAGGAAACATTCATAAAAAAACATTTGAGTAATTATATATATACATGTTATGGAATTCAAAAATATAAAAAAGTAAAATAGAAAAAAAAAGCACTTACAGCAAATTCTTGTTTTGCTCACTCACCAGCAGTTCCCATTTCTTTTCCCTTGCTGACTTCTACTAAACAGCCAGTACTTTTTCAGCCTCCCTTAAAACTGAGTGTGGCCATGTGACACAATGCTGGTCAATGAGATCCAAATGAAAGGGTGAACCAATAAACATGTTTACATATCTTCAATGAAGGAAAGAAAGGAAGAGAGAGGAAATGGAAGAAAACAGAAAAATCCTTCCTTTCATCCTGCACCTTTAAATATACATATAGATAGATACATACATACATACATATTCCTTCCTCATCTCTCCATCAATATTCTGGAAAGAGCAGACTTTCCAAAGTAGACCCCTGGGTAGACTTACCCAACATTCATCTCTTCCTGCCTAAGCTTCCAGTTTGAAATCCACTCCATCCCCAAGAGTCCTACGTTTGTGGGATGATAACCCCATTCCCAGACTGTACTCATTCTCCTTGCTGACATCATTGGTTCAGATAAAATGGTTTATGCAAATTTGAAATTGCCCTGGCCATGGGGATTAGGTCATGAAGGGTCAAGATAACTTGGTTTTCTTCTCTAAGAAAGCCTCCAAAAAGTCACCCACACACTTTTGCCTTTTGGATCTTGTGTTTTTCTGAGTTAAGGCCTGAAATTGATGCAGTCATTTTGTCACCAGGAGAAAAAACAGACTCGAAATACTCTGATACAATGGAAAGCAAAATTACAAGATGAGAATAAACTATTTATTTATTTAAAAATATATATATAGAGAGAGAACTACCATATGATCCTCCAATCCCACTCCTGAGATCATCCAGACAAAACTATACATACACTCACACGTTCACTGCAGCGCTATTCACAATAGCCAAGACACAGAAACAACCCAAGTGTCCACTGACAGAGGAATGGATAAAGAAGATATATAGTACATATACCCAATGGAATACTACTGAGCCATTAAAAAGAACAAAATAATGCCATTTGCAGCAAAATGATCCTACCGAGTAAAGTAAGTCAGTAAGAGAAGGACAAGGAGTTCCCATTGCAGCTCAGCAGGTTAAGGACCTGATGCTGCCTCTGTGAGGATGTAGGTTTAATCCCTGGCCTCACTCAGTGGTTAAGGATCTGGTATTGCCGCAAGCTACAGCACAGGTCACAGGTGTGGCTTAGGACCAGTGCTGCTGTGGCTGTGGTGTAGGCCACCAGCTGAAGCTCCAGTTCACTCCCTGGCCTGGGAACACTCCTATGCTGCAGGTGCAGTCATAAAAAGAAAAAAAAAAGGGGAGGGGGGGAAGAAAGACAAATACCATATGGTATCATTTTTTTCAAGTTTATATGATTTTTATTTTTTCCATTACAGTTGATTTACAGTGTTCTCTCAATTACTACTGTAGGGTATATATATATATGACTGTATATATGTATGTATGACATACATATGACACACGCATATATTCTTTTTCTCACATTATCCTCCATCACATTCCATCACAAGTGACTAGATATAGTTCCCTGTGCTACATAGCACGATCTCATTGCTTATCCACTCCAAATGCAATAGTTTGCATCTACTAACCCCAGACTCCCAGTCCTTCCCACTCCTTCCCCTCCCAGTTGGCAACTACAAGTCTGATCTCCAAGTCTATGTGTTTCGTTTCTGTGGCAAGGTTCACTTGTGCTGCATATTGGATTCCAGATATAAGTGATATCATATGGTATTTGGCTTTTTCTTTCTGACTTCACTTAGTATGAGTGTCTCTAGTTCCACCCGTGTTGCTGCAAGTGGCATTATTTTGTTCTTTTTTTATGGCTAAGTAGTATTCCATTGTGTATATATACCACATCTACTTAATCCATTCATTTGTCAATGGACATTTAGGTTGTTTCCACGCCTTGGCTATTGTGAATAGTGCTGCAGTGAACATAGGGTGCATGTATTTTTTTCAATGAAAAGTTTTGTCTGTGTATTTGCCCAAGAGTGGGATTGCTGGGTCATATGGTATATTTATATGTGGAATCTAAAATGTGTTGGGAGTTCCCATTGTGGCTCAGTGGTTAACAAATCCGACTAGGAATCGTGAGGTTGAGGGTTTGATCCCTGGCCTTGCTCAGTGGGTTAAGGATCCGGCGTTGCCATGAGCTGTGGTGTAGGTTGCAGATACGGCTCGGATCCTGCATTGCTGTGGCTGTGGTGACGGCAGCTACAGCTCCTGTTAGACCCCTAGCCTGGGAACCTCCATATGCCGCGGTCGTGGCCCTAGATAAGGCAAAAAGACAAAAAAATAAAATAATAAAATAAAATGTGGTGTAAACAAACCTATCTGTAAAAGAAATAGGACCTCCCTGGTGGCTTAGTGAGTTAAGGATCAGGCATTGTCACTGTTTTGGCTCAGGTACATGCCACAGGCACAGCCAGCCACACATACACACACACGGAACAGCAGAAACAGATTCACAGACATAAGAAAACAAACTTGCCAAAGGGAAGGAGGGAGGGAGAGGAATGGACGGGGAGTGTGGGGTTAGCAGATGCAAATTACACTTTTAACAGATTAACAACAAGGTCCTACTGTGTAGCACAGGGGATTCTATCCAGTCTCCTGGGACAGACCATGATGGAAAATAATGTTTAAAAAAGAATGTAAAAGTAAGTGTAACTGAGTCCCTTGGCTGTACAGCAGAAATTGGCACAACATGGTAAATCAACTATACTTTAATAAAATATTTTGAAAGCCTAGAGCTATCAAACTAATACAAATAAAATCAAAAGGAAACACACAGTGTCGTGTGTGCACACACGAGTGTGAGAGTGTGTGTGTGTGATTCTATGAAAACACTGCTCTCTTCCCTTTTCAGGCAACTGCAGGCAGCTGATAACTCAGAAGAGACACTTGTTATTCAGCGCTATCTCTACTTCAAAACAGCTTAAACTGGCTCAATTATTTTAAAGTTCTGTGATGAATAGTAAATTGGAACAATCTTTACCCTTGCAGTTATTCAAGTTCAGAAAAATATGCTCTAAGACATGCCCCTTCAGCTTTAAAGATATTGATTTTGATGTAGAATAAAGTCTCTAAAATACATTTTTTTCTGGGTAAATCATGCTCTGGGCAGCATTTACACAACAAATTGGATTTCACAGTTCAAATCATCATTTTAGTGGCTAAATGATGTTCACCTACGAATTCCACTCTGCTACCTTTAAGTGGTGTCATTTTCTTCACAGTACACAGAGGTGATTTGTTTTCAAGGTTAAAGTTTCTGGGTAGAAAACCTGGGAACACATCTTTTTTTTTTTTTTTTTTTGGTCTTTTTTATAGCTGCACTACAGCATATGGAAGTTCCCGGGCTAGGAGCTGAATCAGAGATGTAGCTACCAGACTACATCACGGCCACAGTCACATCACATCCAAGCTGCAACTGCGACCTACACCACAGCTCACGGCAACACCAGATCCTTAACTCACTGAGCGAGGCCAGAGGTGGAATCCACATCCTCATGGACACCAGCCAGGGTCATTACAGCTGAGCCACAACAGGAACTCCGTATTTTCTATTTCTTGAAGAGACAAGGCCTGCGGGTCTTACATGGGGTCTAGCATTCTGGATTTGTCTGACTGCTCCCTCCTTAAGTATCGTTTAACTGCCTCTACATCCCCTGCACTTTCTGGCAACCCGAAGGTAGGACTAAAGGTTTGATGAGGTTTGGATCAGGGGTGGTGGGCATCCTAAGTGTAACCGAGGCTGCCCTGTGGTGTCACATCAGCACGCATTATCTTGCATTATCTTCTCGAGTTGTCCTTCCATGAACACGAGTGGCGCTAGGTGTGAACGCTTGAATAAGGTGGGGACTGTCAGCTACCTTCCTTGCATGTCACAGTTTCACTTTTGCAGTTAGCAAGTACTCTTCAGCATCTTACAAACGCACACACAAAACTCACCAAATACACCTTAACGGATATCCCGTCTCCTGACACCCTCTGGCTGACGGATCTGGAATTCCTTAACAGCCTTGCCTGCATCTGTTATTTCTCAGGGAATTGCAAAATGGTGATTTTCTCATTCTCTCATGCTCTCTACATTGATTAGCTGATATTTTCCCTCCCCACCACCTGCCACTTTTCATTTTTGCTCTCCCTACAGACTCCAGTATTACCTTTTCTATTGCGAATGAAAGAAACCATAGCCACTATTGCCTTTCCGACACACATCTATGAGCCTTTGCACACTTCCTGTCAGCCAGCCTATAAAGTCCCAGGCTTATTCTGTACTTTCCCTGTTCCAGACCAAGTCAGCCGTTTCAGTGTTGGAGACTTTGAATAAAGGAGAGACATTATCTGACTCTTTAATTGATCCCTCCAGGTGCTGGAACGAGAACAGTGCTATGAGTGAGGGTGGAGGCAAGGAGACCAGTAACCAGGCTCTTCTCACTGGCATCCAGGTGAGATGCTGGTTATATTTTGATGGAAGAGACAATGGTATTATTCTTACAATTCTGATGTGGAATATAAGAAAAAAATGGAATAAATGGCAAAGAATGACCTCCAGGTTTGGAGACTGAGCCACTGGAAGGATGGGGTACCCCTTTATTAATATGGAACGAGGAAAGAAGATACATAGCTAGCCAACAGGCACACGGAAAGAGGCTCAAGTTAGCTAAGGGTTAGAGAAATGCAAATCAAAACCACAATGAAGCATCACCTCATGCCAGGGAGAATGGTCATTATTAAAAAGTCTACAAATCATAAGAGAGAGTGTGGAGAAAAGGGAACCTTCCTATACTGTTGGTGGGAATGTTAATTGGTCAGCCACTAGGGAAAACAGTATGCGGTTCTTCAAAAAACTAAAAATAGAACTACTATATGATCCAGCAGTTCCATTCCTGGACACATATCCAGCAAAGACAAAAAATATATAGTCTGAAAAGATATTATTCACCTCCGTATCACTGAAGCACCACTGACAACAGCTGAAACATGGAAGCAACCTAAAAGTCCATCAACAGAGGAGTGAGTAAAGAAGATATGGCTTATATATGCAATGGAATACTATTTAGTCACAAAAAGAATGAAACAATGCCATCTGCAGCAACATGGATGGGCCTACAGATGACCATACAAAGTGAAGTAAGACAGAGAAAGATAGATACCACATATCACTTACACGTGGAATCTGAAAGTATGACAAAATGAACTTTTTTACAAAACAGAAACACACTCACAGACATGGAAAACAAAGTTATGGTACCAAAGGGGAAAGTGGGGTGAGGGATGAGGTGGAAGTTTGAGAATAACAGATACAAACTATTATACATACATGGATAACAGACAAGGTCCTACTTACAGACCAGGGAAGTACAGTCAATATCTGGTAATAAATTCTAATGGAAAAGAATATGAAAAAGAATATATATATATGGTGTGAAACAAAAACATGAGAAGAGAGAGAAGTGAGTTGTTGGTATTGTTTGCGGTACATGGGAAAGATGTGGAAGAATTCGAAAATTCAGTTTTGGCTACAAGAATGTAGTTACCCGAAGATACAAACTAGGCAACCAACTGGTGATGTAACAAAGCTGCTTGATGGCTGAGCACAAGGATGGTCATCAAGTAAACTGTGGAAAAGATCACCAAAGGGATGACTAATGACAGGAGAAACACCAACACTTTAGAGACTGAGATATGAGAAGGAACTAGCCACAGAGACTAAGAGGATGGAGTGACCTGTGAGTGGGAGAAGAGGCATGGTGTCCTGGATGCTAAGGGGGGACAGTGTTTCAAGGAGGAGGTGATCTGCTGAATCCAATACCGCTGACTAGCACCTGGAATGAGGACCAGGCACTGACCACGGAATTCAACGACCTGGAGATCACTGGTGATCTCGATGAGCACAGTGTCAGTGGAAACTGTGGAGAAAAAGGCCTTAATAGGAAAGGCTTAAGAAAGACTGGAAACAATGAATACAGACAAGTGTTTTGAGAAGTTTCCTTAAAGAGGAGCAGAAAAATGACCCAGATTTGGAGAGAGAGTAAGGGGTCAAGAGAGGGTTGATTTTATTCTTGGTCGTGCTTGAAGCACATGGAAGTTCCCAGGTCAGGGATTGAACCTGCGCTACCACAGCGGCTCAGCCACTGCAGTGACAATGCCAGCTCCTTAACACACCGAGCCACCACAGAACTCCCAAGAGAGGATTGTGGTGCTTGTTTTTGTTTTTAGTTTTATTGGAGAATAGTTTATTTAAAACACTGTGTTAGTTTCAGATGTACAGAATAGTAATTCAGTTATATATATACATCTATCCATTCTTTTTCAGGTTTTTTTCCCAGTATAGATTATTAGAGAGTTTTAAATAGAGTTCTATGTGCTATACAGTAGTTCCCTGAAAGAGAGGGGGTTTTAATATGAAAAGAGTTACAGCTGGTTTGTATGATGATGGGAATGAAGCAGAATTTGCCAAAGATGTCCCTCTACATGAGGACATGTAAACTGAAGGCAGTTGAGGAGCAGATGATGATGATGATCTTGTACAAGTTCATAGGCCAGGAATTGAACCCAAGACATAGCAGTGACAATGCCAGATCTTTAACCCACTGAGCCAACAGGGACCTAGTCAAGAAGATTCTTAATCACCCTCTAGACTCTTATCAGCCTGAGATGGCACTAGAGGAATTTATATAACAAACCTTACAATCACCCACTACTTTCCCCCACATAGTTACCTTTACACAAGGTGCAGCCCTTAGATGGCTCAAAGTCCTTTTCTTTTGCCTGTTACTTCACAAAAACAGTTATTTTACTATTCTGAGAGGGAAGTTAATAGCAATACAATTTTACCTCAGGAGACAAGAAAATTCCCAAATAAACAACCTAACCTTACACCAAAAGCAACCAGAGAAAGAACAACAAACAAAACCCAAAGTGAGCAGAAGGAAGGAAAATTTAAAGATTGGAGCAGAAATAAGTGAGATAGAAACAAAGAAATCAACAGAAAAGATCAATGAAACTAAAAGCTAGTTGTCTGAAAAAAAAATTGATAAACCTTTAAGCCAAACTTATCAAGAAAAAAAACAGACGGTTCAAAATCAATAAAATTAGGACTGAAAAAAGGAGAAATTACAAGAGCCAACACAGAAGTACAAAGAATCATAAGAGACTACTACAAGCAACTATATGTCAATAAGATGGACAAGCTAGAAGAAATGGACAAATTCTTAGAAAGGAACAACCTTCCAAGAATGAACAGGAAGAAACTGAAAATATGAACAGATCAATCACAAGTGCTGACATTGAAACTGTAATTCAAAAACTTCCAAAAAACAGAAGTCCAGGACCAGAAGACTTCACAGGTGAATTCTACCAGACATTTAGAAAGGAGTTAACGCCTATCCTCTGAAACTCAAAAAATCGCAGAGGAAAAAACCACTTCCAAGTTCACTCTATGAAGCCACCATCACCCTGATACCAAACCAGAAAAAGACACCACAAAAAAGGAACATTACAGACCAGTATCACTGATGAATACAGATGTAAAAATCTTCAACAAAATATTAGCAAACAGAATCCAACGACACATTAAAAGGATCATGCACCAGATCAAGTGGAATTTATCCCAGGGAATCAAGGATTCTTCAATATACACAAATCAATCAATGTAATATACCATGTTAACAAACTGAAGAATAAAAACCATGTGATCATCTCAATAGATGCAGAAAAAGGTTTTGACAAAATTTAACACCCATTTTTGATAAAAACTCATCAGAAAGTGGGCATAGGAGTTCCCATCGTGCCTCAGTGGTTAACAAATCCAACTAAGAACCATGAGGTTGCGGGTTTGATCCATGGCATCACTCAGTGGGTTAAGGATCTGGTGTTGCCGTGAGCTGTGGTGTAGGTTGCAGACACAGCTTGGATCCCGCGTTGCTGTGGCTGTGGCGTCGGCAGGTAGCTACAGCTCTAATTCGAACCCTAGCCTGAGAACATATCCCCCATATGCCACAGGTGCGGCCCTGAAAAGACAAAGACAAAAAAAAAAAAGTGGGCATAGAGGGACGCTACCTCAATATAACAAAAGCCATATACAACAAACCCACTGCTAACATGATTATCAATGGTGAAAGGCTGAAAGCATTTCTGCTAAGATCAGGAATAGGACAAGGATGTCCTCTATCACAACTGTTATGTAACATAGTTTTGGAAGTCTTAGCCACAGAAACTAGGGAGGAAAAAGAAAAAGAATCCAAATTGGAAAAAAAGAAGTAGAACTATCATTATTTGCAGATGACATGATATTTAGATGCTACCAGAAAACTACTAGAGCTCATTAATGAATCTGATAAAGTTGCAGGATACAAAATTAATACACAGAAATCAACTGCATTTCTATATTCTGACAACAAAAGATCAGAAAGAGTAATTAAGGAAACAATCCCATTTACCATTGCATCAAAAAGAATAAAATACCTAGGAATAAAGCTACCTAAAGAGGAAAAAGACCTGTACTTCTGAAAACTATCAAAGATGACACAAACAGATGGAAAGATATACCATGCTCTTAGACTGAAAGAATCAACATTGTCAAATGACAATACTACCAAAGGTAATCTATAGATTCAGTCCAATCCCTATCAAACTATCAATGAATGACAGTTTTCACAGAACCAGAATTAAATTTTTTTAAATTTCTATTAATATTACAGAAACACAAAAAACCATGAGAGAATAAATACTATGAACAATTGTACACCAACAAATTTGACAACCTAGAAGAAATGGGCACCTTTTTAGAGACTTACACTCTGTCAAAAATGAATCAAGAAGAAATAGATCAACTGAACAGACCAATCACTAGAAATGAAATTGAGTATGTCATCAAAACACTCCCTACAAATTGAATATGTCATCAAAACACTCCAGGACCAGATGGCTTCACAGATGAATTCTACCAAATATACAAAAAGGAACTCACATCTGTCCTCCTTAAACTTTTCCAAATGATTGAAGAAGGAACACTCCCAAAGACATTCTATGATTCCAACATCACCTTAATTCCAAAATCAGACAAAGATACCACAAAAAAAGAAAACTATAGGCCAATATCTTTGATGAATATAGATGCAAAAATTCTGAACAAAATTCTAGCCAACCGAATCCAACAATATATAAAAAAGATCATACACCACGACCAGGTGGGATTCATCCCAGATGCACAAGGGTGGTTCAACATATACAAATCAATCGTCATACACATTAACAAAAGAAAAATCAAAAACCACATGATCATCGCAACAGATGCAGAAAAAACATTCGACAAAGTCCAACATCCATTCATGATCAAAACTCTTACCAAAGTGGGAATACAGGGAACATTCCTTAACATAATAAAAGCCATTTATGACAAACCCACAGCAAATATAATACTCAACGGAGAAAAACTGAAAGCCTTCCCACTAAAATCTGGAACAAGACAAGGATGCCCACTCTCACCACTGTTATTCCACATAGTTATGGAAGTCCTAGCTACAGCAATCAGACAAACAAAAGAAATAAAAGGCATCCAAATAGGAAGAGAAGAGGTAAAACTGTCACTGCATGCAGAAGACATGGTACTATATATAGAAAACCCCAGTACTCAACCCCCAAATTACTTAAACTGATCAATGAATTCAGCAAAGTAGCAGGATATAAGGTTAACTTTCAGAAATCAATCACATTTCTGTATACTAACAATGAAATATTAGAAGAGGAATACAAAAATACAATACCTTTTAAAATTGCACGCAAAAAAAATCAAATACCTGCGAATAAACCTGACCAAGGAGGTGAAAGATTTATATGCAGAGAACTACAAAACATTAATCAAGGAGATCAAAGAAATGGAAAGATATTTCATGCTCATGGGCCAGAAAAATTAATATTGTAAAAATGGCGATACTACCCAAAGCAATCTACAGATTCAATGCAATCCCTATCAAATTACCCATGACATTCTTCACACAACTAGAACAATCCAAAAATTTATATGGAACTACAAAAGACCCAGAATCGCCAAAGCAATCCTGAGGAACAAAAACCAAGCAGAAGGCATAATTCTCCCAGACTTCAGGCAATATTACAGGGCCACAGTAATCAAGACAGTCTGGTACTGGTACCAAAACAGACATACGGACCAATGGAACAGAATAGAGAACCCAGAAATAAACCCAGATGCCTACGGCTGATTATCTTTGACAAAGGAGGCAAGAACATAAAGTGGGAAAAAAACAGTCTTTTCAGTAAGTATCGCTGGGAAACCTGGACAGCTGCATGCAAATCAATGAAACTAGAACACACTCTCACACCGTGCACAAAAATAAACTCTAAATGGCTTAAAGACTTAAATATAAGACAAGACACCATTAAACTCCTGGAAGAAAACATTGGCAAGACATTCTCTGACATCAACCTTACAAATGTTTCTTCAGGTCAGTCTCCCAAAGCAATAGAAATCAAAGCAAAGATAAACCAATGGAAACTAATCAAGCTGACAAGCTTTTGCATAGCAAGGGAAACCAAAAAGAAAACTAAAAGACAACTTATAGAATGGGAGAAAAGTGTATCAAATGATGCAACTGACAAGGGCTTAATCTCTAAAATATACAAACAACTGATACAACTCAACAGCAAAAAAGCCAACGACCCAATCGAAATGGGCAAAGGACCTGAATAGACACTTCTCCAAAGAAGATACGCAGATGACCAACAAGCACATGAAAAAATGCTCAACATCACTGATGATTAGAGAAATGCAAAATCAAATCTACCACGAGATACCACCTCACAGTCGTCAGAATGGCCATCATTAACAAGTCCACAAACAACAAATGTTGGAGGGGCTGTGGAGAAAAGGGAACCCTCTGGCACTATCGGTGGGAATGTAAGCTGGTACAACCACTATGGAAAACAGTATGGAGGTACCTTAGAAAACTATACATAGAACTACCATATGACCCAGCAATCCCACTCTTGGGCATATATCCAGACAAAAATTTCCTGGAGAAAGACACGTGCACACGCATGTTCACTGCAGCACTATTCACAATAGCTAAGACATGGAAACAACCCAAATGTCCATAGACAGATGATTGGATTAGGAAGATGTGGTATATATACACGACTGAATACTACTCAGCCATAAAAAAGAATAAAATTATGTCATTTGCAGCAACATGGATGGAATTAGAGACCCTCATACTGAGTGAAGTAAGTCAGAAGGAGAAAGACAAATACTGTATGATATCACTTACATCTGGAATCTAATATACTGCACAAATGAACCTTTCTACAGGAAAGAAAATCACGGACTTGTAGAATAGACTTGTGGTTGCCAAGAGGGTGGGGGAGGGAGTGGGATGGTAGGGGGGGGTCTCGGTTAGTAGTTGTAGACTATTGCCTTTGGGATGGAAAAGCAAGAAGATCCTGCTGTATAGCACTGGGAACTCTGTCTAATCACCTGTGATGAATCCATATATTAAGTGTAACCGGGTCACCATGCTGTACAGTTGGAAAACTGACAGAAATCTGTAAGTCAACTATAATGGAAAATTAAAAAATAAAATATTTTTTTTAAATTTGCATGGAAACACAAAATACCCTGAATAGCCTAAGCAATTCTGAAAAAGAAAAATGGAGCTGGAGAAATTAGGCTACCTGACTTCAGACTTTACTACAAAGCTACAGTCATCAAAACAGTATGGTATTGGCACAAAAAAAAAACAGAAATATAGATCAGTGGAACAGAACAGAAGTTCCAGAAATAAACCCACACATCTATGGTCAACTAGTCTATGACAAAGGAGGCAAGAATATACAATGGAGAAAAAACAGCCTTTTCAATAAGTGGTGCTCAGAAAATTGGAAAGCTACATGTAAAAGAATAAAATTAGAACACTCTCTAACACCAAACACAAAAATAAACAAAATGGATTAAAGACCTAAATGTTAGATTTGATACTATTAAACTCCTAGAGGAAGACATAGGCCAAACACTCTTGGACATAAATCACTGCATTATCTTTTTGGATTCACCTCTGGGTAACAAAAATAAAAACAAAAATAAACAAATGAGACCTAATGAAACTTAAAAGCTTTGCACAGCAAGGGAAATCATAAACAAGATGAAAAGACAACCCCCAGAGGAAAAAGGAGGAAAATCTTTGCAAACAAACTGACGGACAAGGGATTAATCTCCAAAACATGCAAACATCTCATACAGCTTTATATTTAAAAAAAAAATCAAAAAATGGGCAGAAGATCTAGACATTTCTCCCCAAAAAGCAGAAAAGATGGCAAAAAAAACCCCACATGAAATAATGCTCAACATTGCTAATTTTTAGAGAAATGCAAATTAATATCACAATCAGATGTCACCTCATACCAGTAAGAATGACCATGATCAAAAAGTCTACAAAACAAAAGCTGGAGAGGGTGCGGAGATAAGGGAACCCTCCTACACTGCTGGTGGAAATATAAATTGGTGCAACCACTATAGCGAGCAGTGTGGAAATCCCTTTAAAACTGAATATAGAACTACCATGTGATCTAGCAATCCCAGTCCTGAGCACATACCCGGAGAAAACCATAATTCAAAAAGATGCATGCACCCCAATGTTCACTGCAGCACTATTTATAATAGCCAACACACAGAAGCAACCTAAACGTCCACTGACAGAGGACTGATAAGGACTATGTGGTACCTCTAGACAATTACTCAGACATAAAACAGAATGAAATAATGTCATTTGTAGTAACATGGATGGACCTAGAGATTCTCATACCAAGTGCAACAAGTCAAAGACAAATATCAAATGAGACCACTAATGTGCAGAATTTAATAAAAATGATATAAAAGAACTACTTCACAAAGCAGAAACAGATTCAAAGATTTTAAAACCCAGCTTAGCATTACCAAAGGGAAACGTGAGGGGGAGGGATGGATTGAGAGATTGGGATTGGCATGTGGACACCACCATATACAAAATCGATTAGGGACAAGGACCTACTGTACAGCTCAGGGAAATCTATTCCATACCCTGTGATAACCTATATGGGAAAGAATCTGAAAAAGAACAAATACAGACCTACATGTATGGTTGGTTCACTCTGCTGTACACCCGAATCTAACACAACATTTTAAATCACCTATATGCCAATAAAATTTATAACTTTTAAAAAGATGTGCTACAAGCCCAGGTTCTAACCCCTCCTTTGTGTTACTAGTCAGGAGTACTCCTGTGTGTGTGTGTGCAAGATGAAGGTCTTAATCTAAACTTTTGTTTTTCTCTTCTTAACCTGTCATTCATCCATCTAATTACAGGACTCCTGCCAGAGAATTTAGGAGAGGAGAAGAAAAAGTTAAGCATTGCCTCTCTTACAGGAATAATCCATTATACTGACATTACAGGTAAGAGAATTTCTAGAGCTATGTCGAGGGCAGGTGAGGGAGGCAACTCTGAGTGCAGGGACTGGCCTGACACAGGTGATGGCAGGGTGTTTGGAACAGAGGAAGGTGGGAGGGTGGAGGCGGAGGAAGAAGACTGCTAAAGTTCTCTTTTGGTGGCTTCCCTCCCCACCCCCATCCCAGGCCAACAGAAGTAAGGCTGTCACTTAAAAGCGAAGAATGGGGAAGGAAATGGTGCAGGTTTGAGGCTTTAACCAAGGTTAGGGTTTTGCCAGGTGAGTACAGCCCAAGTGAGAAGCAGAAAGAGATTCAAAAGGAGGGTGCAAGGGCTCGACATACTGAGAGGTCACAGAGTCTAAACAGTTAAAAGAAGAAAAGGCTGGTGGGAGCCATGGTAATTCACAAGCTCTGACCATCAAGGGATGAAAGTGAGACGGGGGACAGGGTATGATGATGACATGAGATTCAAAGATGGGTGCTTTAAAGGAAGAGGGAGGGAGAATGATCTGGAAGTGGGCAAGAGAAATGGGGAGGTCACTTCTCCGTCTTCATGTCCTGGAAGGAGTGAAGGAGAGAACCACAGCCTTGTGGAAGGGGAGAACCAGGCTCCAGACAGAGAAGGTGAAGGGTTTACAGAACAGGTTCAGAATGTAGGAGATTATGTTTGATGATGGACCATGAAACCCAAGAAGCACAATGACAGGCTTTCAGGAGTTGGGGAACAGGGTCAGAAAAGGAGATACACAGAGTCACATGGGGTGCAAGACTGGAATGATCTGGTACCTTGTGATGGCTGCTTCCTTCCGGACCCCTGGGCGGGATGGTATTAGATTCAATGGTCTCAAGCAAGTGTTAGGACTTAACGTTGAAATTAATTATACGTGAAAGTTAAGCAACTGTCTGACAAGCACGCCACGTCATCTGTCTTGAGCAAAGTGCAAATCAAAACCAGAATGAGATACCAACTTCATACCCACTGGGCTGGCTATCATCCAAAAAGTGGAAAATAACAAGCCTTGGTGAGGATGTGAAGAAATTAGAACGCTAATAGGTTGCTGATGAGAAAGTAAAATCATACAGTCCTAGTAGAAAAGAGTTTGGTGATTCCTCAGAAAGTTTAATATGGAATTAATATATGACCCAGAATTCTACTTCTAGATATAGACACCAAGTCACTAAACACTGATTTTTAAAAAATATACGTACATGCATGTTCACAGCAGCACCACGCACATTAGCCAAAAGTAGAAACAACTCACATGTCTATCAAGACACAAGTGGATAAAGAAATTCTGCCACATTCATATTGTGGAATACTATTCAGCAATTAAAAGGAACAAGGTACTAAAACTTGCTACATGGAAGAACCTCAATAACATTACTGTAAGTGAAAGAAGCCAGATGCAAAGGCCACACATGGTATGATTCTGATAACATGAAATATTCAGAACAGGTAAATCCACAGAACAAAGACTGGTGATTGCCAGGGGCTGGGAGGAGGGGTAGGTAATGGGAACCGACTGCTTAATGGGTGTGAAATTTCTTCTTGGGTAATGAAAAGTTTTGGAGCTAGATAGAGTTGGTAGCTCTGTAGCACTCTGAATACGTTAAAAGTCACTGTTCTTTTTAAAACAGTTCATTTAATACTATGGCAATTCACTTCAGTAAAAAAAAAATTTTAAGAGAAAAAAATTTTAAGAAATAATTCATCTACCACCAGATTAGAATATTATGAATCCTGCTCTGAAAGTAAACATTAAAAGGCGTTATTTAATATTTAAATTAATGAACAGAGGATTGGATTAAGATGGCAGAATAGAAGGACTGGAGCTCAACTTCTCTCGTAAAAAACAGCAAAACTACAACCAAATGCCGATAAACCTTCAAGCAAATGGACTGTAAACTTCCAAAAAAGATATTCTGCTCCAGAAGACAAAGAGGAGACCACATCAAGAGGTAGAAGGGGCGGTTAAGTGATAGAAGCAACTCCATACCACCCAGATGGGAAGCCCCACAGATTGGAAAGTAACTGTATCACAGAGACTCAGCTACAGGACTGACAGTTCTGAGCCCCACATCAAATCCCCATGCCTGGGGATCTGGCACACGGAGAAAGAGCCCCCGGAGCACCTGGTATTGAAGGCCAGCAGGGCTTGTGTGCAGGAGCTCCACAGGACTGGGGGAAACAGAGACCCCATCCTTGAAAGGCACACACAGACTTTCACATGCACTGGGTCCCAGGGCAAAGCAGTCTCCATAGGACTCCGGGTGGAACCTGACTGCAATTCTTGGAGGATCTCCTGGGAAAACAGGAGTGACTGTGGCTTGTTGTGGGGGAAGGACATTGGAGGCGAAGCTCTCTGGGACATTCATCAGCCTGCATTTCTCTGGAGGGGGCCATTTCTGGGAAAATCTGGTCCCTCCCATCAGCGCTGAGAAGCCCCAGGCCAAAAAA
>PVHT021183699.1:18101937-18167715 GCA_004024745.2 Catagonus wagneri
CCCTGATACCAAAACCAGACAAAGACATCACAAAAAAACAAAATTACAGGCCAATCTCACTGATGAACATAGATGCAAAAATTCTCAACAAAATACTAGCCAACCAAATCCAAATACATTAAAGGATTGTACAGCACAATCAAGTGGGATTTATCCCAGCGGGGGTGCAAGAATTCTTCAATATCCACAAAACAATGTGATAACCCACGTTAACAAACTGAAGAATAAAAACAGTATGACCCTCTCCGTGGATGCAGAAAAATCCTTTGACAAAACCCAACACCCATTTCTGATAAAAACCTTTCAGAAAGTGGGCACAGGGGGAACCTACCTCAACATAATAAAGGCCATCTATGACAAACCCAGAGCTCACATCATTCTCAGTGGTGAAAAGCTCAAAGAATTCCCGCTGAGATCAGGAACAAGACAGGGATTGTCCACTCTCGCCACTACTATTCAACATAGTTCTGGAAGTCCTAGCCACAGCAATCAGAGAAGAAAAAGAAATAAAGGAATCCAAATTGGAAAGGAAGAAGTAAAACTATCACTGTTTGCAGATGACATAATACTATACCTAGAAAATCCTAAAGATTCTACCAGAAAACTGTTAGAGCTCATCAATGAAGTTGCAGGATACAAAATTAATACACAGAAATCAACTGCATTTCTATATACCAACAATGAAACAGCAGAAAGAGAAATTTGGGAAGCAATCCCGTTTACCATCACATCAAAAAGAATCAAATACTTAGGAATAAACCTGCCTAAAGAGACAAAAGACCTGTACTCTGAAAATTATAAGGCGCTGATGAAAGAAATCAAGGGTGACATGAAGAGGTGGAACGACATACCATGCTCTTGGATTGGAAGAGTCAATATTATCAAAATGACTATACTACCCAAGGCAATCTACACATTCAATGCAATCCTTATCAAATTACCAATGACATTTTTCAAAGAACTAGAACAAAATAGTTTAAAGTTTGTCTGGAAACACAAAAAAAAACAGAATAGCCAAAGACATCCTGAAAAAGAAAAATGGAGCTGGAGGAATCAGGCTCCCTGACTTCAGACTCTACTACAAAGCTACAGTCATTAAAACCGTATGGTACTGGCACAAAGACAGAAATATAGATCAGTGGAACAGGATAGAAAGCCCAGAATTAAATCCATGCATCTATAGTCAACTAATCTATGACAACAAGAACATACATTGGACAAAAGACAGCCTCTTCAATAAGTGGTGCTGGGAAAACTGGACAGCCACATGTAAAAAAAAAAAAATGAAACTAGAACACTTCCTAACACCATGCACAAAAATAAACTCAAAATGGATTAAAGACTAGATGTAAGACCAGATACTCTAAAACTCTTAGAGGAAAACATAGGCCAAACACTCTCTGACATAAATTGTAGCAACATCTTCTCACATCCATGTGTCAGAGTAAGGACAATAAAAAGAGAAATAATCAAATGGGACTTAATTAAACTTAAAAGTTTCTGCACAGCAACGGAAACCCTAAACAAAACGAAAAGACAGCCCACAGAATGGGAGAAAATATTTGCAAGTGGATCAACTGACATGGATTAATCTTCAAAATTTACAAACACCTCCTACAGCTCAATACCAAAGAAACAAACAACCCCATCCAAAAATGGGCAGAGGATCTAGGCAGACAATTCTCCAAAGAAGACATGCAGATGGCAAATAAACACATGAAAAGATGTCCCACATCGCTCCTCATTAGAGAAATGCAAATCAAAACCACTATGAGGTACCACCTTACATGGGCCAGAATGGTCACCATCAAAAAGTCTACAAACGGTAAGTGCTGGAGAGGGTGTGGACAAAAAAGATCCCTATTACACTGTTGGTGGGAATGCAAATTGGTGCAACCACTGTGGAAAACAGTATGGAGAGTCCTCAGAAAACTCAAAATAGAATTACCATTTGATCCAGCAATCCCACTCCTGTGCATCTATCTAGAGGAAACCATGAGTCGAAAAGACACATGTACTCCAGTGTTCATCGCAGCACTCTATGCAATAGCCAGGTCATGGAAACAACCTAAATGCCCATCGACAGAGGAGTGGATAGGGAAAATATGGTACATAGACACAATGGAATATTACTCAGCCATTAAAAGGAACGAATTACCAACATTTATAGCAACATGGATGGACTTAGAAATTATCATGTGAAGTGAAACCAGTGAGACAATTAGACAGCAACACCCAATGCTACCGCTTACTTGTGGAAACTAAAAAGACACAATGAACTTCTTTACAGAACAAAGAATGACTCACAGACTTTGGAAAACCTTGGTTTTTCAAAGAAGACAATCTGGGGGGTGGGGGGATGCACTGTGGGTTTGGGATACAAAATCTATCAAATTGTGATGATTTATGTACACCTATAATTGAAATAAAATCCATTAAGAAAAAATTAATTAATTAATTAATTAATGAAGACCAGAGAACTCCAAGACTTAGGAGCAAGATGTCACTGGACTTGGGACTAAGTCATCTCCACACCCAAAGTTCTCTAGTGTTTAACTGCTATTATTTTCAAAATTTTTTGGCTGTACGTGCAGTGGATTGATGTGGATCACAGTTCCCAGCTCAGGGTACACAATAGGTGTTCAAGACGCAGCTGGTTGCCTCCTTCTTAATTCTTCATTTTCTTTAGTCTGTTTGCCATATATATTTTTTTTTTTTTAGTAAGTGGCAGCTTATCAAAGGATATACAAATACCGCAGAGAACGCTGTCAAATTTTTTAAGTCATAATAAAAGTGATGTGGTTGAGGCTAAAATTAATCCTCAGGGCTACTTGTGGATTGATTTAACTCTATTAAGTCTGGTACCTTTAACCCTAGATAAAATAGATTTGAAAGATAATAATATATGCATATTGTCCTTTGGGAAGCCAAGCAGGTCAGCCCCCTCAATCCTGTTGATCAAAAAGACAGACCACAAACTCTAAAATCACTCAGAACACACACCTCACTCCACTCATTGGGAAGTAACTGGAAATCTACATGCTGTCTGCGCAGTTTTAGAATAATTTCCAAAACAGAGATTTTAAATGGTAATCAGTCTAAACATCCCACAACAGAATGAGTGCTCTTTAAATAAATTATAGGAGAATTTTGGTGTTTTTCAGTAAAATCTAAATATAATTTATTTTAAAATACATTAATAGAATATACATGGAAAAACATTAAGTGAAAAAAGACTGTTTTTTGCCAAGTATAATAAATGTATGAACAATATCTATGCAAATTGACAAAGGTGAGGAAATGTTACAAAACCATTAAAATGGAGTTCTTTCACATTATTTTAGTTTTTTTCTCCCCAAGAAAAAAGGTGATTCTAGAATAAATTTTAAGGTTATCGAGAGAGCAGCCTATGTCTAGATTTCAGAGGTGACAGCAATCAAAGCCTGGCAGTATTACAGCAATTACTTTTTTAGATCACCAACACACACACGCACAAATACTCTGAAAGAAGTTATTGCACAGTTTTATTCTCTGAAGGGATCACTTGCTACCTTGTCAGTTAATAGAAGGTAACTTTTACTCATGTAAAATGAGTGTCAAAAAGCTATAAAAGGACAGAAGAGCCGTCTTCCTCAGTTCTCAATTCCACTTAGACCTTTGCCTGGTTCCACCTGCTGCTCACAGGCATGCACCTAATTCTTGATCTTGTTTTGCAAATTTGGGAGAGGAGGAGAAGGGAAATTGGAAGAAAAAGGAACGCAATAAAGACCAAAAATTGTGGATAATCCAAAAAGCATACTATATTTAATCACTCCTTTTGCTCTCTTTCTCCAACATTTAAGAAAATAAAAAGGAAAAAATACCACTTCATGTAAGAATGCTTGTAGAGAGTAAAAACATAGACATTGCAGAAAATTTGGAAAAAAGAGAAAAACACAAAGAAAATAAAATTCACGTACAACCCCATTAATCCAGGGGAAAATCACATTGAGATAGTTCTTCCAGTATTTTTTTAATATATTTTTAGCCACGTCCATGGCATGTGGAAGTTCCCAGACCCAGGGGCTGAACCCGTGCCATAGCAGAGAACCTGAGTCACTGCAGTGACAATGCCAGATCCTCAACCCGCTGTGCCACGAGGGAACTCCTTAGGATAGTTTTCATTGAAATACTGTCAGATGTACTTTCATATCCTATAAATTGTGCGGCCTGAAAAGTCTCAACCATGGATTCAACGGGAGGCACTGAGTGGGCAGCGGCGGGGGTGGGTGGGCGCCACCAAGGGGTCGTCCTTACCTGAGTCTGCCAGCAGACAGCAGTCTAAGACTTGGATGGAGGAGAAACAGATTCTGAAGCTTTAAGAGCTGAACGCGGCCTGGAAGTCTCAACTGCAGGCTCTTACTATAAGCGACTGGGCAGAAAGACCCAAGGGGATGATGTGCCCCAGGCAGCAGGAGGGCTGAGAACCTGGAACCTGCCGGGAGGGGGGGGGGGGCAAGAGCCAGGGGCTCCCCCAGGAGAGGGGGGGTGCTGCTTCAGGAAGGATGCTGCCAGGGAAAGCGCCCGGTGGCATGCAGCAGGATGAGGCTGCGGGTCAGGGGTTGACAGCATCATGGGAAACGGAGGCCGGGCCGTGCTGCAGGAGGATGGTCGGACCCTGGCCGAACCGACAGCACACACCAGAAGAGACAGACACTCTCTGCAAAGTTCTCTCCTCCCACCCAGGGTGGAGGCCCATGAGACGACTGGACCAGTCACCAGAAACAGGGAGAACCCGTTTTCCTTATAATCCGAGTTGTAGGGCCTATGACTCTGTGACTCTTTCACTAGGAGTTCCCATGTGGTGCAGCATGTTAAGGATTCGGCGTTATCACTGCAGCAGCCCAGGTCTCGGGCTCATTCCCCTTGGCCCAGGAACTTCCACATGCCACGGCCTAAATAAGTAAATAAATAAATAAAATAAAAACTGTAGAGTATTTATATACTTCAATTAGTGTTTTCTTAAACTGGAATCATGATACATATTTTTTACTACTGATTTCTTTCCTTTTTTTTTTTTTAAGGGCCGCACCAGCGGCATATGGAGGTTCCCAGGCTAGGGGTCGAATTGGAGCTATAGCCGCCGGCCTATACCACAGCCACGGCAACGCGGGATCCGAGCTGCGTCTGCGACCTACACCATGACTCACAGCAATGCCAGATCCTTAACCCACTGAGCAAGGCCAGGGATCGAACCCGTGTCCTCATGGATGCTAGTCAGGTTCGCTAACCACTGAGCCATGACGGGAGCTTCCCTGATTTCTTTTTTTTTTAAATGAGAGTTGCAACGTTTAGTTCAGGTTCTCTCTTGGGGACTTTTTGTATTTTTTTTTTCTTTTTTGCCACACAGGCAGTATGTGGGAATTCCTGAGCCACGGATGGAACCTATGCCGCAAAGCAGCCAACCAGAGCCACAGCAGTGAGAACGCAGGAGCCTCAACCCGCCAGGCCATCAGAGAACTCCCTGATTTCGTTTGCTTAGTAGATCACGAATACTTTAATACAATATTAAATATTTCTTAAAAATACGACCTTAGTGGGTGTTCTTTACTTCAACTGCGATAAAACTGTTATGCAACCATTACCAGAACACTGGAAATCAACTAGGCTTCAATAAAATAAATTAAAAATTCAAAAAATTTAAAAACCTGTAAGCAATGCAATTACCGAAATAAGTGATAAATGATATAAACATGGGACATTTTTCAAGCCCACAAGTAATTAAAGAAATGCCAGTGAGAAGAAGAATCAGATGCTTTTCTGAGTCCGCCAAGCAAGTTGGCAAGAAATTTTAAACATAATAAAAGTCACTGTTGGCAAGCATTCAGGGGAGTGAGCAGTCAGCCAAAGCTATAAATTAGGATGGCTATTCTCGAGGCCATTTGGCAATATGTTCCCAGAGCCTTTAAAAGACCATTTTGTGCAGCAGTACTGGTGAACCCCTGAGTATGTGGCTCAACAAGGAACACGTTCCAAATTATCCCCGACTAGGCAGGGGCTGATTTACATGTCACACGCTTCGCATTCTTATGTCTTTGAATCACAGATGTTAGGGGCCGCCATCTGCCAATCACCCAGTACTGACGGAGGAACAAGATTAAGGGGCCACGTGACAGACTTGCGGCATCTCCCCTTGCCACCTCCAGGTAGAGATGCCACTGAGATGCTTACAGAGCTCAGAAGGTCCTCGGCACTGGGACCAGTCCTTGGGGGCTGACACCAAAGCTTGAGTTTGAAGATCTGAAAGCCCCTCGTACCCACTGCCACCTGGTGACCCCTGCAATAACCAGGACACTCTCACCCACGCGATGTGACCTAAGCAGTCATCTTTCCCGGGTTAATAGGCTGCCATCATCTAAATCAGCTCCCTGAGCCCAGACAGGAAAGATCTACCACACATGTGTCTGAAGGCCAGATGGTGCAGAGAACACTGATCTGCTGGTTGGAACTCATTTTCGGGTTATCCCCCAAACCTAGGCCATATGGTCGAGGGTCCCCTGGCTGGCTGGCATAAGAAACCTGGCATTTGAGACTCATAAACAAGTTACCAAAGTGAAGAAGGAGCAAAGGATGGAGAAGGCTCAAGGCTGTTCCACTTGAATCATGAAAATAAATGTCACGGGAAGAAAAAGACCTGTGTGACCTTTTTGCAAAACAAAGCATTTTTATTTTAAAATAGAAGCCTTTATTTTTCATACCTGCTCTTCTAAAGATTGGGCTCTCCAGGACTGTGTAAAATCTTGTCGTTTAGAATCCACAGTGCAGGAATTCCCATTGAGGCTCAGTGGATTACGAACCCAACGTGGTATCTGTGAGGATGCGGGTTTGATCCCTGGCCTTGCTCAGTGGGTTACGGACCTGGCTTTGCCATGAGCTGTGGCGCAGGTCACAGATGTGGTTTGGATCAGGTGTGGCTGTGGCGTAGGCCTGCAGCTGCAGCTCCAATTTGACCCCTCGGCTGGGAACTTCCATATATGGCAGGTGCAGCCGTAAAAAGAAAAATTAAGGAACTACTAAAAAAAAAAAAAAACCCACAGGGCATCTTTACAAACCTCAAAGACTAGGATTACATGGATGGTGGCTTTAAGAGGAAGAAGTAATGTGGACAGCAGGTTCTCGGGCTCCAAACTCCCTTTAAGTAAAAGCCAAGTGGCTACAGTATTTACCAGAGGTGAGATAATCCAGGCCAGAGTTATAAAAGCAGGGTTAAAAGCAAATAAAAACACAGATGCACCACCCTGATGTTCTGACATTTTTCTGATGGCCTCCCATGATTTGTATGAGCGTTCACGGCAGGACAGATTCAGTCTTACCCTCTGGAAGTGGTTCACTATGCTGCTATTCTAACGTGCATTTATCTTACAGCCTGAGCCCAGGGAAAACTCGAGGCCTTACTGGCTTATAGAAGCAAGCACACCAGTTATTTTTATTTCTCAAAGCTTTGCTGAGCTGTCTGGGGCCAAAGTAACACACATTCCATTAAAACCTTATCTTCATGACCAAAAGACCTAAAGACCTAGTTACCACTCACTGAGGAAAACAGATCATTATGTAAGTACTTAATTAATGATGATCTTTAAAAAGCACATGGTGCTTACATGAGAAATTGGATTTCAAAGCCTCCATTGATAAGAAGGAAAAAAAGAGAACCCAGAATACTCCAGTTGAGCCCAACATTCCCTGAGCCATCCGAGTTTACACGGTGAATAAAGTGGATACAGGTGCTGCGAGGAATTAAAAGCACAAGCAAGAAGAGTTCCCTGGTGGCTTAGTGGGTTAAGTTCTCACTGCTGTGGCTCTGATTACTGCTGTAACTCGGGTTCGGTTGCTGGCCTGGAAACTTCCACATGCTGTGGGCACAGCCAAAAAAATAAACACACAAACAAAAAACAAAAACCCATGAGCAAGACAGAGTGTCACCTGCTAACTCAAGGAATATTCCAGGAGCTTTCAGGCAATTAGATAGTCTGTCACTTTCCATCTACATTCAGGAAGGGGAAAAAAATTCAGTATCAAGTAAATTCTTAGAAATTTTGGCAAGTTTCTAAGAAAGCTGAGGCTAGCTTTCAAGCATCTCAGTTTTAAGAATCTAGCAAAGTAGCTTCCCTTCCCTCCACTCAGCATATGAGACATCTGAAAGGCTTAAAAATGACCTAAAAATGAAAGACCATCACAGTGGTTTTTGTATTTTGTTTTTGGTGGTGGTATGTGTGTGTTTTAAACTCTCGCCTACCCAGATTCTAGAATGTTCTAGAAAGTAACTGAATGGCTGTGTCCCCAAGAACCACACAATCTGAATTTCCTGAAAGCTGAGCATGAAACAAGTTTTAGGATTCCCTGTCTTGTAGCCTGGAAGGGAAGAGAGAAAATATCAATGGAGCCAATTTCATCAGTCCCCCGATTTCCCCCAGCCGCCCTCCCCCACCGCCCCGACTCACCCCCTGTTCCCAAACTAACCACAGGCAGCGGAAACACCTCCCTAATCCCTTCATCACTTTCCGCTCCTGCCTCCTGCTCCTGTTGGCATCTGTACCTTCCATGAACTGCCAGCCAGACTGGGAAAGCGCCTGTCACTTTCTGCCTAAAATAGCTCCGACAGCAGAGGCAGCCAGACACTGAACTTCCCCTGGCTGCGCTGAAGTTTTCAGCACCACATCCTCTGTAGGACCCCCTCCAGCATGAATAACTTATGCAGCAAATGAAACAGACAGAAAGGTTTTTTCATTTCTCAATGTGGGTAGAATCTAATTATCAATAACTGGTCTGAAAACTGACAGGTTCCCAGGAGGATGGTGACAGACTCCCTACACCCCAAATGTAGCTGTTCCCCTTGCGGACCTGCTGCGGACACCCTCTCCCAGAATGTGGAGGCGCCAGCTGGGCAGCAAGAAACCATGGCCTGCGGAAAACAACTGCCTGCCCGGATTAACCACCTGCAAGGATTAACTGCCCTCTGTCATGGGACTCGAACTCCCGCCCCTCCCCTGACCTTCCCCTCCTCCTCCTTCATTGTTCCTGCCACAGGTTCTCTCCACAGATCCTTCATAAGCCTAGCGCCTCCTCACAGGCAGGGCTGGCGCCATCTGGAGCTCAGCCCGTTCCCCCTTTGATGCCTTGTATCTTTCTTGCTTTACCAACTTGGCCTTGTGCGTTCCTCCCCTGGCAAACCTAACAATAACATAGCTGCTATCTGCTTACTCATCAGACTGTGAGTCTTCAAAATTATTCGGGTTTAAGGAGGGCAGGTCACCTATGGGAATTACGCTGAGAAACCCCCAACCACACGCCAAATACATGTTCACCTTCTTGAAATAAGACAACCTCACAAATGTGACTATTTCTCCTTTCCGAAAAGCTCCTCTCATTTTATGAAAATAACACAGAATTATGCAGACTTTCTAAACTAGGAGTTCCCGTTGTGGTGCAGTGGAAACAAATCCGACTAGTAACCAGACTTTCCAAGTGTTCCAAGTGAGTAAGTCACTGTAATTGAATTCTGACTCATTGAAAACAATGACAGATGAAAGGGTTAAGATGTGGTACATGTACACAATGAAATACGACTCAGCCATAAAAAGAAGGAAATAATGCCTTTTGCCGCAACATGGATGCAACTAAAGATTCTCATGCTATGTGAGGTCAGAAAGAGAAAGACAAATATAATACCATTCATACGTGGAATCCAAAATATGACACAAACGAAATCATGTACAAAACAGAAACAGACTCGCAGACATAGAGAACAGACTTGTGGCTGCCAAGGCAGAGGGGTAGGGTAAGGGCTGGGAGTTTGGGTTTAGCAGAGGTCAACCATCAGATACAGAATGGATAAGCAGCAAGGGACCACTGTACAGAACAGGACATGATACTCAATGTCCTATGATAAATCATAACGGGAAAGAGTGAAAAATATATACGTGTACAACCAAGTCATTTTGCCGTGCAGCAGAAACACAGCATTGTAAATCAACAATACCTCAATAGAAGAAAATATTTTAAATATTAAAATAAAAACCTCAGTCTCGTGAGAAAAAATGGTGTTAAGATTAAATGAATTAAAGAAAACAGAGTTCAGATACAGCCGGTGTTGCTCCTGCTTCCTGTAAGTCGGGACTTTCCCAATCTCAACACTACTAACAGTTTAGTCCAGATGACCCTGCAGGACTGTCCTGCGTGTTGTAGGAAGTTTTACAGCCTCCTGGCCTCTAGCCATGAGACGCCAGTGAGCAAATGTCTCCAGACACTATCCAGTTGACAACCACTGCTGTGAATGACCCCTCACAGCTGACCCTCTCTGGGGAAGGAGGGAAGGCCGCCCAGCGAGGCTTTCCCCTCCCCTGTCCCAGCTTGGGACCACCAGCTTCACGGCCGATCGCTGCCCGCAGTCACGTTCTCCCATCTTCACACCTGTTCCTTCCAGAGAGACCCGCAGACATTTCAGGGCTACATGGAAACTCAGGCTCGGGGTTCCAGGAGAGTTAAGAGCCTTAGTGCTTGGAGGGACTTTCCTCCTTCTGCCCTGTGTTGTTTGAAAGCCACTGATTCCCGTGACCGTCTCGCAAGCATGCCAGCAGAACAAGGCCCATGAGTCGAGAGACCCACCTCGGGAATCTCCTGCAAACCATTTAACCTCCCTGATTCTCAGGCCCGGGAGAGAAAATGAAGTCAAACCAGGTGATCTCAGAGAACACTGCCCTTTCTCCGATCAATCATTTCTGTGAACCCTGCAAAAGGTCGCAGCTATCTTCCCACATAAAGGGGGGTATGGCAAACACACACACACACTTCTGGGTGACACACAGAATTCTATATAAACTTAGACGAACACTGATTCACGGTCACTTTCGCCTTTTCCACAGTACAGTGGGTATCAGACCAACTGGGTTTGAGTCCCAGCAAAGCCAAGAACCCTGTGTGACCCCCAGACATCTTCATCAGCATCTGTGCCTTTGAAGGGGAGCAGATCCTGTCATCCCCAAATATGCCACTTTGGCCCAAGGATTGTAAGCTCAAGGCAACTCGGAAAAAACAGATATGAGAAAAACTCTGCCCTCCTGCTATTTTCCATTAAGGCCACAAATTTACAAAGCACCCTACACACACTCCAGGAAGGACAAAGGTTAACCCCCGAGGCAGCTTTAGACCCTTCCCACCGAGAAAGAGAGAGAGAGAGAGAGAGAGAGCGCGAGCAGCGAGCAGAGGAACCCGCATAACCAGCTAAATCCCCAAACTGCCTTCCTTTGTCCTGTCATTTCTCTACAAATTTACTGTCTTTTGTTGAAAGACAAAATAAACCAAATTCTAAAGCCACTTCTTTGAAAGACTAAATAAACCAAATTCTAAGCCACTTCTTTGAGGCATTTCTCCCTGGGTATTTCCCATGAGGTATATGTGTTGACACACTTCTCTTTGTTTTTTCTCCCATCAATCTTTTATTACAGGGGCCCTCAGCCAAGAACTGAAGAGGGTAGAGGGAAAATTTCCTCGCTTAGGAGTTCCCATCGTAGCTCAGTGATTAACGAATCTAGGATCCATGAGAACGCAGGTTCGATCCCTGGCCTTGCTCAGTGCGTTAAGGATCCAGTGTTGCCATGAGCTGTGTTGTTGGTTACAGACTCAGCTCAGATCTGGTGTTGCGTAGGCTGTGGCGTAAGCCGGCAGCTGTAGCTCTGATTTGACCCCTAGCCTGGGACCCTCCATATGCCTCAGGTGTAGCCCTAAAAAGCAAAAAAAAAAAAGGAAAGGAAGAAATTTTTGCTTGTTTATAGCTTCATCTGTAAAATGGAGAGGCGTGGTACATGTTAAACAAAATCGTAATACAGAAGAACAAATCTGACCCCATATTGGATCTGTTTCTTTCACTTTCACATTTATATTCTGTTGCTTTGGCCACAAGCTAAAAATGTTGCCTCTGATCTGAAATATACAGGAAAGCCCATTCTCAAGGCTCTTCTAAAGGTATAACACTTCTCCATTAGGACAGAGATAAAAAATTTGCAGACCAGAGGAAAACATTTGAACTGCTGGAAGTTTACAGGAGCACTGTGACCTGAACTACCTGGACAGGTGCAAGAACAAAGGATTCGGACACCAAGTTTGCAACAACCAGCCACAGCCCTCCCATTACGGCAAAAAAGAAGCCTGAATTCTAACTTAGGTAAGACGGTTCTTTGGGACATCTTCCTGATCTGCTGGCTTTCCAAATAAAGCTGCTACTCCTTTCCCCAACACCTTGTCTCTTGATTTACTGGCGTGTCATGCAGCAAGCAGTGAGAGCATGGACAGACTGACAGCTACACTTTTACCCAGTGCCCTCAACCTGGACTCCACATTCATTCACAGGCTGTGGTGTAAAATACAACAGTGATTGCCTTTGTACAAATTGTTCCAGATTCTGGGTCTTGGACCAAGAAGCTGCCTGCAAGGCTGTCAGTACATTTATCTACCCATAAAGCCTACCCAGTACAGTGGCCTCTGGCTACATGGTAGCGACTGAGGACATGGAATGGGGCCAGTCCCAGTGGAGATGTGTACAGAATGTGTAAAATGCACACTGAATTACAAAGGATGGATGTGGGAAGAAAGATATCTCATCATGTTTTAATATTGATCATATATTAAAATTATAACATTTTGAATATGAATTAAATAAAATACATTATTAAAATGAATCTGACCTGAGTTCCTGCTGTGGCACAACAGAATTAGGCAGCATTTTGGGAGCGCTGGGATGCAGTTTTGATCCCCTGTCCAACACAGTGAGTTAAGGATCCTGCATTGCCACGCCTGTGGCTTAGGTTGCAACTGTAGCTTGGATCTGATCCCTGGCCGGGGAACTTCATGTGCCATGGGGCAGCCAAACAAGAAAAAAAAAAAAAAAAATCTGACATGTTTCTCATTAATGTTAACATAGCTAGAGAGAAATTTGAATTACATGTGTGGCTTCCCTTCTTTTTCTACTGGGCTATGCTAATCTTTCTTTCTTTTTTTTTTTTTTCGGTCTTTTTAGGACCACACCCGCAGCATGTGGATGGTCCCAAGCTAGGGGTCTAATCAGAGCTACAGCCGCTGGCCTACAACACAGCCACAGAAATACGGGATCCGTGCCACGTCTGCAACCTCTACCACAGCTCATGGCAACGCTGGATCCTTAACCCACTGAGCAAGGCCAGGGATCAAACCTGCAACCTCATGGTTCCCAGTCAGATTGGTTTCCGCTGCGCCACAACGGAAACTCCCTGGGCCATGCTAATCTAACCGCACCTCTGGCCCCAATGTCATACTCAGTTGCAACTAAGTAAGCTTTTATTTAACAGCAGAAAAGAGGTATCTTCAAGTCCTCTATACAGATTGAGTCTGGACTGCAGGAAACTGTCAATAGGTCTTTTACACACTAGTCCCTTCCAGAATTTGATCTCATCTGATTTCTCATTGCAGGGTAGGGTGTGTGTGTGGGGGGGGTCTGTCTGCCAGGCATTGTCACCCTCTGCTGCTCTGGATCTGATTTTCAGATGTGCTGAGAGATAGCAGAGGACTAAAGCGTAAGCATAATTCAGAGAGTGGGGAGTAGACGGGCCAGGCTGGGTTCCAGCTCCACAGCAATCTACCTGACCTTGGATGAGTTACCATCTGTCTCTCCAGCACCTCTTTTTTTTTTTTTTTTTTTTTTGGCTTTTTGCCTTTATCTAGAGCCACACCCGTGGCATATGGAGGCTAGGGGTCTAACAGAAGCTATAGCTGCCAGCCTTCGCCACAGCTACAGCAACGTGGGATCCGAGCCACGTCTGCAACCTACACCACAGCTTATAACGCCAGATCCTTAACCCACTGAGCAAGGCCAGGGATCGAACCCACAACCTCATGGTTCTTAGTCGGATTCGTTAACCACTGAGCCACGAAGGGAACTCCTCCAGCACCTCATTTGTAAGATGATGACCACGAGGAGACACAACTCACAGAGCTGCTGGTAAAGAGGAAAGTGTATTCAGCACAGTGCCTGGTACTCGGTGAACACTGCAGAAATGGTGGCAGAATCCATTGATCAACCTCCTTTAACAGATGGAAAAAAAAAAAAATGAAGGGTCCAGGAATAGAGGCTGCTTGCTCCAAACCACAGAAATCCAACACAGCAGCTTCAGAAACTTAGAAGCCAAAGGTGCATCTTTCATTCTCTCTATCTGGGTTCAAATTAGCAAAAGGGTAAAAGAGCAAGAGGTTTGGCAAAGAAAATGATTTTAGGGATTGCCCAACTTCTCACATGAACAGGAAGTCACTTTGGTGCTGCGACTTCGGGGGCCATGTACTCTCATACAGAAACCGCGGGTGTTTCTAAAACAGAACGTCTCCCCCACATTTTCGGCCGTACTTAAAATCCTCAGCAACAGCCTAGGTGGATGCCACAAGCAGGCAGCAACACTGATCCGAGATGCCGGACCCTGCTGCCTCCGTCGCACTCAGGTACAAGTGACGCTCATTTTGGGGAGCAGAAAGAAGATCTAATGACAAGTCCTAGGAACCACCCAGCCCAGTGTAGACACCAGCTCGCTGCAGAGCTGATGGGGCCATGAACATGCATGGGTTCCGGCCCCTCCTGCACAAGCGAACACAGAGAACGTCACCCCACAGACCAACTTCTGCCCACCCTTCTCCGAAGAGATGCACCCCTACTCCACCTTTCCAACCACCTTCCTTTACTGAAAGCGAGTAAGCAGGTAAAATGTCACCACCTACGGGGATAAACAATCAGCATAAACCCCTTAAGGGCTACGGCAAGAAAAGTATTTCATGAACCATGTTTGGAAGCAAGTTACAATTCATAGCCTCGCCATGAAATTCAATTCGCTATAAAAAAAAAAAAACGGTATGCGTTAAAATTTTATTTCAAAAAGCAAGCGATACCATTACCAGTTAAGGAGACAGTGAAATTATATGAGTCCATAAGAAGAAAAGTGTTACTGGAATTACTCAGTTTGTAGTGTCCTTTGGCTTTCTCTCTGAAGTTTTTCGGAAAATAGGGACTGCATTTCAGGCTTTATTGTCCTAGATTTTACTTTCTTTTGGCTACACCTACAGCATACGCAGGACCAAGGATCGAACCCATACCACAGCAGTGACCTGAACCCCAGCAGTGACAACACTGGGTCCTTAAACCTAGGAAGCCACCAGGGAACTAAATCCCTATTGTCTTAGCTTTTCATTCAGCTACAAAAGAATGCTTTACATCAAATAATGCTTTCCCATTTAAAAAAAAAAGCGGAAAAAAAAAAAAAACGTTAAGCTTTCAAATGTTCTTTTCCTCCCAGATAAAGATAAAGCTGCTGCTATTTTCGGAGCTAGGCTCTCTCCAAGGGGGCAGGAGCCAGGGGCTTAGGACCTTACCACCCCCATCCTTCTTACAAGTCTCTGGGTGTTGACTTTCAGGCATGAGGACCAGCAACCTTCCAGGGACATGCAATGGGGACTCTCTATGCAGAACCAAACCGGTCCACCCAGGGCAGCGAGGCTGTCTCGGCGGTGCAGCATTGTGACTGCTGTGGTCACGAGTCTCGGAAGTTTCCTAGAGAGAACAGCTGCTGTTAGCGCTGTGTCCTGAAGGAAGGGCTGACTAGATGTGAAAAGATGACCTTGGCCCCATCTGAGAAGGCAGAGTGTACCTCCCGCCACCATCCCCCTCCATCGCAACCGCTCTACAGATTCTGGCTTCTCGTCCGCCAGCAAACATAATCCCATTGCAAGGAAAGTAAAACAACAGCTTAAGACGCCTAAAAGCCCTGAATGCCTTCAACAGTGTGTTATGCCCGGAAATCAGCTCCTCACACCACGTAGTTATGATTAAATTATCACCCCTTCTGCTCGTCAGAGCCCAGATCTTAGCTGCTGACACGTACCAGGAGGCAGGACTGAAGGCACGGGGAACCCTTCTCAGGCTGCTCTACAAAGACTTCCCTTAACTAGACAAAGACAGCAGGAGGGGCTCTGGGCAGAGACAGTGACTACTCCCCTGGCATCCACCCCCCATCTCCTTCTCCGCTTGGCTGCCCAGCTGAGGACTGCACAGCCCAGCCCCCCTGGCACTAGAGGCACGACCAGGTGGCCAAGTTCTTGCAAATGGTTCCACAGCAGAGGTAAAAGGTCTCCATTCACTGTTTCACCATAAAAATCAGCTTGGAGCCCAGCCCCCTCCCTTTCCTTCCTCCACTAGCTGGGAAAGATCACAACTGGGGAATGGGGTTTGACCCAGGATGGCAGCCTGTGTTAATGATCAAAAAGCCACACGGCCAGGAGTTCCCACTGTGGGTCAGAGGGTTAAGGACCCAACACAGTCTTCATGAGAACGCAGGTTCAGTCCCTGGCCACGTTCAGTAGGTTAAGGATCCAGTATTGCCGCAAGCTGCAGCATAGGTCACCGATGCAGCTCAGGTCTGACATCGCTGTGGCTGTGGCCTATGCCAGCTAATGCAGCTCCAATTCCCCTAGCCCGGGAACTTCCATGTGCAGCAGGTATGGCCATAAAGGAAAAAAAAAAAGGCCACCTGGCCAGCTCAGTTGGTAACCTCCAGACCCTCTAGGACAGAGAAAACATGGACCTTACTTAGGTCATGGTATTTGGGGTCTCTCTGTAGAGCTTCCACGTCTGTGCTTGACTAATACACTCTGCCAGTCTATAAAAGATCTCTTAAAATCACACACAACTTAGTGAGAATATCCCCAGTTTTTTTCTGAATCAATGAGAGGATTCTATAAACACAACCTGCCACCCAGACATGCCACTGTCATAGAAGAAGACCAGGAGGAAGCAGGTTCTGGTGTCCCGCTCCCAGCTTCCAAGCAAAGCTTCCAGTGGACCAGCAACCAGCTCCAGTCCTTATTCTCTCAGAGGGACATGGGCCTGAGGGCCTGAGCTTTTCCAGGAAGGGTCAGTGATATCCAGCTGTCATGGGACATGACCGCCACGGCTGTGACCTTACAGAAAGACAGAGGGCGCCTTCTCCCATGTCACAGGGCCATACTGAGTCCCTGGTTGAACCAGCAACCTCTGTGACCACCTTCCTCCAAACCAAAAGCAGCAGTAGCAACCTCTGTGTTTTCTGAGCACGGCCTGTGTGTGCAGACACACTGTCTGATGCTTCGCACACATAATGGATTTTTTAAACATGTTAAGATAGTTCTAGACTTACAGAAAAGTTGCAAAAACTGTACAGAGTTTCTGGATAACCTGCACCAAGCTTATCCTACAGTTAATACATAAAAGCAGGACAATTATCAACACCAGGAAATCCACACTGACACATCGCTAGTACCTAAATCTGCACACCTGTCTGCATTCCACCCGCTTTCCCACTCACTCTCTCTTTTTTTTTTTTTTTTCTCATCCAGAATCTAATCTGGGATCCCATATCGGATCTAGCCATCACGTCTCTTCCCCTCCTCTAATCTGTGATACTTTTGAAAAGTTCAAGCCAGTTTTGTTTTTGGCTAGGCCTACAGCACACATAAGTTTCTCAGCTAGGGACTGAATCTGTACATTGAGGTTAGAGGAATTTTTGGCAAGAATACCGCAGGTGTGCCCTTGCGCCTTCTCAGGGCGTCATATTTGGGGTACGTGATGCCACGATGTCTCACTTCTGCTGATGTTAACCTTGATGGTCGGTCAGGCATTATCTGCTGGGTTACTCTGCAATCACGCACTATGTCCTCTTTGTCATTATTCTCTTAGAAATTGCATACTTTGAAATTATACAAATATCCTATTTCTCATATTTTCACTAATTTTAGTATCTGTTGATGGTTCTTGCCTGCAACAATTTTTTTCTTTTTTTTCTGCACCCAGGGCATGTGGAAGTTCCCAGGCCAGGGATTAAACCTTCGCCACAGCAGTGACCCAAGCTGCTGCAGTGACAACATTGTATCCTTAACCCACTGAGCCACCAAGGAGCTCCAACAATTATTATTACAGTTTCTGCCCAGTAGTGAACTTCTATTCCTCATTCTTTCTGCATTTGTTAATTTGAATTTCACTGTAAAGAAGAGCTGTCCCCTCCCCATTTATTTGTTTATTCAATTATTTATTTATAGCAGCATGAATCTCTGATACTTATTTTATTCTAAGGGTTATAACCCAATACTATCTACATACTGGATCCCAATAATTCTGATATTATCCCCACTTTACATGTTAGGAAAATGAGGCCAGAAGTGGTTAAAAGACCTCGCCTAAAGTTGCTCAGCAAGTCAGGAGCAGAGATGCAAAGCCAGTATGACTGAGTGACCAGTTCAAGTTCTTAGTTAATTAGTCAATGACCCAGCATCCAGGGCAAACAAAGAGATACCATCTCAATTAGCACAAGAACAGAATGTGATCCATCAACTAGAAGGCACATATGAGGGCAGAAGAGCCAAAGAAAATACCTGAAGCTCTACATCTTAACAAGCAGAACGATTCACTCCAACATCGTTTGCCACCTTCCTAGCAAGCCTCGCACCCCCACGGCAGACAGAACTCACCAAAGCCACGTTGTAGGGACCCAGGGCAGTTCTAGCAAGAACGTGCTGGCCGTCAAGAGCAATAAGTAGCAACGTCAGTGATCTAAAATGATGCTTATACAAAATGAAGCTGTTTCAGAGGTTATTCAACTTTGTCCACTTTCACAACTCCCTCACCGGTTTGGGTCTGCAATCTATTCGAGCTGTTTAAATGATCAAGGCTCTCACTTTGCGTGTCTGCTCAGCGAGAATGACTCCGATTTTAATCCAAACCAGCAAACCCGCCCCCCGGGGAGCGGGTTACTGTCTGATGACTTTCATGTCCTCACAATCACGTCCAACTTTCCTTCTCCATCACTGACGAAGTTCACAATAAAAATAATTATTATTGTTTAATCTAAAATGGTCCAGGGTCTGCCAAATTACTCTCAGCTTGAAGACACAGCTTTTGCTCATGCTTTAAATGAATCGGGAGGGGTTTCTATTTTCTGGAAAAATGAATTACGCAAGTGATTTCATGCAAGGTCATTTCAGACTCTTCCTTTCCAACCACAAACTTTAAAACAAAATTCCCAACTGGCCAAGATAGAGCAGATGTTAATCCCTTCCGGGTCTTTATTCCCTCTCCCAAGAGAGTAGGACAGGACTGCAGTCTATAAGCTCCAGAGAGGGACCGACTAAACCCGCCTGTGTCCCCTGGTCTGTAATCTATGGGATGCCCTTCCAAAAGCTAACTACAGACACTTCTTTTTTATGAGCTGAAAGGCAATTCATCAATGAAACTGCACCTTGCCTTGCATGCCTCGTTCTCTCTGAAAAGGGGTGTTTGGGCAGGTGCAGGGGAGAGCAAGCGGCCAGGTGGCTGGACCTCAGGGAAGAGGAAAGTGGAAAGGTAGAAGAGCCAGCAACTTGGGTGTAGAAGAGTCTGGGGCCACAGGTCAGATGGGGGGATTTATGTTGGGTAGAATGGAAACCCATCACAGTCTTTTTTTTTTTTTTTTTTTGGTTGTCCCACAGCATATGGAGTTCCTGGGCCAGAGATCAGATCCAACCCTCTGTTGTGACCTAAGCCGCAGCTGCAGCAACACCGGATCCTTAAACCACTGTGCTGGGCTGGGGACTGAACCTGCGTCCCAGCGCTCCCGAGACATCATCGATGCTACTGTGTCACAGTGGGAACTCCTACCATAGCTTTTTAACAGTTTGATAAACCGACATGGCGGTTAAGACTGCCTCTGGCTGCTGTGTAAAAAATACAGGCAGAGGAGTTCCCGTTGTGGCTCAGTGGTTAACGAATCTGACTAAGAACCATGAGGTTGCGGGTTTAATCCCTGGCCTTGCTCAGTGGGTTAAGAATCCGGCGTTGCCGTGAGCTGTGGTGTAGGTCGCAGACGCAGCTCAGATCCCGCGTGGCTGTGGCTGTGGCAAAGGCCAGCGGCTACAGCTCCTGTTAGACCCCTAGCCTGGGAAACTCCATATGCCACGGGTGCGGCTCTAGATAAGGCATAAAAGACAAAAAAAAAAAAAAATACAGGCAGAGAGAGTTAAAAGGCAAGATGACATTCATCTGGACCACAGCAGGAACAGTGGAGGTGGTGAGGCATGGTCTGGCCTAATTTAGAACCAAACTCCTTGAGCAAAGACTCACTGAAGACTCTGTAAGAAACAGGAGATTATTTAAGAACTGGACAACATTTAAGAATTAGACTACAGATGCTGGGCTATGATATAATGATGCATTAATAACTTTATCTTTCTGTAGAAAGAATATCACACAGAGCATGATGCTAAGTGAAATAAGTCAAAGACAAATACCGCATGACAAATACACAGGTATACGTGGATTCTATGAAAAAGCAAAAAATGTGCCAAGCTCACTACAGGGCTGTTAGCATAAGTGATGCCATCTCGAGCTCGTCCAGCTCCTTCTGGACTGCCGCTGACCCTACCCAGGGACCACACTGAGATCTAAATCACTTCTCTGTCATCAGGGGCTTCATAGGTAAGAGATACTGTTTAATAATCATTAGCACCAAGTGGCCTCCACACTCTCTTAGTCCCCAAACAATGAAGAAGACCTTCACTGATGCATTTCCAGCGGCCACGAGACCAGTTACCTACTTGTAAAACTTGACTTAGGAAAGCATGTCCTATTTCTGAGCACCCCCTTGCAGACCCTAAGTTATCTCTAAAACCACCTCAATGGCCCTTGGGTGGCACAGGGTGCAGCTGTGAATGCTTCCAGATCACTGTCTGCCCGGTCCTTATCCTAAGAGTCAGTGACCCTGTAATAAACTGGTCCGCTGATTACAGGGAGCTGCCCGCCTCGTTCTTCTGTCTCAAGATACCTTCCCAGTTCAGTGGGCACTTTTCGTTCCTCCACCTCCAACACTCATAAATGCAGAGAACCAGACTGGTGGTCGCTAAAGGCAGAGGAGGGGATGGGTGAAGGGGGTCAAATGGCACAAACTAAAATAAATAAATCATGGAGACGTAAAGTACAACATGGTAATTGTAGTTGACATTGTACTGCATATTTGAAAGTTGAAGAGTTCCTCTCGTGGCTCAGTGGTTAACGAACCTGACTATGAACCATGAGGTTGTGGATTCAATCCCTGGCCTTGCTCAGTGGGTTAAGGACCCGGTGTTGCTGTGAGCTGTGGTGTAGGTTGCAGACGCGGCTCGGATCCCGTGTGGCTGTGGCTGTGGTGTAGGCCGGCAGCTACAGCTCCGATTGGACCCTTAGCCTGGGAACCTCCATATGCTGCGGGTGCGGCCCTAGAAAAGACAAAAAAAAAAGAAAGAAAGTTGCTGAAAGAGTACATCTTAAAAGTTCTCATCACTGTAACTTTGTACGGTGACAGCTGTAATGAGACTGATTGTGGTGATTATTTCACAATATACACAAATACTGAATCATTATGCTTTACACCCTAGAAACTAATATAATGTTCTATGTCTTTACTGATGACCCTACTGTCACCCAGGATCAGTCACCTGCAGCCTGATGGGTCCCCCACAAGAGCCCAGATCCCCCCTCATCTGTGAGACTACAGTCATCCCCACTTTACTCCTGTCGTCCAAGCAGGTAGGACTGGACACCGGCGGAGGAGGAGCCGGGTGAAGAGGCAAAGGCAGACATTCGCAGCCAGCAGGGAAAAAGGCAGCACAGAAGCTGCGGGGGCAACACTGGAGAGCTGGTGGCCGGGATGCTCGAGGGCCCCCGGGTCCTGCCAGGTGCGGAGTATGACCCAGGAATGTGGCTGGTTGCCTCAGCAACACTATCTCTATGCACCGTGATACATTACCCTGTTCTCTAACAAATTCAGTTCATTTCTTAAACAATCAGTATTCTGGAAATAATATGAGAACAAGCAAACACGAACCAGTACACTGAGAGGTCAACTCACGCACTGCGTTTGCTCTCAAGTCCCCACAGTGCTGGGGAAAATGCCAGAGACTGGAGGTGGAGAAAGGCTCAGAAGAGAGTACTCAACATTTCAAATGAAATACAAAGGAAAAGCTAATAAAAAGACACTTGAAAAAGAAATTCTAAATCCTTTTCTGACCATCCTAACTAAATTCACATTATTTCCTAGCCCTCTCCTTGTTTTACTTCATAGAACCTGACATTTATTAATTATTTGATTTCCTTCCCGTCTGTTCCACTAGACTTTGAGCCTCTGGACAAAAGAGGCTTTGTCTCATCTCCCACTGTATCCTCAGAACCAGCATCCTGCCTGAGACATCACAGGCTTGCAGTAATATTTGTCAAATGAGCGAATTAATTTCTCTTCTAGATTTCTAAAAGCTCTTAATGGAGTAATGCATATTTACATATGCATTTACATAATTGCATAACTCAGACATACACTATATACATTATGGATAATACATACACACTATTTCATGCTTAACAGCAAAACTAGAATCATTTCCAACAAAATGAGGACGGACTAAGGCAAAAATGACCTTAAGTCATAACCACGATGACTTCGGAAACACTAGCCAACACAATTATTAAAAGAAATCCGATAAAAATCAAGGAGGTGAAAGATCACTATTTGTAACAGGCAAGATTGTGTATGTGCAAAACCAGAGGAATTCAAAGGAGAAACTACAACAATCACAGAAGGTATTTAGATTTCTGGGACTAAATTTAATCCACAGAAAACAATAACCTCCCTATTTACAAGTCACCCAATCGAGTCACCCAATTGGGTAGAAAATATAATGGAAAAAAAATTTTATCTGCAATAAAATAAAAGGGACAAAACTCTTGGTAATTGAAAGCAATGTGTAGGAGAGTTCCCTGGTGGCTCAGTGGGTTAAGGACTTGGCATTGTGACTGCTGTGGCTCTAGGTACAGCTGTGACAGGGCTTCAATCCCTGGCCCTGAAAGTTCTGCCAGCCATGGGCAAGGCTAAAAAAAAAGGCAACATTTAGGATCCACCTGCTTTAAAATTCTCCTAAGGGATATAAGAATACCAAGTCAGTCGAAAGATGAACTATACCCTTATTCTTAAAAAAAGATATGGTCAGGAGTTCCCGTTGTGGCTCAGTAGAAACAAATCCGACTAGGAACCATGAGGTTGCGGGTTCGATCCCTGGCCTTGCTCAGTGGGTTAAGGATCTGGCGTTGCTGTGAGCTGTGGTGTAGGTTGCAGACGCCATAAAATAAATGAATGAATGAAGGAAGGAAGAAAGGAAGAAAGGAAGGAAGGAAGGAAAGAAAGACAGAAAGAAAGAAGGAAGGGAGGAAAGAAAGAAAGATAGATATGGTTCATACGTTAATTCTCAAGGCGTGTATAAATTTAGTGCAATCTTAATTTTTAAAAAGTCCATAAGGTGGTGGCAGCTATGGAATTTTTAAGAATTAAACAAGCTGACTCTGAAGTTCTTCCGGAAACAGTCACCCAGAAATGGCTGCAACGAAGCATGACTAATGTGTGCCGGCCTCATCAGATCCTAAGGCACATTCTAAAGTGGCAGTATATAAAATACTGTAGTTCCGGCACATTAATAGACTGACAAATCAATGAGAAAGAAAAGAAAGACCAGAGACAAACCCCAACACTTTATTTAGTATGCAGTTTAGGTGGAACTGCCATATCACAGCAGGAAAAATATTCAATAAATGGCGTTCCAAAAATGAATAAGCATGAATAAGAAAATGCAGATGGAAATGGCTCTCATTCTTTGCAACAGGTAAAATACAGATTAACCAAAAATCCAAATATAGGATTTCCTCTGTGGCAGAGATGGCGTCTCTACAGCACCAGGACACAGGTTCGATCCCTGGCCCAGCCCAGTGAGTTAAAGGATCCGGCATTGCTGCAGTACAGGTTGCATGCAACTGTGGCTCAGATCTGATCCCTAGCTTAGGAACTGCATAGGCTGTATGGCAGCCAAAACAAAAAACAAAAAACAAAACAAATATAAAAAAAAATTTTAACAAAAACTTAACATTAAAATAAATTTTTACAATGTTAAATTTTAGGAGTTCACTAGTGGAGCAGCAGGTTAAGGATCCAGCATTCCCTGTAGAGGCTCAGGTCACCGCTGTGGCACAAGTTCAATCCCCAGCCCAGGAATTTCCATATGTCATGTGCACAGTCCCCCAAAAATGTAAAATTTTAACTTTTTGCAAATTTCAAATATAAAGTAAAACAAAATTTTAATTTTTTAAAGTACTGTTGATTTAAAATGTACTAATTTCTGTTGTACAGCAAAGTAACTTAGTTATACATATATATACATTCCTTTAAACACAAAATTTTAAAGTATTTAAAATATAAAAATAGAATAGCAGAGTTCCTGCTGTGGTGTGGCAGGTTAAGGATCTGACATTGCCACAAGCTGTGGTGTAGGTCACAGATGCAGCTTGGATCACAAGTTGCTGTGGCTGTGGTGTAGGCCAGCAGCTGCAGCTCACATTTGACCCGTAGCCCCAGAATTTCCATATGCCTCAGGTGTGGGCATAAAAAGAAAAAATAAATAAATAAAAAAGTAATCCTGGAGTAGAAAAGAGCTTTCCTAATTATGTACAATACAGAACTCTAAATCTCTAAAGAAATGACTGGTGGTCTAACCACATAAAAATAAAAATTAAAAAAGGAGTCCCCACTGTGGTTCAGTGGGTTAAGAACCCAATATAGTGTCCATGAGGATGCAAGTTCCATCCCTGGACTCACTCAGTGGGTTAAGGATCCAGCACTGCCATAAGCTGTGGTGTAGGTCGCAGACGTGGCTTAGATCCAGTGTTGCTATGGAACTGATGCAGGCCGGCAGCTGTAGCTCTGAATCAACCCCTCACCTGGGAACTTGCATATGCTGTGGATGTGGCCCTAAAAAGCAAAAAAATATTTTTTTGGCTGCACCCACAACATTGAGAAACTCCCAAGCCAGGGATGGAACCCATACTACTGCTGTAACCAGAGCCCCAGCAGTGACAATACCAGACTTCTGAACCCGCTAAGCCACCAGGGAATCCGTAAAAATAAAAAATTTTAACATGGAATAAAACACCCTAAATTACTCAAAGGACGAGTGACAAATCAGGAAAAGGGACTCTCCTTAGTGTACAAATAACTCCTAGAAGATATAAGAATATCTACTAAACAAAAATGGACAAAAAATATGAACCGCTTTTACATATATGAAAACGATGCTCAACTTCACTTAAAGTAAGATTAAAATTCTGAGATTCTGTTTTTCTTCTAGACAACTGGCAAATGCAAAAGGTGTAGGGAAACTGCCTCTCCCAAACATCGCTGGGGGTAGTGTACACTGTTCATCAAGCTCTTCTGCAACCATGATCTTCACTTTTATTAACAGCACACAGACATAGATATTATCCCCTAGAGTGTTGCTTTTAAGAGAAAAATATTAGGAAGATCCTGGATTGTTCATTAAGAGAGTTAAAGCTTCAAATGAATTTATCTATGAAACAGAAACAGACTCACAGACATAGAGAACAAACCTGCCAAGGGGGAGAGGAGTTGGGGAGGGAAGGATTGGGGTTAGCAGGTGCAAACTAGCATCTACAGGATGGATAAGCAGCAAGGTGCTACTGTATAGCACAGGGAACTGTATTCATTAGCATGTGATAACCATAATGGAAAAGAATATGAAAAAGAAAAGAGTGTGTGTGTGCGTGTGTGTGTGTGTGTGTGTGTGTGTAATTGAATGACTTTGCTAGACAGTAGAAATTTATACCACATTGTTAATCAACTATATTTCAATAAAATTATTTTTCTTTTCTTTTTGGACCACCTCATGGCATATGGAATTCCTGGGCTACGGATCAGATCTGAGCCACAGTTGTGACCTAAGCTGTAGCTGTGGCAACGCCAGATTCTTAACCCAGTGACATGGGCCAGGGATCGAACCTGCATCCCAGTGCTCCCAAGGCGCCACTGAACCCATTACACCACAGAGGAAACTCTAATAATTAGAAAAAAAAAAAAGTGTCAAAAGCTCAGCTGCCAGGTGATGAGAAGGTCATTTTAAGAGTAGCCAAACAAAAGTAACGATTAAGCTTTTATTTGTAGTGTGATAATACCATCCATCTTTTTTAAAAACAAGACTTGGGGAAAAAAAGGAGTATATAGACACACACACACACACACACACACACACATATACAGGTACATATAAACATGTGCTGACACATGCATAAAGCACACAAGAGCTGGTGGGTGCCTTCGGTCAGGGTAAGAAGCTGGGAGGGAAAAGGCAGAAAGCCCTTTGTCAAAACATGGCCAATACTCATCTCCTCAGATACACGTCTTTTTCAAATCCGATCTCCTGCACACTAATGATTCACAACTCCAACCTGTTTAACAAAATAGAGTTAACACAGAAGTTACCTCTGAACGAAAGTAACTGCCCATCTCAAATGGCCAGGTGATTATAGGCAACACGACTCAATACCCAGCTCGCCTCCCCCACCGGGTGGGGCTGGTGGGACCTTCCCTGAAATTCAGATTCTGGTTCCTGACTTTTATCTGTCCAGGCATTCCAAGCATAGAGTTGAACACAACTGTTACAGCTCCCAGCCTGGTCTATAAATTCTCTCAGGAATCTCAAATGAAAGGTGCTGTGCAATTACAAAGTACGACTCCTGTGATTTATCTGCCTAAATGTTAGCAAATTCTAAATAACATGCCTTACTGTGATAATTTCTCTGTCAGTGACAAATTTTCACTTCACCTTCTCATCTCCTGAGTGTTAAGCTGATATATTTATTCTGCAGATATGCTGGAACAGTTATACGACAGGCAAAAAAAAAAAAAAAAAAATTTACCCCCTCACATGTCAGAAGGACAATTATTTTTACATAGGAGGTAAAAAAAAAAAAAAAAAGCTTGTACTGAATGATGTCAGTTTTATTTCTTCTCCCCAAATACAGGGCAGAAGTTTGTTTCCTTTTAGGATTCTTATTTCGTCTCTCGTGGACAACTAGTGTAAATCACATATGCTTTACATTGGACTCTCTCTAGGATAAGGAATATATTACGTGAGGAATTTCTCTGTAAATAAAAATACAGAAGTATTTCTTCGCCGACCTATTTTATGACTAGATTCTTGCAAGCAGGAAGAGTGATCACCGAAGAATGAATGTTAAGTAGAGAGAAGAATAACCTTCAGGAAGAAATCCCACCACGTCCTTCTCGCTGTGATGGCGAGTTCCGATCTGTAACAACCAAAGCATCCTTGAGCAGGTGATCCAGCCCTGTCTCTTCATTTTACAAGTGGGGGCAAAGGTCAAATGACTTGCCCAAAGGGTCGCAGAGCAGCTCACAGGCCCAGAACGCAGACCCACGCCCTCGCACGGCTGTTCCACTCAGCCCCGTGGCTTGGACCACTGACTCGCTTATCCTCTGCACAGGCAATTTTTTTCCCCTATGAAATTACACATGTTGCAAAGAGTTAATTTATATCAGAGCCACAAACATTAAAACTTCCTGTTGTTGCCTTTGGCACCAACCGCAAGTATGTAAAAGATCTATCTGAGGAGTGCAGAGAGCTGTGAACACAACGGGAACAGCGGCGTCTCAGCAGTGCTAGGACACAGATCTGATCCCCGGCCTGGTGTAGTGGATTAAAGGATCCAGAGTTGCCACAGCTGTGGTGTAGTTCACAACTGCGGCTTGGATCTGAACTCCACAGGCCAAAAAAGAAAAAAAAAAAGGTGTCTGAGCCCTGGTACCCATGAGGACGCAGGCTTGATCCCTGGCCTTGCTCCAGGGTTAAAGATCGGGCATTGCCATGAGCGGTGGTGTAGGTCGCAGACGTGGCTCGGATCCCACATGGCTGTGGCTCTGGTGTAGGCCAGAGCTCTGATTGGAACCTCCAATCAGAGAACCTCCATATGCTGCGAGTGCAGCCCTAAAATTAAATAAAAAAGGAAACAAAGAAATGAAGGTATGATTTCATGGCTGGAGGCAGTGACAAGGAGCACGTACAGACCACTCTGGCTACCTGGCTGAGAGAGGGCTCCAGGGGGGAAGCTTCCGTGGGCTCCAGTTCTGGCACAGCTGCTTCTCTGCAGGAGCAGAGCATACAACTTGGCCCTCGAGGCCTTGGTGTGCTCATCTGTACAGTGGGAATGAAGCCCACGTCACAGGTAAGGATTCAAGAAGACACGTATCAGCATCATGTATCGGCATCTGCTAAGTGTAAACTCCCTGTAGCCAGGACGCGTGTAGGTACAGAACCCCGCTGTCCACGTGAAGAATCACAACAAAGGAGAAAATCCCTGAGCACGCATGCTGGGCCTCATCACCATCCAAGGCTTCATGAGCTGGAGCCAGAATCTCCCAGGGAGCCTTATCCTATCAGCCAACCTACCCCTCAAAGACTCGCTGCCTCATGGCACAGAAATGAACCCCAGGGGCAAGGTGACTTCCCCCCGCACCTGACAGACTCCACCTTGGCCCAGACCTACCCCAGGCAGCCCAAGAGTGAGGTCAGGAGGGCTGAGGCTCCAGCCAGGCCTGCCACGGTGAAAAACCAACCCACGAGCTTGGAGCGTATACAGATAGCTCTTTGAACTAAATCGCCACCACATAGTGACAGACAGAATTAGAGTCTTCAAGTGCTATGACATCAAAGAACCTAGCTTCTTTGGGGTCTTACTGGGTTGAACAGTGCTCCTCGGAAGTCAAGTCCATTGCACCCTCAGAACGTGACCTCATTTGGAGACAGGGTCTTTGCAAACGCAATTAGTGAAGATGAGGTCATGCTGGACTAGGGTGAGCCCTAAATGCAATAACTAGTGGCCTTATAAGACAGGGGAACAGAGGCAGGATGGAGGAGCCAAAAATTGGATGGAGGCAGCAACAAGCCAAGGACGGTTGGCAACCACCAGAGGCAGGGAGAGAGGCACAGGACAGAGCCTCCAGGAGGAACCAGCTTGCAGACACCATGATTTTGGACTTCCATTCTCCAGTTCGTGAGAGCGTAAGTGTGTAACCAAGCAGGGCCTTATGGGGCCTTCAGGAAGGCCCCTCCCCCTATCCTCTGCTTTGGCTCCTCTATAAAGTATAACGTGTCTTGTTGGAGGTTTATAGGAACATTGTGACCTGACCTCTGTGCACAACTTCAAGAACAAATGATTTCTGCACCAAGAAGTTTGCAACAACCAACCATGCCCTTCTCTCACTTTGCCTTTAAAGATGCTTTGCAGTTTTGTCTCCAGAAACTCGGGATGTGGGGGCATCAGCAACCTGTTTCCTTGCATGGCCCTGCAACAACCCTTTCTCTGCTCCCAATTCAGATGTTTTGCTTTGGTTGGCCTCACTGTGCGCAGGGCACACGGACTTGCACGAGCAAATGCATGTGTTTTAATTACCTGGTGTGTGGTACTTGGGAAACTAATACAGGATCCAAAGGCTGTAAGCAAAGGATCAGGAAAGAGATATAGGGCTATGTCAGCTACAGGAATATACCTAAGACATACGAATTATTTAGCAGATTAAAGATGGTTTCTGCTACAGCTCCCATTAAGGGGACAGAGTCTCTGTCCCCTCCCCCTAGATCTGGGCTCTGGGCTCTGTGAGCCCTAAAAGGAGGACAGGAGTGGAAAAGCGCCAATTTCAGGACCAGGTTTGAAGAAGCCAGCACTTTTCGTTTCCTGTTCTCAGGACTCTTGCCCTGAGTCCTGAGCTGCCACACGAGAAGCCCAAAGCCACCGAGCTGCACAGTCCATGTGGACACGAAGCCAGGGAGGTGCCGGGCCTGCCCCTCGAGGATCCCTCAAGGAGCCCAGACACCCTGAGTGTGAGGACAAGTCATCCCATCACACCTGCCCACACACAGACTCTCAAACAAAACAAATGACTGCTGTAGTTCCAGGCTGTCGGGTCTGAAGATGCTTTGTGACACAGCAGTAGATGATAGGGCTATTTATGACGCTCAATCTCTAACACAAAATAGAAGCAAGTGATGCTTTCACTTAAGAATGAACTAGAGAAAACTCAGAACAAAGCAGTGGAAAATGATCACCGTCCCAGGATGGGGGGCACACAGGTGGCAAAGGAAGGCAGGTAGCTAAGGGAACCAGTGTAATTCACCTCCAAGTTATGGAGCCCAAGCATTCGGTATAAGTGGGAGAGGGTAACGACCACAGTGCCTTGATTCTGCTGAAAAGAACGAGATGATCAGCTTTTGAATGGGGAAGAATCTCTATTTTATCCTAACATGCTGCTATGAGCTACTAGGGGAAAAAAAAAAATGTCTCCAAAAATCACCAAGAATCGGATCATAAAACACAATTTCCAAGGGTGGCTTGAGTGCCAAAGGATGAACCTAGCTAACTTCCCTCTGTGTCAATATCCAAAATACATTATTATCTTGAGGCCTAAGGGCACTGATAGCAAGGCTCCTTGTATTAAATTGCCACCTAGGGTAAAAACAGGCAGGAGTTTTTTATGTTACAGAATGGTGACATAAAATAATCTGCCACTTAACTTCCCAGCAAGTGCAAAGGTGTCTGAACCGTGAATTTTTTGTGAGCCAGAGAGAGGCAGAGACAGATAGAGGTGTCCTCACTACATATATCGTTTTGCTCAGCAACAGCATAATAACCCAAGGTGACTTTTCCAGGGGTCCCCGTGACTTGGGGAGCCCAGAGGGTGCAGGTCCATGTGGAGGGGCAGCCAGTCCACACTGGCCTCACTTTCTGGTGAGTTCCTACGGCCATTTACTACTGTAGCACTGAACAGTTTTCACATTAGTTTAACCAACCACCAAGGTTAAGCAGCCCCTGGATGAGAGCCGAGGCTGCATCCATCATTCCACACCCACAGCAGAAGCCAGTACGGGACCCACGGTGGATGTAACAACGGAGCCTGTTATGACTGTCAATAGTCAAGCTCTGTGAGCTTTCCAGAAACAGGCTCTAGGACCTCAGGGCAGAAATACACAGGAAGACTACAGGGGGAAAACTTTAATAGGGAAGGACAAATCTGACTCCATACTAGACCTCTTTCTTTTATATTAACCTTTATATCCTATTGCTTTTGTTATGAGTTAAGAATATTGCCTGTGGCCTGAGATATACAGAATAGCCTATTTTTTCTTTTTTTGTATTTTTAGGGCCACACCTGTGCCATATGGAAGTTCCCAGGCTAGGAGGTGAATTGGAGCTGTAGCTGCCAGCCACACAGCCATAGGCACACCAGGTCCGAGCCGCATCTGCGACCTACACACAGCGATGCCAGATCCCTAACCCACTGAGGGGACGAACCTGCACCCTCACGGATACTAGTCAGATGCATTTCTTCCGAGCCATGATGGGAACTCCCTCCTTTTTTTTAAATCACTAGTGAAGCAGGTGGGTTGCTCAGAGACATGAGTACATTCCTAGACACAAATCCCAGCATGTTCTACGCAGACTGAATGATTCATCAGGAATCCCCTATGTTGCAACTCTCTCCGCACAAGAACTGACACCGGGGCAAGAATCAACCACTCATCACCTACAGGACCTCTTGTGATAGCCTTTTTGATGTGTCAACTTGACCACAAGTCAATCAAACACTCATCTAAATGTTTCTGTGAGGTCTTCTGTAGCTGTGATTACAGTTCATGATCGGTTGACTTGTAGTAGAAGAGAAAACGGGGCAGGCTCAACTGAAATGGCTTCTGGGCAGAGCTGAGGCTTCTGTGAAGAAACAGTTTTGAGGGTGGACAGTCATTCTGGCCAGTGCCCGAGAGGGAGGCCCCACAACTGCACACAAGCCAATTCCTTACAATAAGTCTCTTCATATGTATCTTCCACTGGGTCTGTTTCCCTGCATGAACCCTGGCTGATACCCATCACTTACCTTTACCTTCTTTATGCCTCTTTTCCCATCCGTAGAACAGAGACAACAGTAATATCTACCTCAGGAGTTCCCATTGTGGCGCAGAAGAAACGAATCCGACTAGTATCCATTAGGAAGCGGGTTCGATCCCTGGCCTCGCTCAGTGGGTTGGGGATCTGGCACCGCCATGAGCTGTGGTGTAGGTCGCAGATGTGCCTCAGATCCCACATTGCTGTGGCTGTGGTGCAGGCCAGCGGCTGTAGCTCCAATTCTACCATTCCCCTAGCCTGGGAATTTCCATATGCCGCAAGTGCGGCCCTCAAAAAAAAAAAAAGTATTATCTGCCAACTAGGAGTTCAGGGTTTTGGGGTGGGGGCTGCATAAGTCACCCATTTCCTTGCATGGCTGCAATAAACCTTTCTCTGCTCAAGCAAACAAAAAAAAACTGCCTCGCAGGACTAACCTGGGGATAATACGAGAAACACAGTAGCTGGCCCACAGAAAGACTCCAACAAGTATGAAATATTCTCGTTCATGTAACAGTCCCTATGGTTATTAATGAACCACTCCTTTGGGGAAGGAGTTTATACACTAGTGGGAATATTTTTTAAAACATTTACAACAAAGATATTTGCTAAAAAATATAGGTAGATATAAAGGGTACCAGGAACTTAGAAAAGAAAGAGCTCAGCATGTCTGGGGCAGAGTGGAAGGCAGCCACTGTCCACACATAGAACAAATGTGCCCAAGCACACCAGAGATTCTGCTTTGGGACCACAACTCTCCTAAAAATATGCTACAGGACAAGAAACTCCTTCCTTACTAAAAGCTTTTGGTCAAGTCTGCAGAGGCGTGTTCCCCAGTGGCTATGACCTCCTTCGTGGAACATTATTCAGTTACTCCAGTCTTTACTGAGCACCTACTATGTACTAAGTACTGTGCTAAGAGCTGAGGAAGAAAGAAAAAACACTGCTACATGGAAGGACAAGAGGGGTCAGATAATAAACAAGTAAACAACTAAATGCCTCGTTTCCAAATGTAACGGAATAATGAAAAAAAGAGCCCAGCGAGGGGAATCAACTGAAGGTAAGGAAGGAGCTCTGTGAGAAGCTGGGATAAAAGTGGGCAAAGGGGGGGAGTTCCCTCATGGCTCAGTGGGTTAAGGACCTGGCATTGTCACTGCTATGGCACGGGTTTGATCTCTGGCCCAGGAACTTTCACATGCCACGGGTGCGCACAGCCACAGGCTATCCTATATATTTCCCTTTTTTTTTTTTTAGGAAAAGCAGGATTAGCATTATAACCAGCAAAGCAAAAACTTAACTTTCAGCAAAGTGCAAAATACCCAAAGTGAGAAACAGAAAATTGAGCACCCCCACTAGCTTTCTGGGAGACTAGGCAGTCATTGCTTTTATGGTTAATTCCACTCTCGGACTCCCCACCCCCACCCCCGCTCCAGTCTTCCACATGCCCTCAGGGCTGCCCTGAGCAAGCAGAGCTTCCATCCCCAAGGAAGTCTGAGAGACAAGTTGAGGGCTGATAGGGGATATGACCTCACCATTTTGCTTTTGCTCTTGGCTTGAAATACTGTTCATGTCAAAATCCAATGACTCTCCAACCAACAGGGAATTAATCTCCAAAATAAACATCTCATGCAGCTTTATATCAAAAAAAAATAATCAGCCAAATCAAAAAATGGTCAGAAGATCTAAATAGACATTTCTCCAAAGATAGGCAGATGGTCAAAAAGCACATCAAAATATGTTCAACATCACTAATTATTAGAGAAGTGCAAATCAAAACTAAAATGAGGTATGACCTCACACCAGTCAGAATGATGATCATCGAAAAGTCTGCAAATAACAAATGCTGAAGAAGGAGAAAAGAGAACCCTCTTAGACTGCTGGTGGAAAAGTAAACTGGTGCAACCACTATGGAATGCTTTCCATAGTGTTTACGGACGTTCCTTAAAAAACTAAAAATAGAACTACCATATGACCCAGTAATCTCACTTCTAGGCATATATTAGGAGAAATCCATAATTTAAAAAGATATGCACCCCAATGTTCACTGCAGCACTATCTACAATAACCAAGACATGAAAACAACCTAAATGTCCACCGACAGAGGAATAGATAAAGAAGATGTGCTGCAATGGAATATTACTCAACCATAAAAAAGAATGAAATAATGCCATCTGCAACAACATAGATGCAACCAGAGATTATCATACTAAGTGAGTAAGTCGGACAAACACATTATTTCACTTATATGTAGAATCTAATAAAATGACACAAAAGAATTTATTTATAAAAGAGAAACAATCTCACAGATTTCAAAATCAAACAGGGAATCAAAGGGGAAACGAGGATAAACTGGGGAGGACAGGACTAACAGATACACACTACTATATATAAAACAGGACCTGCTTATAGCACAGAGAGGCGTACTCAATGTTCTGTACTGATGTACACAGAAAAAAGACTGATATATGTATTTGTATGACTGATTCTCCTTGCTACAAACCTGAAGTTAATATAACATTATAAATCAACTATGCCCAATAAAAATTTTAAAAAACACTCGCTTAAAAAAATCCAAGGACTCTCAAACTGTATTCTCAAAGGATCTCTGAGAGGTTCTGTGGACCACACAAATGTTTTGCTTCAAATTGCACAGATACAGAAACCAAGAAACTATAATGATGCTCAAGACTGCTATCCCAAGTCAACATGCTTTGTAATAAATGCCCTTTCCACTGCCTAATGTAAAACTGCACTAATAAAGGACTGCTTTCATACAGGAGGGATCTATCGTATTTTTATTTGAAAAATAATACTCTGCTTCTTTAGAAACATTTGGAAGTCACTGCTGTTTAGGAACTCTGCATCACAATTTCTGAAAACCGCAGTCTGGGGCTAGCTTATTTTGCGAGATTGCAAATTGCCATTCAAACGCATGCTTAGGGTGACCGGTCACCATTTATGCAAAAAGCACACAGGAGAATTGAGAACATTTTTTAAAATAACGTTTCTGTTCACACCAAGGATAAAGGCACTTTATACCCTAAATGCGGTTTCCCTGGTGAGAGGCGGCCTGTATTCAAGGCTGCCAGTACTGACCACTACCCATGGATCAGCTAATAAAATTCTATATGACAGTTACTGCTGCCATAGCAAAGGCCATGCATGAATCAAGATCTCTAACCAGGCATTCACTATATCCATGCGTCCCAGGATCAAACCAAATCATCCTGAAGGGAGAGAATGCTGAGTCCACATCATTTACAAAGATGGCACCTTCACTGGAGCATCTTCCCTTGGATGTGCATTAAGGAAACATGAAAATGCAATTACGTGAAGAAACATATACATAAATTCACACAGCTGGAACCACGTAAACAGGCTTATCATCCTCAGAGCACACTCTGAAACGTTTACTTGAAACCGTATTCAAGGACCCTGCCTCAATACAGTTTATCTACCCTTTATCTACCAGTGCAGCACACACCCCTCTCTTCAAAAGGATATGTGCCTGGAAGCAAACTCTTTTAAAAAAAAAAAAAAGGTTTAAGAGTAGGATAATTCCTACTAGTCAATCAATTATCACAGAATGCTTAATTACATCTAAACTTATGCCTCATAGACACCCATCACAATTCAGAAGCATGACCTATTCCCTTGTGAATCTGTAGCTGTCCAAAATTATCCCTGATGAATTCAGTGTATCTAAATCTCAAACATCACAACTAAAAAAATTATTCTGGGCCACAAGAACACTTTCTCTAGAAAGTTTACCCTGTGTCTCAAGTATTTCTTAGGGCCATGCCAATCACCATGTTTGGACTTAGAGAAAAATTGTAGTTGGCACCCTTTTGGGAGAATTTTAATTCTCATCCCAGGAAGAAAAGAGTTAACACCTGTTTTAGACCACAGAGTCCCACACATACACGCAACGCTGCACAGACACAAACGTACACAGGCTCTCACGTGAGCAGACACTTAGATTATTTCCTTAGCAGACACTTCTGGGCAAAAGCGATGAAGAAAGGCAGGAGTTCCCATAGTGCATCAGTTGGTTAAGAACCTGACTAGTATTCTGGAGTCTGCGGGTTCCATCCATGGCTGCATTCAGTGGGTTAAGGATCTGGCACTGTCGTGAGCTGTGGCGTGGGTCACAAATGTGGCTCAGATCTGGCGTTGCTATGGCTGTGGTGTAGGCTGGCAGCTGCACCTCTTAATTCGACCCCTAGACTGGAAACTTCCACATGCTGCTGAAGCAGCCCTAGGAGAAAAAAACAGAATTAGGAAAGGCAGAAATATCTAACTTGCCTACTTTATGCTCTTTAAGTCACATATGCAGGTGTAACACATACACAGCACACACGTATCAACAGGTAGAAGGGCTATATTTTTTCAGAAAGCACCTAGAAAATAGGAAGTTTATAAAAATGACACTGGGCTCGTACCAACTGAATTTTGTCATTTTGTCCATTTAAATAAACGTGAATCACATGAAAGACTGTTTTATGTCACTGAAAGTATAAAAGGTAGAATACAAGTAATTACCGCCTATTTCATGTAATCATCACACGCTTAAACAGCATGGGGCTCAGGCTGATTTTTTTAAATACGCTAGATTCAGTCGAAACAACAATTCCAGCAGCACATCTGGAGGTTTCACACTAGGTCACAGGGTCGCCCAGGCGCATACCCACCCAGCGCTACCAGTCAGAAGAGACCATGTGAATACCTGACTCAACCTTCCACCAATCACCATCCACCCCAAACCACGATCTAAGCACCCTTGATGCCTCCACCTTCCACTTCGAAAGCTTTCCAACTGCCTGAAAATGGGTCCTTAAAACATTATGTCCAACCAACATGTCCAGCCATTGTGCTAGGGCTAAAAGATGCCAAGATGAGTAAGACATGGCTTTCAGGGTAAGAATCCAGTGCCTGGCACATAAGGGGTACTCAATTAATACCTGGAGAAGGGATGGAGGCATGACTGAGTGAACAAGCTCATGGCCCCAGGCAGTGCTGTCTTACAGAATTATAACACAAGCCACAAATGGGAGGCACATACGTGGTTTCAAATTTTCCAGTAGGCACACTTCAAAAGGTAAAAAGGAACAGGGGACGTCGATTTTAATATATTTACTTTAACCTAACACAGAGAAAAGATTTTCGTTTCAATACGGAATGAGTATGAAGACATTAGTCATGAAACATTTTACCTGTTTCGGGCACTGTCTTTGAAATCACACAGGCATTTTCACATGCTACGTACATTACAGTCCTTTTCAGTTCAAGCCAGCACATCTCAAGAGCTCATTAGTCCCATGTAAGTAACAGCTACCCTGGGGGTGGGAGAACAAAGTAATAGAACATTTCCATCTTGGCAGAAAGTTCTACTGGGCAAGAGAGGGAGATGAAGTGCCTTGTGGGAATGAGGAGGGGTGAGGCCGGCGGGCAGCAAGGCCAGGCAGGCAGAGACGGCCTTGTCTGCTTCTCTCAAGAACGTAACCTTTATTCTATGGACAGCTGAGAAGAAGGGTGATAAGATTAAAAACAATAATAATAAAAGTGAATGGTAACCAGCTGTTTAAAAGCAGATTCATAGGCTAGAATCAATTCATAATGAACACTCTTCCAACAGCGGATAAAATATTGAAAACAAGGGAAAGGCAGTATGTTTTTCACAAAACTAAATTTAACCAAAGGAATAAATGATCCTTCATTACAAGATCAGATGGCAGGGAGTTCCCGTCATGGCTCATTGGTAACCAAACTCCACTAGTATCCATGAGGCCACGGGTTTGATCCCTGGCCTCAATCAGTGGGTTAAGGATCCAGCATTTCCATGAGCTATGGTGTAGGTCACAGACGTAGCTTGGATCTGATGTGGCTGTGGCTGTAGACCGGCAGCTATGGCTCTGATTCAGCCCCTAGCCTGGGAATTTCCATATGCTGCAGGTACAGCCCTAAAAAGCAAAATAAACAAACAAACATAATGAATCAATTAGTTTGCAAGTAAAATCCAAAATTAGAGAACCGGAGTTCCCGTCATGGCGCAGCAAAAACGAATCCGACTAGGAACCATGAAGTTGTGCGTTCAGTCCCTGACCTCGCTCAGTGGGTTAAGGATCTGGCGTTGCCGGAAGCTGTGGTGTAGGTTGAAGATGCGGCTCGGATCCCATGTTGCTGTGGCTGTGGTGTAGGCCGAAAGAGCTCCGATTAGACCCCTAGCCTGGGAACCTCCATACGCCGCAGGTGCGGCCCTAAAATGACAAAAATAAAAATAAAAATTATAGAACTTTTTTTAACACTTTTATTAGGATGGACAGAGGGGACAAGGTGTGTATATTATTCTCTATCCTGATTTTCTTACCTAATACACACACGTCCACTAGTAATGATACCTACATGACGTTTATCTTTGCTGCATAATAAGTTAAGTGCATTATTGTTCTGTAGTCATTCCCAAGACGGTTTGTGTTAAATCCATTGCTTTACTAGCATGAACAGCTTTATCCAAATTAACTCTCCTCCTCAACCTCCCAATTCCATGGATTATTTCCTCAGAATATAGTTCCCAACAGGGAAATTATGGGTCGATGGCAACGAACAGCTTTGTTTTGTGTTTAGTTCTTACTGTCAGTAGACTGCAGCAGAGATAATACACAGCTCTGCCAAGATTACTTAACATCGTAACTTTTAATGGGCTCTAATTATTTCTGGGAATCTGATAGACAAAGTGGTCTTGATTTCCATTTCTTAAAACTGTTAAGGAGGCTGTTCTGCATGATGATATCATGTCTTAAACTTTCTATATTTGTCTCTCTTTGCCTCTTCCGGCGAGGGCTCTGGTACTGACCACTCAATTCTTTATATACTTTGGAATGATAACCATTTAATCTTTTAAACTGCCCCATTCCCTTCACCAATACTGTGGCATTCCATTTAATATTTATTCTATTGCCTGTGGCTGGGCTATTTTTCTTTTCTTCTTCAGATATTCAGGCACATCTGTCTTGTGCATGATGTTTTTCTCCGCTGCTTCACTAGTCCTAAGTTTATCTTCCCTGTACAGCTGGGTTAAAAACACTATTCCATTCTCTTCTAGTTATTTTATAAATACATAGAGTGGAATCCAAAAGCTGAGGTGCCTTTATACTTTGTGATTAAATAGACTTTTAAAACTGCAGAACTTTCCGGTGGAAGTGAAATGTTCTCAGTTCCCAAGGCAGCCTGGCCCATCTCATGAAAGGACAGATGTCACAGAACAGCGACCCCTCTCCAATCAAGAGAGAAGCTTGGCATGAAATCTAAGAATCAAAACTTTCGACTCTTCCTTCAAGGCGTCCGTATCCTCCAATTCTCGACTGCCCCTGTTTTTACACATCTCAACAAGCTCACTGAAAATTAACATTCAACAAGAAAGGTCATCACATGGAATCTAAAGTATGACATAAATGAACCTATCTACAAAACAGAAGCAGATTCACAGAGAGAACAGACCTGTGGGTGCCAAGGGGGAGGAGGAAGGGAGTGGAAGGGAGTGAGAGTTGGAGCTGGGGCTTAGCAGATGCAAACTACTATAAATCAGACAGATAAACAACAGAGTTCTGGTATATAGCCCAGGGAACTCTATTCAGTCTTGTGTGAACAACCATAATGGAAAAGAATATGAAAAAAGGATATAGGAGTTCCCGTCGTGGCTCAGCAGAAACAAACCCAACTGGTAGCCATGAGGACTCGGGTTTGACCCCCAGCCTTGCTCAGTGAGTTAGGATCCAACATTGCTGTGAGCTGTGGTGTAGGTCGCAGACGTGGCTCAGATCCCGTGTGGCTGTGGCTGCCGTGTAGGTGGCGGCTGTAGCTCCGATTGGACCCCTAGCCTGGGAACCTCTATATGCCATGGGTGTAGCCCTAGAAAAGACAAAAAGACCAAAAAAAAACGAAGAAGAAGAAAAGCACATATAACTGAATCACTTTGATACAGAGCAGAAATTCACACTGTAAATCAACTATACTTCAATCAAATTTTAAAAGTTCAAAAAGAAAGGTCATTACAGACAAAAGTAATCACCTGAAGAGATACCTGGTCGCTGTCCAGTAGTTCAAAAACCCCATCAGAACAGCTATGGAAGTATGTTACCCAATTATTTTTCACGTAATGAAACTCCAGAAGAAATTTTAGTCGTTTCCCACCATAGATGGAAAACGGACAGAAAACAATATGATAAAGAAACAGCATATATATAATCGTATACAAAGTTTGGATTATACTGTATAGTTTTTATATATCTAGATATGTGACATACATTAAAAAAAAGAAGAAGAAGAAGTAAATTCGCCAAAAAGTTAACAGTAGTTACCTGAAGAGGGGTAGGATTATGGGTTATTCTGACCTTTAGATTTCTTCTGCATTGTATGCTTTATACCACTTAGCATTTTTATACACACATATCCAAAGAAAATATTTTTATCTTTATAATAACTTGAATTTTAAAAATGGAGGTAGAAAATATTTTGCCATATTGAATTAAATGCTACTAAAAATTAAGCCAAACACCTCCACTTTTATTTCGGCCACTGCTCACTAATCACAAGCACTATCCCCATTTTTTACTCTTTATAGGAGTAAATCTATCAGTGATTCACTATAACGGAATTCAAAGAACTCTCAAAATACCATGAACTTGCCTTTTTTGTTTTTGAAGGTTACAGTCTCTCAAGTACTCACAAAAAAAGTATCTGCAATGAAGTTTACATAAAAGGGACACGACGGTATCGTGGTTATGCTGGGTTTTTTAAGACCTGATCGGGTGGATAAATACTGAAACATTTACTGGTAATGATAACATGATAAAACATGTAAGATTTCCTTAAAATATTCAAGTCAAAAAAAAGTGATGGGGGAAAATAGTTGAAACAAGAATGGTAGAAGGCTGGAATTATTTAAATTGGATGATGGGTACCATTATATTACCTTGCATATGAAGTTTTCCCATAATACAGTTTTTGGAAAAGATGCTATAAGTGAAATGCCATATTATACATGCACAGCATCATCGCCGCTCACAACATCCAACATAGAAAAATTGAGCTCATAGTCAAACCCTTTTTTTTGTTTTTTTTAGGGCCGCATCATGGAGGTTCCCAGTCCAGGGGGTGAATCAGAGCTACAGCTGCCGGCCTACACCACAGCCACAACATCACCAGATCTGAGCCGCGGCTGTGACCTACACCACAGCTCTTGGCAACACCGGATCCCCAACCCACTGAGCGAGGCCAGGGATCAAACCCTCAACCTCATGGTTCCTAATCAGATTCATTCCTGCTGCACCACAACAGGAACTCCATCAAACACTTTTTTTTTAATGGCCACACTCACTGCATATGGAATTTCCAGGGCAAGGGATCGAATCTGAGCCACAGGTGGGGCAATGCCAGATCCTTAACCCAAGGAACCAGAACTGGAACTCCCACTATTTTTTTTTCTCTCTCTCTCTCACCAGGGTGACTATTTCAAAGGGAGCATTTGACTCTGTGCCTTTTCTTTACTAGGCAATAAAGAGTAGATCTGTGTACATCTATCCAAAAACATCTTCCGTATGCATCTACAGATCTGAGTCAGAAGATTTCAGATTTTCTGTCCTGGGCCAGAATGAGAACAAGACAGCCAGCTGACACCGCACTTTTGGCTCGTGGCATTTGAAAAATAAAATGTGTGCTGATCCAAGCAGCAGAAAGACAGTATCCTCGGAGTCCCATTCTCCTGCTTGGCCCAGAGGAAGGGCTTGGCCACTTCTCTGAGATGATAAACTGGTCAATCTGCAAGTCAGCTGCAGGGCGAAACAGGCTCAGTTTAGGACAACAGAGTCTTTCGCCTCCCAGGACAGGGTTCTTTTCACTGCCCACCCCCCAACCCAGAGTGCAGGTGTTATGGCGAGCAGGGTAAGCACTTCAAAAAATGAATCAAAAAGGGGAAACTGGAAGTTCCCATCATGGTTCCGGGGTAATGACCCTGACTAGGATCCATGAGGACATGGGTTTGATCCTTGGCCTTGCTCAATGGGTTAAGGATCCTGCATTGCTGTGACTGTGGTGTAGGCTGACAGCTACAGCTCTGATTCAACCTCTAGCCTGGGAACTTCCATGTGCCTCTGGTGTGCACCACCCCCCTCAAAAAAAAAAGAAAAGGGGAAACCTGCTTTAGGTCCAACACTTGCTGAGTTTCAAAATACCCTCAACTATTTCCTGGTTAACAACTTTTTGTTTTGTCTCTTCTTTGCCATGGGCACGGAGACGGCCATGGGTGGCTCTTCTGCCTCCGTCCAGGTTTTTTACGGGCTTGCATCCTCTGCCTTCTGAGCTCTGGCAGAGGGCTCCTGACAACACATTTAACCTAAGAAACAGCTCTTTCGGCCACTCTGGAGCCTGTGGAGGCCTGCTAGGAGCAGGGCTTTCTACAACAACAAATATGCTGGGGAGATTGTAGTCCCAGGCCGTTTTTGCTGGTTATAAGCGGGGTCTCTGGAACCAGAGGGAGCACACAGCTCTTCTTAAAAGTGAAGGTGGTTATGCTCGAGATGAATCTGAATTTCATCTAGGCAAGAGATGTGGGTGGAAAGGAAAGAATAACACAGTAACTCCTGGCGGAACCGAACAAAACCAGACCAATCTGGGGAAAGGTAATTCACGCTCATGGAAACAGCGGTATGGTCCATGCCCAGTTCCAAAGCGACCTTCCTGCTAAGGCCATTGGACACAGAATCCGTGTGATGCTGTGCCCTTCAAGGATTTAAACTTTTTGAAAAGTAGGAGTTCCCGTCATGGCTCTATGGTAACGAATCTGACCAGTATTCATGAAGATGCAGGTTTGATCCCTGGCCTCACTCAGTGAGTTAACGATCCGGCAATGCTGGGAGCTGTGGTGTAGATCACAGACTCGGCTAGGATCCTGCATTGCTGTGGCTGTGGTGTAGGCCGGAAGCTGCAGCTCCAACTGGACTCCTAGCCTGGGCACTTACATGTGTCATAGGTGTGGCCCTAAAAAAAAAAAAACTTATTGAAAAGTAAATAAATAAAAGTAGATTTGTTCTCTTGTTCAACAACAACAACAACAACTAAGAAACTTTTTTTGGTTGCGCCCATGGTGTGCAGAAATTCCCGTGCCAGGGGTGGAATCCACGCCACGGTGTGTATCCCGAACCTGCTCAGCCACAACAAGCACCATTTTTTCAGAACCAGGAGCCCCTGTCCCGGCTGAGCCTGGCAGATTTGCTTCGGGTCCTCTCTCCCCGTCACTTCAGCTAGTGCACAGAAGGGGAAGTGGGCATAGCGACATCCCAGCCCTCCTCCCGGCGTCCCTTCCACCCCGGAGACAGAACGAGGCCTACCTCCCTGACTTCGTGAAGCTGGCCGGAATACGGACTCTTGGCTCTTCGCGCGGTGGCAGGCGACTTGTGATGCGTGATGGTGACGACACTGGGGGCCCCTGCGCCGAGGTGCCTCTGGCTGCAAGGAGACGCAGAACTGGGAGTGCCGTGGGGGAGCAACGTGAGGCTTCGGCTCCGGGAGCTTGGAGTGGTCTGGAGTAAGCAAGAGACATCAAAACTCAACGACCGATCTGCAGAACACAAGCGAGGGCTGGCTTCCAGTTACCGTGGACCTCGTGTTCGGGCTTCCCCTTCATCTTTGGAGGGAGGAGGGCCTGGGGAGGTCCGGCAGCACCAACTGCCCACGTCCCATGCTCGCTCGGGCCAGCAAGACCGTCTCCATTAACTACGCCTCTGGCCTCATCTCCAGTCATGTCTCCTACGCCTGGAGACACTACGACCCTGAAGAGCTACTCGGAGGCCCCCCCTCGATATCAGAGGCTCCGGTGGGGTCTGCGCCCCTCTTCCTAGGGTACCCTCCCCCTCCCGCTGGCACGCCCAGCTCGGCACTGTTGTGTGGAGCATCCTCCGTCCGCGTCAGCCCCTCCCTGCTCTTATTCCACTGCCTCAGGGACAGATTCACTGTCCAGCCACTTTCATTTTTTTTGTTTTGTTTTTTTGTGTTTTTGCCTTTTCTAGGGCCGCACCTGTGGCATACAGAGGTTCCCAGGCTAGGGGTCCAATCAGAGCTGTAGCCACCGGCCGACGCCACAGCAACGTGGGATCCGAGTCACATCTGCAACCTACACCACAGCTCACGGCAACACCGGATCCTTAACCCACTGAGCGAGGCCAGGGATCGAACCTGCAACCTCACGATTCCCAGTCAGATTCGTTCACCACTGAGCCATGACGGGAACTCCCCAGTCACTTTCTTAAGGGATTCTTTCAAACTCTATATCACCAAGAGCTGGCACCTCACAATTGTTTAATTTATTCAGTGCTTAATAAATGTTTGCTGCAGGAATGAATGCAAGAAGTAATCCATCAAATCAAAACTACCATGAGATACCACCTCACACCAGTCAGAATGGCCATCATTAACAAGTCCACAAACGCCAATGCTGGAGGGGGTGTGGAGAAAAGGGAACCCTCCTGCACTGTTGCTGGGAATGTAAGCTGGTGCAACCACTATGGAAGACAGTGTGGAGGTACCTTAGAAAACTCTACATAGAATTACCATATGACCCAGCAATCCCACTCTTGGGCATATATCCAGACAAAAATTTCCTGGAGAAAGACACATGCACACGCATGTTCACTGCAGCACTATTCACAATAGCCAAGACATGGAAACAACCCAGATGTCCATCGACAGATGACTGGATTAGGAAGATGTGGTATATATACACGATGGCATACTATTCAGCCATAAAAAAGGATAAAATAATGTCATTCGCAGCAACATGGATGGAATTAGAGACCCTCATACTGAGTGAAGCAAGTCAGAAGGAGAAAGACAGATGTCATATGAAATCTCTTATAACTGGAGTCTAGAACACTGCACAAATGAACATCTCAACAGAAAAGAAAATCACAAACTTGGGGAACAGACTTGTGGTTGCCAAGGGGGCGGGGGAGGGGTGGGAGGGAATGGGGATGACTACTGCTTTAATGATGGAATAGCAAGGAGCTCCAACTGTAATGCACGGGGAACTTTATCTAATTACATGTGACAAATCCATATATGTACATGTAATCGGGTCACCACATGGTGCAGTTGGAAAATCTGACAGAAATCTGTAAACCAGCTATAATGCAAAAAAAAAAAAAAGTAATCCATCAGTTAATCCCCATTTGTTCACGCAGTGCCTGTATTACATCCTACTGTAACATTCTCATCCATATCACAACTGAGTGTATAATACAGATGGCATCTCAATCTAGAGGAGGTAAGTTTTTCAGTAGCTGTGCTGGCGTGACTGGGCAGCCATCTGAAAAACAAACTTGGATTTATTTATCTCTCAGGTCACAGACCCCAAACAGATCAAAGACTTAAGAAAAAAAAAAAGAAAAAGAAAATAAAAAGCTTAGAAGAAAATATGTAGCCTTGGGGTAGGGAAAGCCTAACACACCCAAACCCAAAAGGAAAAGCTCCAATTTGATGACCTGAAAACTGAAAATGTCTTCCCAGGAAACAATTTTCAAAACCCACTGCTGTCACTAACAAAGCCAAATGATAAATCACGAAAAACATTTTCAACTAGTTCCACAGACAAATGGCTTACCATTCTAAATTACAAGTAGGAAAATAATTCCTAGGAACTGATAAGAACAGCGAACTATTAAAATAGGGCAAAAGGAGTTCCCATTGTGGCTCAGCAGAAACTAATCTGACTAGTATCCATGAGGATGTGGGTTGGATCCCTGGCCCCGCTCAATGGGTTAAGGATCCGGCATTGCAGTGAGCTGCAGTGTAGGTTGCAGACGCAGCTCGGATACGACACTTCTGTGGCTGTCATGTAGGTCGGCAGCTGTAGCTCTGTAGCTCTCATCTGGGAGCTTCCATAGGCCACACCTGCAGCCCTAACAAAAATAAATACAATAAAATAAAATAAATACAATAAAACAGGGCAAGATGAACAGACAGTTCACACAGAAAAGGAACATAAATGACCCTTCAACCGTATAAAAATATGTTCAACCGTACTCATAAGAAAAATGTAAATTCAAACCACATTTAGATACCATCTTTTGTAGTTCCTGTCGTAGCGGAGCAGTGAACAAATCCGACTAGGAACCATAAGGTTGCGGGTTTGATCCCTAGCCTTGCTCACTGGGTTAACGACTGGTGTTGCTGTGAGCTGTGGTGTAGGTCACAGACGTGGCTCAGATCTGGCATTGCTGTGGCTGCAGTGTAGGCCGGCAGCTACAGCTCCGATTAGACCCCCAGCCTGGGAACCTCCATATGCCACTGGTGCAGCCCTAAAAAGCGCCAAAAAAAAAAAAAAAAATGATACCATCTTTCACCCACTAATGGGCAGAAATCCAAAAGATTAAGTACACAGTCAGCCAAGAGGCCACTGAGATTCAGGTTTATGGGAGGGTAAGGTGGCAAAAACCCTGATAAGGCCAATCTGGCAGGACTTACCCCAGTTACAAATGCACATTCCTATGATCCAGCAATGCCAAGTTTGAGAATACCTCCTTCAACACATCTGTACCCAGGCGGAATGGCATCAGCACCCATTAGTCACTAAAGGATGGGAGAAACCTCCTGTCCTCCTGTATGGGACAGGTTAATAAGACACGGCACACGCACATGACAGAACACCACCAGGATGTAAGAGAATAATGAGAAAGGTATGGGGAAAAAAAAAAATCTCTAAAGAATGCAGTTACATGGAAAAAGCAAGGTGCCTAACTGTTCTATAGTAGGCAAAGTTCTGTGTCAAAATGTGGAAAAGCAGCAATTTTTATCAGTTTAAAATCACTGTTCAAAACACAAAAACACTCAGGAGTTCCCTGGTGATCTAGGTGTTAAGATTCAGCATTTTCACAACTATGGCCTGGGTTCAACCCCTGGTCTAGGAACTGAGATCACACATAAGCCGCTGCATGCCACAGCCAAAAAGAAAGAAAGAAAAACCACAAAAATCCTCTGGAAGGATACACAGGAAGCTAAAAGTGGTTACTTATTTGCAGAGAATAAGGAATGAGGGAGTGACAGCAGAGGAGGAGGGAGACTTAACTGCATACTTGTCCTATTCTTTCATTTTAAACTATGAGAATGGATTCTTTACCCCAAATTTTCTAAATTCTACATAAAATCTGCATTCTAAATGTTTCCGGACTTCATTTCAGCTTGAGAAAAGGCAGTTAGATGATGGGCTGGATTCATGCCAGCTTCTGTATTTCAATGATCAAACATTTACTGAATGCCTACTACCTGCCAAGAAGAATATCTAAATATCTAACGTAATGCCAAGGAGAAACAGGAGATGTATGAGGCTGCCATTCAGCATAGACACTTACAGCGTTGCTGGGGATAAATGAGCACAGACGGGGACAGCAAGACACACATACACAAACACACACGCACACACCCAGCAAGGAAGCGCCAGACAAGATGCTAATTTGGTGATACAGCCAGAACATGCCAAAGTGAAGAAGAGAAAGTTGAAGGCGAGCTGATTTCATCATAGGAGGCTGTGCTGAGGGTGAAGGACTTGAAGCCTGAGCCAAATTTGGGAAGGTCAAGAGACAGGGGTGTATAAAAAAAACAACCGAGACAGGAAGTTCAAAGCAGTCATAGCCTCCAGTCCTGGGTAAGTCACTGCTCTAAACATTGTTAAATGTCTAAACATTGTTAAATGTTAAGATCCATAATTTTACAAATCTCCAGGGGTTAGGGGGCAGGGTCGAAGACAGAATTTTGTGTTACCCTGCAGTGCCATAGTAGATCGTAAATTTCTCTGGATTTGAACTTGGACAAAAGTAACAGAAACACAGATCAGAGTTTTCGTGTGGCACAATGGGTTAAGGATCTAGTGTTGTCACTGCTTAGGTGCTGCTGTGGTGCAGGTTCAATTCCCAGCCCTGGAACTTCCACATCCTGCAGATGTAGTCAAAAAAAAAAATTTTTTTTTAAAGGAATATAGATAAGTCGGGAGGCATTACATTGCTTTTAGGTAAACTTAGATATAGGTAACCAAAGAAATCTATGGTCTAAGAAATTGTATATACCTTGATCACAATGACCTACGACAATCATCTACTTTCAGCTTCAACCTTTTCCCTCACAGTGAAAAGATGAAAGAAGCTATTTTTCTTCCTTTGGCTACAGTGTGCAGAGGTTTGATGTGGGATCTCAGTTTCCAGACCAGGGAATGAACCCGAGCTACAGTCGTGAAAGCACCAAATCCTAACCACTAGACCACCAGGGAACTCCCAAGAAACTGTGACTTTAATCTTTTAACAACAGCATATTTGCCTAAGCATTAGAGTCTACTGAAAAACATGCTGACTGGGAAGCTTATTTCAATGCAAGAATAGGCAGATATTTGACTGGGCTTTTAATTCAAGACAGCCAGATCTCGCCCCCACCCCTACTCCCAGCTCCATCAGGTTCCAACTGTGTGACCTCAGATGAGTTATTTAAGTTTCCTGATTAAGCATCAATTTCCTAATCTTTTAAAAAAGGAATCACAAGACTGCCCTTAAAAGCCAGCATGAGGATTCAATGAGATCATGCACATGAATAAAATGCTTGCCACGCAGGAGCTGCGTGGGCAAAGTTTGTTTCTTTCTTTGCATCACTTAAAACGTGATCAGTGAAGGCCTTATTGATTTTTTAAAGGTTCCAAAGTCACTTAGCACAAAATCCTAAGCAGTCACTGACCTGCTCCTTATTTTCTAGGGGATCAACGTTGTAATGAAGCCCAAAATGTCATCGAACCCTTACTGGGACACCTATACGGTCAGCAAGGCTACAGGGGGAACCTCGCTTCTAAATTCTGAGTAGAGAGAGAACCCATCAGAAAACAAACAATGATGTTCTGAGAAGGGAAGAGGCGTCTTTGCCTGAGAGACTATCACGTAAATGGCAATAAATCAGGGAAGTCACCCAGGAGCCAAATGGTTCTGCTGTGGATGTTTAGCCCCGTGATCATTACTTAGTGGCTGTCATCTGAATGCACAAGCGGTACATTTGAGTCGGGAAATCTTTAATTCCCCATTAACTAGGTTATTCTCATGGTTTAATTCATACCTGCACCTCTTCTCGGGGCAAATATGAGCCAAAACAAGTCTCTCTCTTGGTAAATCCCATAGGTCATCATGCATCAGACAAAAAAAAAGGGAGAAAAGGTAGCAAAGTGAAACCACTGTATATAAATGAATGGGCTCTTTCCGAAACGCAGCCAGACGAAAATGCCCAGGCTGTGTTTTTAGAGGTTTTGTTTGCAGGGGTGGGAGTGTGCACGCAGCATGGGGAAGTTCCCAAGCCAGAGATCAAACTTACGCCAAAGCAGGGACCCAAGCCACAGCAGTGACAATGCCAGGTCCTTAACCCACTGAGCTACCAGAGAACTCCCACATTGTGCTTTTGACTGCGCTTAAATGTCACAGTCATCCTTGCCACTAATTTAAAACAAAATATTACCAGAGTCTAAGGAACAACATGTCATGTCTTTGCTCCAAATACCGACTTCAGTGGGGCGCCTGGAAATGCCAAGTGTACCACCTGTGGAAAAATTCCGGGTCAAGGGAGTGAGATTCACCCTTTACCTAGGAAAAACAGCCCCTGGGTCCCCTCCATGGGCAAGCAGCACTAGGTAAGTGGGGTGCCTGCCTGACAAATGGGGTGATGTCAAAGGAGAGAACACGGGGCAGCTGAGACTCAGCACCAAGCTCGGAGTCTGCCCAGGATTCCATGCGCAAGCAGGTTTTATTATATTTACCAGCCTCCGGGTTTTTCCCTACTTTCTTCCTTGGAATTCTAACTTTCCCAAGGTTTTTGTCTTTTTTTTTTTTTTGGTCTTTTTTTTTTTTTTGCCTTTTCTAGGGCTGCACTCGCGGCATATGGAGGTTCCCTGGCTAGGGGTCTAACAGGAGCTGTAGCTGCCGGCCTTCGCCACAGCCACAGCAACGCAGGATCCGAGCCACATCTGCAACCTACACCACAGCTCACGGCAACGCTGGATCCTTAACCCACTGAGCAAGGCCAGGGATCGAACCTGCAACCTCATGGTTCCTAGTCAGATTCGTTAACCACTGCACCATGACGGGAACTCCTTTCCCAAGGTTTTGAGGAAAGGTCATGCACACATTCTCTTTCTATTTACTGGCCCAAAGTGGCAGGAAGCAAAGGTGTGACTGGAAAGAGAGAGACAGCACTAGCAAGAGTATTTCCAGTCGGGGAAACCAAGCAACAAGCTGGGGAAGAGAGAGTCTAGGCTAGGAAACAGGATCACTAGAAGCTTCCCTGCACTGTCCAGAAAAACAGCAAAAAGATCTAGTCCTACGAAACAGCATGGGGGAGGGGTCAAGACCACAGTTTCTCAACCCAATGGCCTGGGTTCAAATCTGTGCTCTGCCCCTTATGAACTGTGTAGCCTAGTAATTTGGTGTTTTGATTTCTAAAAATTTCTTTTTTCTTTTTTTTTTAAATGGCCACGCCCAGGGCTGAATTCTAGCCGCGGCTGCAGCAATGCCAGATCCTTTAACCCACTGCACCGGGGCAGGGATCAAACCCATGCCCTCTCAGGGATCCAAGCCAGTGCAGTCAGATTCTTAACCAGCTGTGCCACAGTGAGAACTTCCAATTTCTAAAACTTTCTTTTTGGCCACACCTACGGCATGTGGAAGTCTCTGGGCCAGGGGCTGAACCCACGCCACAGCAGTGACCCAAGCCACTGCAGTGACAACACTGGGCCCTTAACCCTCTGCACCACAGGGGAACTCCTAATTTCTAAAATTTTAATACTACCTACCTCATTGGGTTGTTGGAAAATAACATGAGAAGAGGTAGGTAAAGCAGAGGCCACAAAAACAGCATGCAATAAATGCCATCATCATAAATTAATAAAAATAAGGTCCTGTGTAGGTGAATGATTGTTACGTGGTCCCAGGATCAAATATATGGATCTGAAGGTTGTTCGCATCCAAGTGCCTTAAGCAGATATAGCTTTCCCTTAACTAAACAAACAAGTAAAAAAAGGTAGGGAGTTCCCATCACAGCACAGTGGAAACAAATCCGACTAGGAACCATTAGGTTGAGGGTTTGATCCCTAGCCTTGCTCAGTGGGTTAAGGATCCGGCGTTACCGAGAGCTGTGGTGTAGGTTGCAGACGCTACCCAATCTGACATTGCTGTGGCTGTGGTGTAGGCCGGCGGCTACAGCTTCAGTTTGACCCCTAGCCGGGGAACCTCCGTGTGGCCCTAAAAAGCAAAAAGCAAAAAAAAAAAAAAAGTAATTATGAGTAATCATCCCAATGACTAAAAACATTTTGCTTCAGGGGAAAAAGTACAAAATACATTTAAAACATAACTTCACATTTTTGAAAACCCTTCTGCTGTAGAACAGAGTGCTTACAGACTATTACTCCAATGCTACACAGGTACCAAAAGCAAAGGATTCATATAAATTAGTAATGGGCGATTTCCCATAAGGATTTTGGAATAAATACAAACCCCAAATTGAAAAGCTCATTAGCTGGTCCTAAAAACATCTTAAAACACATATCAAAACTTTATAATTATGCCTACTGAGGCTGAAGTTAAAAAGCTAAGGAGTTCCCTCTGTGGTGCAATGGTATCAATGGCATCTCTACAGCCCTGGGATGCAGGTTCAATCCCGGGCCTGGAACAGGGGGTTAAGGATCTAGAGTTGCTGCAGCTGCAGCATAGGTCACAACTGGGGCATGGATCTGATCTCTGGCCTGAGAAGTCCATATGCCATGGGGCAGCCAGAAAAGGGGGCAAAAAAAAGCTGAGGAGGAGCAGGGGGGAGAGGGGAAGAATATCCTAAATATAAATTCGTGGCAACCAGTTCTGTTGAAAAATTTCCTGATGGGAAAAACTGCTGAGAGTTGATTTTAACAGCCTTCAAATATTTGATTTTGAGGCATATTTTCCTCACTTCCTTGAATTCGTTCACAGGGAAGGGAAAAAAAGGACACTACATTTCAGAATAAAAGAGCCCAGGGAAGGCAGAGAAATCAAACCAGCCTGGTGACATGTTTTGAAAAACAAATTCAACCAACTAAAATAATTTCATTACATTCCTTTCCTCTTCCTCTTAAAAAAAAAAAAAAAATTACCATTCCCTTTCTAAACATGTGAAAGCTAAGCACAAAAATTGAGGTTTATTTTTCTTCCAAAAGTAAATGTACCTCAAAATCAACCAAAAAGGTAAAGCGTAACAGTTTTGAAAATAGTACATTCAGGGCCTTAAAATTATTCAGAATTCTGTTTTCCTGGCAGTCAACATCTGAATAGAATGTGTTTTTAAAATAAATCTATTCCACTACTTTGCTTAAGAGCTTCACATGAACCTTTTCATTTGCCCTGCTTTTGTTTGGTTTTGGTTTTTAAATATTCTGTTACCTTCAAACAGACCTAAAGAATAAATAAGATTTCTTAAACTGGGACGTTTTCCAAGTTCATTCCCATGATTAACTTCTTAAAATAATACTGAGCTCTCTCTGCTTTTCCAAATTCCTATCATCTTACAGAAATATAAGATTCAACTTTAAGTTACCTACCCTAGGAAATTTCTTCCATTGTCACCTGCAAATCTTTAATATATCTTATTTTCCTCTTTCTTTATATCAGTATTCTTTTAAAATACACACACACAAACATGTGTGCAAAGGTAAAAACAGTGGTTTTTCCCCAGAGAGGCAGGCTCTAGCTTGCTTCTAAACTTATCATCCTGATTATACATGCAAATGCTAGATCTTTGAAAATCAGGGCAAGCAAATGCATATATTTCCATTTCCTGTAAAGAGAGGGAAAGAAAACTTGACACTTTCAGTTTGCTTTTTCTCCTGACATTTTCAGCCCCAAATAAATTCTGCTGACTATTCCTTTTTTTCAATTTTAAAAGTCGTACTGAAGTATAGTTGATTTATAATGTTGAGTTAATTTCTGCTGTACAGCAAAGTGAGAGTTGCTGAATATATACACAGTGTGTATATGTATATACATACACACACATTCTTCCATATTCTTTTCCATTATGGTTTATCCCTTACGTTTATATTGAACATCCTGTGCTGTGCAGTAGGACCTTGTTGTTTATCCATCCCATATATAATAGCTCACCTTTGCTTTGCCAAACTCCCAATCCACCTCTCCACCACCTCTCCCCCTTTGGCAACCACAAGCCTGTTCTCCGTCTGCATTGCTGATTCCGTTCTAACAGCTAATCCAGCTGCTCCAGAATCCCTAACCCACACACTGGCCCAGCCTCTGTCTAGGTCAACTTGAAGGTCCCAAATGGACCAGTGCAAGCACTGGTCTCATACACGTGGCATCCTTATCACACACTATCCTTTTTTTCCCACTTCCCCCGGCTCTGGCCATCATCCAGATCCACTTAGAAGTGACTGTGTGTAATTTCGAAACCTTCCACACATCCACCCTCTCAGCTCCAGCATCTTCCATCCAAACCTTTGGTTTGGGACCTTGTTTCCAAGGACCAAGGCTCCTTTTTTAATGCTTTACTCTGCAAGCATGAAGATTTCCTCTTTCTGCCGTCCAAGCCCCATTCCCGCCATTCCTCTTGCTGCAGAACTCCAGGATTTTAGAGCTTGAAGAAACCTTAGGTCTAGTCCTCCCACTTTACAGATCTGAAAACTACAGCCGGAACTCCCTGGTGGCTCAGCAGGTTAAGGATCCAGCATTGTCACTGTTGTGGCATGGGTTCCACCCCTGGTCCAGGAACTTCCATATGCTGTGGGAATGGCCAAAAAATAAATACACAAACATACATGTATACATACACAGATACATACATAAAAATAAAAACTACAGCCTCAAAGAGGTAAAATGAAACATACCAAAGGAGGGCTCAATTTACAAATGTCATTCAAGATTTAACTGAAAAAAAGCTTAATTAGAGACTCAGCCCATCCAGCTGGCCCTTCGCAGTTAAAGGAGGACCTAGTTATTAAAACAGTGTCTGACACAGGCTGACATTAAAATATTTGATGGAAAGGACGAAAGCTGATGCCCATTAGACACTTTTTACCTTTTCTCTTGCTCACTCACCTATCATCATAAAAATACACACACAACACTCTTTTGAGAATGAGATAGCGGCATACTATACTCTCTTAGAACTGCAGACCCTCAAGGAAAATACTTGTATTTTATATACATTGTTTGTAAATAAGATGAAACAAAGACTTGTTAATGCTAAATTGCCTTTTTTTTTGCTTTTGCTTTTTTTTTTTGGCCTTTTTAGGGCTGTTCCCATGGCATATGGAAGTTCCCAGGTTAAGGGATGAACTGGAGCTGCAGCTGCCAGCTTACACCTCAGACACAGCAACGCCAGATCCGAGCCACGTATACAACCTACACCACAGCTCTCAACGATGATGGATCCTTAACCCACTGAGTGAGGCCAGGGATCAAACCCGTGTCTTCATGGATACTAGTCGGGTTCATTACCGCTGAGCCATGACAGGAACTCCTAAACTGCCATTTCAATAGGAAAAAAACCTCTGAAAACAAGGACTAAAAAGAAGCTTCTTTAACTTAGTTATGTTAGAGCAGCCACCAAAAACCCAGAGCAACTACCAAAAACCCAGAGCAACTACCATACTTAACACAAAAATTTAGTTTCATTGCTTTTAGTTTCAGAAACAAGACAAGGATTCCAATAACATCACCGTTCAACATAGTACTGCAGGCACCAGCCAACAAAATAGGACAAAAAAAAGAGGGAGAAGGAAGAAACAAAAATGTCATTGACTGTAGGTGTGATCGCTTGACAAAACACAAGAAGAAAGAAAACTAATGAGTCCAACTAAGTTGCCAGATATAAACAGAGGGAGTTCCCTGGTGGCCTAATGGTTAGGATATGGTACTTTCAATGCTATGGCCCAGCTTCAATCCCTGGTCTGAGAACTGAGATCACCAATCAAGACAATGCTCACTGCAGCCAAAAGAAAAAAAAAAGTTTTCCTTTAAGTCAATACAATTCCTCTATATCAACAATAACTAACTAGAAAATATAGTAGAAAATAAGGTAATAATAATAATAATAGAAACTATGATAAACAGGTATTAATCCAATAAGGAATACATAAGACCACTGTGGAGAATTTTTTTTTTTAATCTGTGAAAAGAAATCAATGAAAAATTGAGAATATGGAAGCCAGGTGAATGAATGGGATAACTTAACATTAGAAAGATGTCAGGAGTGGAATTCCCATCACGGCTCAGTCGTTGACAAATCCAACTAGTATGCATGAGAATGAGCGTTTGAACCCTGGCCTTGCTCAGCAGGTCAAGGATCCAGTGTACGTGGCAGACACGGCTCGGATCCAGACTTGCTGTGGCTGTAGTGTAGGCCAGTGGCTACAGCTCTGATTCGGCCCCTAGTCTGGGAACTTTCATATGCCACAGGTGCAACTCTAAAAGGACAAAAAAAGAAAGATGTCAATTCCCCTAAATTATCATATGATTATTCTAATAAAAATTCCAGTAGGAGTTTTTGAGCAACTCAACAAATTTATTATACTATATAGAAGAATAAAGATTTGTGAAGGGCTAGGTTAATTTTTTAAAAAAAGAGAGGGACTCCTTTTTCCACCAAATGTAAATACTAACAAACAACAAAGCCACAATGACTATTCACTGCTGGCTCTCTCCTTACAACAGTTTTTAAACAAAGGCAAAAATCTAAACGTAAAAAAGTAAAACTGTAATATAACAAAATAGGAGAATAGTTAATGCAACATGTAGAAAAGGCATTTCTTTAAACAAGACCAAAAGCGCAATCCACAAGGCCAATAATTTCATAGATTTACTACACTGCAGATAAGAGTTTCCAGTCAACTGCAGACAAAAATAACAAGTGGGTTAGAGACCTGGAGCAGACAGATTAACATCAAGAAAATAAAAGGAGCTCCACCAAAAAGAAGTCAGAAAACATTGCAAACTATGGGCAAAGGATAAGAATAGGCAATAAACAGAAGGAGACACATGTGAACAGCTGACAATATATATCAAAGTGACAAGAGAAATAAAAAATAAAATAACCAGGAGATACTATACCCATCAGATGTCCCAAAATTAAAGAGGAAAACACCCCTGGAGAAAAGGGAACCCTCCTACAATGTTGGTGGGAATATAAATTAGTGTAGCTACTGTGGAAAACAGTATAGAGGTTCCTCAGAAAGTTAAAAATAGGTTGCCATATGATCCAGCAACCCCACTCCTAGGCATATAACCAGAAAAAACTATAATTTGATAAGATTAAGGCATGCCTATGTTCATTGCAGTGCTATAGACAATAACCAGACATGGAAATAACCTAAATGTCCATCAAGAGAGAAATGGATAAAGATGTGGTACATACATAGAATGGAATATTACTCAGCTATAAAAAAGAATGAAATAATGCCATTTGCAGAACATGGATGGACCCAGAGATTATCTTACTAAGCAAAGTACATCAGACAGGGATAAGTATCACTTATGATATTGCTTATATGTGGAATCTAAAATATGATGCAAATGAACATATCTACAAAACAGAAACAGATTCAAAGACATAGAGAACAGCCTTGTGGTTGCCAAGGGGGGCAAGGAAGGATGGAGAATTTGAGATTAGCAGATGCAAACAATTATACATAGAACAGATAAACAACAAGGTCCTACTGCAGAGCACACAGAATGATATTCAATAGCCTGTGAGAAACCCTAATGGAAAAGAATATGAGAAAGAATACATATGTATAACTGAATCACCTTGCTGTACAGAAGAAATTATTTAACACAACTCTGTGAATCAACTACAATAAAATTATTTTAAAAAGAGTAAAACACCCCCAATAACAGCAAAGATAAGAGATGGCACCCCCTGCATTGCTAGTGAGAGGGTAGACTGGTACAGCTGTTTTGGTAGCAATATAGCAGAATTTAGTGAAAGTATGTATGTACGTTCCCAAGATCCTCAAATTTTCTGCTGGGCAGGTACTCAATAAATATGTTCCCAGTTACGTACATATGCAAGGATATATACAAAGATGGTCCCAGGTGATGAGAGTGAGGAGTTAGAAAGAACTTAAGTACATAGCACTAAGACTGAATAAATAAAAAGCAGATGCCCTATACAACAGTGCACAGGTGTCAGTGAGAAGTAATGGACTTAAGAGATGCATAATGCAACATCAATAACACTTAAAATGTACTGCTGAGTTAGAAAAGTTGAAAAAAGAAAACAATTAAGACCTGAGGGACAACACCACTTACCTAAGTTTAAAATGCATACAGGAGGCATTTAGAGAAGAGCTAACGCCTGTCCTGAAACTCTTCCAAAGAATTGCAGAGGAAAGGACACTCCCAAACTCATTCTATGAGGCCACCATCACCCTGATACCAAAATCAGACAAAGATATCACAAACAAAGAAAATTACAGGCCAATCTCACTGATGAACACAGATGCAAAAATCCTCAACAAATTACTAGCCAACCGAATCCAGCAATACATTAAAAGGACTGTACATCATGATCAAGTGGGATTTATCACTTGACGCAAGGATTCTTCAATATCCGCAAGTCAATCAGTGTGATACACCACGTTAACAAACTGGAGAATAAAAACCATATGATCCTCTCCATAGATGCAGAAAAAGCCTTTGGACTGACAAAATCCAACACCCATTTCTGATCAAAACCCTTCAGAATGTGGGCATAGAGGGAACCTACCTCAACATAATAAAGGCCATCTATGACAAACCCAGAGCTCACATCATCCTCAATGGTGAAAAGCTCAAAGAATTCCCACTGAGATCAGGAACAAGACAGGGATTGTCCACTCTCGCCACTACTATTCAACATAGTTCTGGAAGCCCTAGCCACAGCAATCAGAGAAGAAAAAGAAATAAAAGGAATCCAAATTGGAAAGGAAGAAGTAAAACTATCACTGTTTGCAGATGACATGATACTATACCTAGAGAATCCTAAAGACTCTACCAGAAAACTGTTAGAGCTCATCAATGAATTTGGCAAAGTTGCAGGATACAAAATTAATACACAGAAATCAACTGCATTTCTATATACCAACAATGAAACAGCAGAAAGAGAAATGAGGGAAGCAATCCCGTTTACCAACGCATCAAAAAGAATCAAGTACTTAGGAATAAACCTGCCTGAAGAAACAAAAGACCTGTACTCTGAAAATTATAAGGCGCTGATGAAAGAAATCAAGGATGACATGAACAGGTGGAAAGACAGACCATGCTCTTGGACTGGAAGAGTCAATACTATCAAAATGACTACACTACCCAAGGCAATATATATATTCAATGCAATCCCTATCAAATTACCAATGACATTTTTCAAAGAACTCGAACAAAATAGTTTAAAGTTTGTCTGGAAACACAAAAAACCCAGAATAGCAAAAGACATCCTGAAAAAGGAAAATGGAGATGGAGGAATCAGGCTCCCTGACTTCAAACTCTACTACAAAGCTTCAGTCATCAAAACCGTATGGTACTGGCACAAAGGCAGAAATATAGATCAGTGGAACAGGATAGAAAGCCCAGAATTAAACCCACGCACCTACAGTCAACTAATCTATGACAAAGGAGGCAAGAATATACATTGGACAAAAGACAGCCTCTTCAATAAGTCGTGCTGGGAAAACTGGACAGCTACATGTAAAAAAAAATGAAACTAAAACACTTCCTAACACCATGCACAAAAATAAACTCAAAACAGATTAAAGATCTAGATATAAGACCAGATACTCTAAAACTCTTAGAGGAAAACATAGGCCAAACACTCTCTGACATAAATGATAGCAACATCTTCTCAGATCCATGTGTCAGAGTAAGGACAATAAAAAGAGAAATAAACAAATGGGACTTAATTAAACTTCAAAGTTTCTGCATAGCAAAGGAAACCCTAAACAAAACGAAAAGACAACCCACAGAATGGGAGAAAATATTTGCAAATGAATCGACTGACAAGGGATTAATCTCCAAAATTTACAAACACCTCCTACAGCTCAATACCAAAAAAACAAACAATCCCATCAAAAAAAGGGCAGAGAATCTAGGCAGACAATTCTCCAAAGAAGACATGCAGATGGCAAATAAACACATGAAAAGATGTTCCACATCGCTCCTCATTAGAGAAATGCAAATCAAAACCACTATGAGGTACCACCTTACACCAGCCAGAATGGCCATCATCAAAAAGTCTATAAACAATAAGTGCTAGAGAGGGTGTGGAGAAAAAGGATCCCTACTATACTGCTGGTGAGAATGCAAACTGGTGCAACCACAGTATGGAGATTGCTCAGAACACTCAAAATAGAATTACCATCTGATCCAGCAATCCCACTCCTGGGCATCTATCCAGAGGAAACCATGACTCAAAAAGACACATGTACTCCAGTGTTCATTGCAGCTCTCTATGCAATAGCCAGGTCATGGAAACAACCTAAATGCCCATCGACAGAAGAGTGGATAGGGAAGATATGATACATACACACAATGGAATATTACTCAGTCATTAAAAGGAACGAATTACCAACATTTATAGCAACATGGATGGACCTAGAAATTATCATGCGAAGTGAAACCAGTCAGACAATTAGACAGCAACACCCAATGCTACCGCTTACACGTGGAAACTAAAAAGACACAATGAACTTCTTTGCAGAACAATGACTCACAGACTTTGGAAAACCTTGGTTTTTCAAATAAGACAGTCTGGGGGGTGGGGGGATGCACTGTGGGTTTGGGACACAAAATCTGTCAAATTGACTTGTGATGATTTGTGTACACCTATAATTGAAATAAAATCCATTGTTATAAAATAAATAATAAAATAAAATGCATACAGGAGACAAACAAAACCCATACATATCACAGAGAGTGATGCTGAAAGACATGAGGGAATAGGAGCAGGGGCGGGGGGAAGGAAAAATAATTATGAGGGCTTTGGGGGGTTTTTTTGTTTCTTTTTTTTCCTTTGGCCATGCTAATGGCATACAGGAGTTCCTGGGTGAGGGATCACATCCCTGCCACAGCAGTAACTCAAGTCACAGCCAGGTTAACACCGGATCCTTAACCTGCTAGGCCACCAGGAAACTCCTAAGAGGCTTTTTTCCGGGGGGGGGTAAATTTTATTATTTTTTTTTTTCCTTTTTGCAGCCATATCTGCAGCATATGGAAGTTCCCAGGCTAGGGGTTAAATCAGAGCTACAGCTGCCAGCTACAGCCACAGCCGTGCCAGAGCTAAGCCACATCTGTGACCTCTACCACAGCTTGTGGCCACACTGGATTCTTAACCCACTGAGCGAGGCCAGGGATCGAACCCACATCCTCACAGACACTATATCGGGTTCTTAACCCACTGAGCTACTTTGCAAACTATGGTTTTGTTTTTTTGTTTTTGTTTTTTAGAGAAGGCCTTGCTTGGACTGATGAGCCAGCCATGATCCAGAAATGACGGCCATAACTTTAAAGTATAATAGATAACATGGCACCTACTATGGGCCATGGACTGTTTTAAGTATTATACACACCCTAAATCCTTTACTCCTCTTTAAAACACCATGAGGTAGATACTATAATTTCCATTTCAGAAATGAGGTAGAGAAACAATTCTGTATCGTTCCTCAGGTCACACAGCTAATGAATAGTGGAGCCGGAAATCAAGTCCATGCAAACTGGCTCCCTGGCTCCTGCTCTTGGCCATTACATTGCACTTGCTAGAGTGATTCACTCACTCTCTTCAAGTGACGTGCAAAAGAGTCACTCCAACCCTTTTAAGCCACAACCAAGAGCTTAGTTAGCATCTGGGGGGAAATTCCTTTTTAATTTCAAAGCATGCCAATTCTCTAATACTTAAACAATAAGCTCCTTAAAGGCTACAATACATTGATTTCAATGTTTTTCATCAGTTACCCATAATAATAGGGGCAATGTTTGACGGACGGTCTATCTACAGATGTCAAGGATAAAATGCAGGTCACATCTCTTGTAGCACCTACTGTGTTTTATCCACAAGCAATGTGTCCATGCCTCGCTGGCCTCCCTTGACCATGACCTCCCCCACGCCAGGGACTGCGTCTAACCAGTCACTGTGTGCCCCGTGGAATCTGACTCGGGACCTCACCTTGCACGCACCATGAGAGCAGTAAATGAGAGCCACGAATCCAGCCACCACCAGCCCCAACCTCAGTTTTAACTACTGGTTACACCATGACTCCCTCCCCCAAAAATCTAACTGTTGCAATACCGACAATGATTCGTTGGTATCTTCTCTCCTTTTCCAAGAGGCAGAAGAGTCTGGAAAAGACACACCACCCCAATGAATTCTAGACAAACCCAAAACGTTCAAAAATCAGCCTGGTAAAATATCAACACACACACGTTATTGAAACAGTCAAGAGGTATTTACTGAGCATCTACTATGGGCCAAGCCCCTAAGACAGGAATAATATATAAAAGTAACACAAAGCAAGGCTAGACAAAGGTGGGAGGGCTTTCTGATTTTAGACAGGTGGCCAGGGAAGGCCTCATGAAAAGGTGACATTTGAATTAAAGACCTGAAAGAGGCTAAGGAGTGAGCCATGCTGACAACACCGGAACACTATTCTAGGTAGACACTCAACAGGGGCAAAGGTCCTGGGGTAGGAGTCCACCTGGAGTGAGCAAAGAGGACAGCATGGCCAGGGTGGCAATGAGCAAGACTCAGATAGTAAATGCTGAGGTCAAAGAGGTAAGGACTGGAAAGATGAGCTCCTGAATTAGACATTACAGACAATGGCCAGGCAAGCCAGAATGCCTGGTAAGGCCTGGGACTGATTCAGATGACAAGTCAATAAGAACAATGGGTTCTAATAAGCTTTTCTTTTCAGGGCCATGTTATTTGCATACAATTTACATATATCTACATAGTACGCATCATCTCCACTGGATAATTTTCATGGTAAAACTGTTACTACTGCCCTGCAGGTGGGCGTTTCATGATTTATTCCATTCTGTTTCTTCTCACGTCTCAATATCATCGACCCAGAAGGTATTTTATACCAGAAATGAATCACAGAACAAAAAGAGACTGCATGCCAAGGGATTCAATAAATGATTGCCCCATAATGGGGGCGGGGCTCTTATTTTAGGTCTAAACCTCTGTCACTTACCCTGTGGGTTAAACCAGCCATGGGGATGGAAAGTCCACAGCAATGCTCAGACAGAACGTTTCAAGAAGCCATTTGATTTTCCTACAATCAATAACTAATCTCTGACAGACACATTCCTAGCTACTTAGTGATCATTATCTCCTTCCCAAACGCTCAGGCACTAAAGTGTGAAGCTCAAAAGGGCACTCTTCCTTGTGTTTCAAAATGCTTCACACAAGGAAAAAAAAAAAAAAAAATTAAATCACACCGTTATCAGCATGCCTCGGTGGAATAAATCCCTCTAATTATTTATCTCCAGTTTGGTATTACTGATAAGGTGATCTGCCATTTTAGCTCCTAGAATTTGTAGAACCTGGCCCAGCCAATGAGTACCTGGCAGTGCTAGGAAGCTCTAGGGACCCCCAACGGGTGGATAGACTCGTTAGAAGCAACCCAGAAAAAAATGTAAACCACTTTAGAGGGGAGGACTTTTCTTTTTTTTTTTAATGGTTTTTATTTTTTCCATTATGGTTTATTTACAGTGTTCTGTCAATTTTCTACTGTACAGCGAGGTGACCCAGTCACACATACATACACACATTCTTTTTTCAATACCCGATCTCAGGGTATCAAGTAGCAGAGTTCAAAAAGCTCTAGTAACTGCCCTCAATGTCCTCAATTTAACCATCTAATTGGATTTCTCTCCACTTTCCATTCCTTCGTCCACCCTCCAGCACACCAGCTGCTGACTGCTCGTGGCTCACAGCCCCCTCTGCTGATGCCTGCCCACTTGTGCCCACTAGCCGAGACAGAGAGTCAAATGGATTTAGTCCCTTTTCTGTTTTACACTGGTATACGGATTACTTTAACTGCATAATTTACATAGTAAACTGATGAAGTTAAAATATGAAAAATATTTCATATTATGAATCCTTTATGAAATCATAAAATCTTTATAAAATGAAGCGGAATGACCAGAAAAATGGCAATATACGTTGAGTTGCTAAAAACGGCTGTTGAATTAGATGTGGTCCTGATAACTATAAAAGACCAGAAACCATTTCTAAAACTCCAGAAGGATTCCATAATCAGCTTGCTCTGTTCTTTAAAGGAACCAAAACAGAAGGTTAATACTGATACATTACTGACATGCTTTCTACAAGAGAGAAGATGCAGACTTTCGTCCAGTGAACCCACGCTCGGTGAAAGGGCCTGGGAACCACATCTAAAGGCTGGTGAGTTAGCAGCCATAAAAAAGAATGAAATCAGGCCAGCTACATGGATGGATCTAGAGATTTTCATGCTAAACGAAGTAAGTCAGAAAGACAAAGTCAACTAAGTCAGAAACAGAAAGCCCAATATCCTATGATATCACTTACGTATGGAATCTAAACTATGACACAAATGAATTTATCTATGCAAAAGAAACAGACTCAAAGACACAGAGAACAGACCTGCAGCTGTTAAGGAGGAGATGGGCAGGGGAGGGATGGATTGGGAGTTTGGGATTAGCAGATGAAAACTATTACATAAAGAATGCATAAACAACAAGGTCCTACTGTATAGCATAGGAAATGCTATACAATATCCTAAGATAAACCATAATGGAAGAGAATATGAATAATATATGTAGATATATATGTACAACTGAATCACTTTGCTGTACAACAAAAATTAATACATTGCAAATCAACTATACTTCAATAAAATTTTTAAAGGTTAGGGAATGAGGATTTTAAGTTAAAATGGGCATATATGCTTAAGGTTACAATTCTTAGCTTTGGCCAACTGTATTTTGTGGGGAAAGGTTCCCCCTTTTTGGACGCACCCACAGCATAGGTAAGTTCCCCAGCGAGAGTTGGAACTGCAGCCTACACCACAGCTGCAGCAACACCAGCTCCTTCAACCACTGCGAAGGGCCAGGGATCAAACCGACACCCCCAGACACAAGCCAGATCATTAACCCACTGCGCCACATCGGGAACTCCCTAGCCAACTGTTTTGTGTTGTTTTTGTTGTTGTTGTTTTGTTTTTTTGCTTTGCTTTTTATAGCTGCACCACGGCATATGGAGGTTCCCAGGCTAGGGTCCTAATCGGAACTACAGCTGCCGGCCTTCGCCACAGCCACAGCAACATGGGATTCGAGCCACATCTGCGACCTATACCACAGCTCACGGCAACACTGGATCCTTAACCCACTGAGCGAAGCCAGGGATTGAACCCACATCCTCATGGATGTTAGTCGGGTTCGTTAACCGCTGAATCACGACGGGAACTCCACCTAGCCAACTGCTTTTGAGTAAAGGACAATTTCTCTGAATCATCAGCTAAGAGAACTTCTCCTGGAGTGTCAGCCCTGGGGTTAAACCCTGATCTCCAAGTAACGAGCTGCAAGATAGCAGTTTCCATAAATTCACCAGGATAAATGTGGGCTCAGCCAAGAGCTCCTGGGCTCATTACAGGAGAGGTGGTATTTGCTCCAGGTGTCTACACCTGGGCAGGTCAGCTCTTTGTTAATACTCAGCAGACAGGAAGAAAGACGGATGCAAAGTTGTTGGGTGTTACAGACAACAATAGGTCCTTCCGAGCTAGTATGGCACTGTTTCCGAGCTAGTATGGGACTGCTACAACCAACTCGAGGGCACATTGAAGGGGAAAATTAAACTCTGATCACTCCCTGCATGAGAGATTTTTTTTTCCCCTCATTCCTCTGTCTCCAGAGACTCCACTACCTATTGAAGAGTCCAAATTATTCATTTTTTAAAAGAGGTTTTTGTCTTGTATTAAAATCTAATTGGATTCCTACAGTTTTAACAGACTTAGTGACTTTAACGGATCAACCTGGCTTAATTCCATCAAAATGAATAATAGAAGAGAGAAAAAAGAGGTTAAGGTCCCTGGGTAAGCACATGACCTTCACTTGAAACCTGACTGAGAAAACCCCCCCATGATCAGATACTGTCAATTCTGGATATTTCTGAAGCTTTGAGAGACAAAGAAGCAGTGGCTACCAAAAAAAAGAGAGATGGGAGATGTGGAAATTACATGAGCCAAATATGTGTGTGTGTTCCTGCCTATCTCTTGGCCCACCTTTCAATTCCAGCAGTTGCTGAGGCAACCAGCAGTGCCAAGACTTTAACGCCAGGCCTTTGGCTGCACTATTTAAAACCTCCTACTTTCTGAACTGGGGCTGTTCCATGGGAACCCAGACAAAAAGTCACTGGAAATCCAACTTTCAAGAGGTGGAGGTACTGAGACAGGTTCAAGAGCAAACCTAGAAGTGCAAGAGAGAAGTAACACCTCCTTGGGGCAACCCTTGAGGAGTGGGATTTGGAAGCCAGTGAACAAATAACCCCGTCTTCTGTACAGGTGGTAGAGAACTGTGAAGCACACTTTATGTGGCCCCTACAGGGTGACCAGTGGGCTTCAGCTTTAATCGCCCACAGCAGTAACCAGCACGATAAAGGCTTTCGGTAGACTTTGTCAGTTTCCCTATTTCCCTCTTGCTGATCTCCCTAACTCCAAAGTCTTGCACCTTCATCTCTCAAGCTCTGCTCTTGGCGAGAACCTACCTAAAACAACAGGTACACCTTGTTCCCTAGAGCACCAGACGGTAGCCAAAGTGGTACAGTTGCTTTAAAATGTCATCAGATCTGATATTTGCTGGTCCCTCTTCTTT
>PVHT021183699.1:18167815-18182564 GCA_004024745.2 Catagonus wagneri
TCCTCATGGATGCTAGTCAGGTCCGTTTCCACTGAGGCACGACAGGAAATCCCCAGATTTTACTCTTACTGGCTAAAACTCCAGTGGGCACGATGTCAAATTTCATCTCCTTCTCAAATCTTTCAAGAGCTATACTGAGGAATATAGAGATCAATTTCCAGACAGGGCCCCGATCTAGACACAGGACATGGACATGAATGATTAAAAAGTTCATGGCAGGGTATGCCCAGGACATGCATCCAGGGCTCCTGGGAGCTGCACACTTTTAACATCCCCACACTCACAGTCGTCCTGGACCATCAGTTCTGAGCCAAACAAAGAAGGCAGCCCCCGTCTGAAGCAATGACAGGGCGTCTGGGATCTGGGGCTTTGGAACTAAGATTTGCTGACAGGCAGAGCAGTAAAAGACTGTTTTACCCCATGAGCAGTTCTGACAAGACTGATGAGATTCTGATTTATGTTTTACACTATATGTATAAGATGCTGAACTAGGATTCCTGTAACAAAGCACCCATCACCCTCTATTGGGAAAAAGAGGCCCCAATAGAGGGTGATGGGTGCTTTGTTACAGGAACCAAAATCGATAGAAAGCAGAGAAGTGCTTTGCAGGCAGCAAAATGTGTGGGTTCCAACTGCAAGCTGCCAGGATTTAAGTGGACTGCCTCAATCTATGTATTTTATTACCTTGGGGGTGAGGAGTAAGCTTAATGGCTCACCCAGAAGAACCGAAACAGGTACTCAAACGAATACATGCACACATAACACAAATATTCACAGCACTGCTCACAAGAGCCAAAAGGCAGAAACAACTCAAATGTCCATCAACTGAAGAATGCACAAACTAGAGTATATACATGCCACGGAACGCTACTCAGCCAAAGAGACACAGTGATCACATGTGCTACAGCGTGGCTGAAGCTCAAAAACCCTATGCTAGATGAAAGCCATCAGACACAAAACGTCATGTCGTACTATTAAAGAGACACAGTGATCACATGTGCTACAGGGTGGCTGAAGCTCAAAAACCCTATGCTAGATGAAAGCCATCAGACACAAAACGTCATGTAGCACAGTGATCACATGTGCTACAGGGTGGCTGAAGCTCAAAAACCCTATGCTAGATGAAAGCCATCAGACACAAAACGTCATGTCGTACTATTCCAATTATACGAAATATCTGACCAATTTTATGAAATATCCAAACAGATAAAACCACAAAAACAGAAAGCAGGTTGGTGGTCCTGGGGTTTATGTGGGGTGATGAAAATGCTCTGGAACAAGACAGAGTGGTGGTTGCACAGCACTGCGGGTGCTAAATGTCACTGAATTGTCCACTTTTTTTTTTTTTTTGGCTTTTTAGGGCTGCAACAGCAGCATATGGAGGTTCCCAGGCTAGGGGTCTAATCAGAGCCATAGCTGCCGGCCTACGCTACAGCCACAGCAACACAGGATCCGAGCTGCATCTGCAACCTACGCCACAGCTCACACAACACTGGATCTTTAATCCACTGAGCGAGGCCAGGGATCGAACCCACATCCTCATGGTTCCTAGTCGGATCCATTAACCACTGAGCCACGAAAGGAACTCCTGAATTGTCCACTTTTAAAGTGGTTATCTTAGTTATTTGAATTCCACTTTTTTCCTATTTTAAATTATAGCTGATTTATAACGTTCTGACAATTTCTGCTGCAGAACAAAGTGATCCAGTCATACATACATATACATTTTTTCTCAAATTATCTTCCATCCTGTTCTATCACAAGTGATTGGATATAGTTTCCTGTGCTATACAGTAGGACCTCATTGCTCATCCATTCTAAATGTAATAGTTTCAATCTACTAACCCCAAACTTCCAGTCTATTCAACTCCCTTTCTACTCCCTCTTGGCAACCACAAGTCTGTTTTCCACATCTGTGAGTCTGTTTCTGTTCTGTTCATAGGTGCGTCTGTGCCATATTTTAGATTTCTGCATGTAAGTGGTATCACATGGTATCCATCTTTCTCTTTCTGACTTTACCTCACTTAGTATGAGAATCTCTAGTTGCATCCATGTTGCTGCAAATGGCATTATTTTGTTCTTTTTTTATGGAACAGGCACATGAAAAAATGCTCAACGCCACTTATTATTAGAGAAATGCAAATCTAAACTACAATGGAGTACCACCTCACACTGGTCAGAATGGCTATTATTAATAAGTCTACAAACAACAAATGCTGGAGACAGTGTGGAGAAAAAGGAACCCTCCTACACTGTTGTGGGATTGTAAATTAGTGTAGCGACTATGGAGAACAGTAAACTGTTTTCAGGAAACTAAATATAGAACTACCATAAAATCCAGGAATCCCACTCCTGGGCGTGTATCCAGACAAAAGTTCCATTCAAAAAGATACATGCACTCCTATGTTCAATGCAGCACTATTCACAACAGCCAAGACATGGAAACAACCTAAATGTCCATCAACAGATGAATGGATTAAGAAGATGTGGTACATATATACAATGGAATACTACTCTGCCATAAAAAAGAACAAAATAATGCCATTCACCTCAGTTTTTAAGAAATTTTAAAAAAGATAAATGCCTTAAGAATCAAGACAACCCTCCACAGACAATTCTAACACAATTTGTGTCCATCTGCCTTTCCTGTGCCCTCTTACTCACCCTGAAAGGGTTTCTTTTTTTCCGTGTATATGGAATTTATTTTATTACAAAGCTGGTCTTATTTCCCCTTAATGTAGGCAGAACCATATACCCAAGGCTACTGGATAAAAGCTGGGAGGTATTTCTCAAAAACAGCTCCATTTTTCTTCATCAAATAGGAAGTAAGTCCACCAAAACAGGAGGAAAAAAATACTTGCACAAATTATTACAAATTAACAGTGGAAATTCTCCAGTGGCAAGACCACATTGTTTTGTCTATTTCCCAAACTTTTTTATACCCAATCATATTACTTTTACAGTTGAAAAAGTTAAATAACTTATAGTATTTTAGAATTTCTTTCTAATGCTGAGCTTTAGTAGTTCTGATGCCACCCTGAGGAGCTGCCAGGCATGGGTTCCAGGTGGTACACATCAAAAGGGAAAAAAGGCAAAAACAATCACTCCCTCAAGTCCGGATGTGAAATTCTCTACTGGTCCAGGTACCCTGGAAAGAGGATGGTGGGGACATCTAATTTTAAGCCGTTCTAAATCAGATATCCCCCAACCTCCATCAGAGCTGCAGGAAGGCTTTCGTGGTCCTGCTGTTTTCCCCACAGAATTTCCATGGCTCGTCCCAGCATCACCTATTGACTTGGAGAGGGATCCTGCCCAACTGAGGTAGAGACTTTGGCAAGATGAGATATGTGCCTTGCAGAGGGCAAATCTGAGGCCACTGAATAACGATACCTTGAAGAAATGGTTATTTTTACAACCCCATTTGGAACAACTGGATGCTAACTAAATACAACAGACTGCTCTCTTGACCTTTCTTGGGGGTCAGTCTCAGGGCTTTTTCCCAATCAGCCTTCTTCTCTGTAGCTTTCGGTGCTATGCTGAGTGCTTCCACGTTTCAAAGCTTCTGGGCTGATAAAGCCTCCCCAGGCCCCTCCTGCATCCCAGCGTGCACACCCTCTTTCTCACCAATGTCTTCTTTTGTCCCCCACCATCCACCAACTGTGAGTGAACCCTGAGGTTCACTGGGCAGTTCTTTGCTTGTACTTTTCTCTACAAAGGGCTTTCTCTCACTTGTGTCTTCAACTGTCGCCTTTCCTCAGAGGACCTGCAAATGCCCAACGTCCACCCTCAAACTAACTCCAGATTTCCAATCATCTATAAAATGCTTTGACTTTAAGGACCCCCTCCGTGCCCCTTTCCCCCCTTTCTTATTACATCACCTGCCCACAGGTTCCGTCTCCACACCCTAAATCCTCCTCACTTATTTCCCAAATCCTCGTGGTACTGTCTAGTTTTCCCTCCTCAGAGCTGTCCATTCCTGTCCCACTTCCTGTCACCACACGAGTCCACATCCATGCTGACCGTCAAAAAGTCCTACAAACGGGTGGTCAGAATTGGGCTCCCCCTCATGGAACTGGACACATTCTGATAAAAGTCACGTCCAGTCAGGAAATCAGCGATCTCTAAGAGGAACTGAATTTGGAAAGCTGGTTAATCAGAGGATGTTAGAGCAGAAAGAACCACCAGGGGAGGGAGGTGACTGGAGGTTCGCAACATAGAGAAAGAATTACAACCTTTGCGCTGGAGGGATCATGGGGCGAAGGGTGAAGCTGCCTCTGGAGCATGACGGGCCGGCTGGGGAGCGCCACACTCACCCTACGTGGTGGTTGGCGGGAAAGGGGATAACCTCGCCTCGTCACCAACTGGCTGAATCTGCCCGGAACCAAGAGCAAGACATCCATAAAAGCCTTCCTTACAACTGAACAGGCAAGTATGCTTCACACGAGATTATTCAGAACCAGGCTTTACATGCCAAGACACCTGCCATAAAGGTTTGGTGCTTGCTTGTTGGGTCCCAAGCGTGGTTCTATAAACTCTGATATAATTCTATTATTTTTTTGTCCGGGCTTGTTACCCTCGATCTTATCTCTTGCTGATCCGCCCACCCTTTCTCAGGGACACATTTCATTTTCTCTACTGCTATGCCTCTGTGTTCTTCCTGCAAGAATTTCACATTCCCTTGAACACTTGTTCAAATATGGCTATCTGGCAGGTACAAGGTCATGGTTAAAAACGTGCTAAAATTCTCATCCCAAACATGAAAACCAGGGGTTCCATCAGTCTAGTTCGAATTCCATGCAGTGACTTTTTTTCAGTTCTTTTAAAAACTCACACTCACCATTCTCAAATCTCCTACTGGGTTCAAAACAACAAGCCGCCTACATTTTAAAGAACAACTCAGTTCCCAAGCCAAAGCTCATCCTCTTAATGGTGCTTCTGCCCCAGAATAAATGGGAGCAATGCCTGCCCCCCATCTGCCCACTCCTCACAGTCACCTCTCTGCCCAAGTTTTAGGATTAATACACGAACAGCTGGGGAGTGGTTTCAGCCAACCCAGGAACGTCCAGCAATCTAAAAGCATGGCAAAATGATCTATACTATCACCCTCCATTAACATGGAGTCAGATAAAAGGTCCACTCTGGTAATCTTTATTTCATCATACCCCTTGATCATGATACAGTCATCATGAAAGGAAAGGCTGCAGGGAACAAAACTGATGATAGTGGCCTAACTTTTGGACTCTTTTTATTACTTAGCAAGAAGTTCAGAGTTGGGTGGATCCAGAGTCAGTCTGGTGGTTCTTTCCATCCTTCTGCTCAGCCACCCTCTGTGCAGTGGCTTTGGCCCAAAGCATAATCCCTCATGGTGACAAACTGGCTGCCACTACTCCAGCTGCCTGTCATCACACCTGAGCATCCAGAGGAAGGCAGGGAGATGAGACCAAGAGACTTCCTCCTTCTCGAGCTTTCTCCCTTTGCCAGAATCAAAACACTCCCCTTACACACCCAGCTGCCTCCTCCTCCTTCTCCTCACGCCCCACTGGCTGGAATGAGTTTCATGCCCCCCGTCCCCAGCTCCAGCAGAGGCTGGTGAGTGACCACTTGGCCATGGGGCCAACCAAGCACAGTTCATCCCCAGGCCTGGGACCACTGACTCTGGAGTAAATCAGGGTTCCAGCGGCAAGAACCGAGAAGGAATGGCTATTGGGCTGAAAACCCAACAGCTTTTGTCACCGACAAGCTCCAGGAACCATGTTTCTAGGCTGTGTGACAGCAAAAGCATATTTTGAATACATAATAAGACAGGAGAGTCTCTTCACTGGGCTTTCGTGACTACTCTCACCTACCTCAAAGTCATCTTGGAAACACCCAGGGCTAAATAAGACATAAGTCTTATTTCCTCATTATAATAGACTTGGTATATGGCATACACGTACTAGACTTAACAAATGCCTCAAAAAGGAAGGAATGTACTATATATAAAACAGGTAAGTAACAAGGACCTACTGTATAGCACAGGGAACTCTATTCAATACGGTGTAATAATCTATATGGGAAAAGAATCTGAAAAGGAATGGATATTTGTACATGTATAACTGATAGACTTTGCTATACACCTGAAACTAACACAAGTGTAAGACAACTATACTCCAATAAAATTTTTTAAAAGAGTAATCAAAGAATGAAAAAGCAAACATGCTGCCTACTCCTCCAGAACACACAGGACAAATTCTTGGGAAATGTTGAACTTCTGATTCATTTTCACCATCCCAGAAGAAGTTAACAGAACACCCCAGCCCGCCTGGCTCCGCCTTTCTCAGGGATGAGCAAAGCATTTTGGGCACCATGCCTGTACACCCACCGTATCTGCTCCCTAAACCCCAGCCCTACTGACTCCACGACTCTCCTGATCCTGAGTCCTTTGGTCTTTCCAGGGCACAGAACCTCTGCTTTCTTTATCCGACACCCTTCTCCCCCGCCCACTCCAGCCCTTCTTCGTTCAATAAATGCCAACTCACTCATCCTGCTCGAGCCAGATCACCAAAATCTTCTCTGACCCTCTAGATAGAATGGGGGGGGGTGGGGACTCTTTCTTTGGGATTACACCGCATTGGGTTTATATTTCAACCAGAAACATTTGTTCTGGATTATAGTTTACTGGTTTAACCATTAAATCCCACACTCAACTGTCACAAAATAAGCCACATAGAATCTGTCTTCATAATCCCGGTGCTGAGAGAAGCTTCTTATAGCATCTATACAATAGCAGTCCAAAGAAGGGTTTTTGTTTGCTTCTCTGATTGGGTTTGACATCAAGGGCACTCACCACTGACCAGAAGAAGTTCTTGTAAGCTCCACATTCGGCTTCTGTCCCCCCCGCCTTTTTCTACAGGCTTGGGTCGCTATTCAAAGGCTTGGTTCAGAGGGTATGTTAAACCGTAGAAATGCCACAGTACTTGCAGTCTTTCCATCAGGAGGTGGGCTCTATCTCCCTACCTCCAGAAAGTGCCTGGTCTTGTGATTTTTTTTTTTTTCAGTTTAAAAAATTTAATTCAAGTACAGTGGATTTACAACATTGTGTTAGTTTCAGGTATACAGCAGAGCGATTCAGTCACACATATACAATATATCCATTCCTTTTCAGATTGTTTTTCCATTTATGTTATCACAGATGATCGAGTAGAGTTCCCTGTGCTACACAGCAAGTCCCCTCCCACCATCCATCCCATATACAATACTGTGCATATTTGGCCCGGTGATTTGCTCTGCCCTAATAAGAAGGCACTGGAAGTGATGCCGTGTCTGTCCCACACCTAGGCTTCCAGAGGCCTTTCAGCTTTTGTTTTTGCTACTTTGAGAACCCTGCGCAGCCACATTTGAACAGCCCAGGGTGATCTGCGAGAGAATGAGAAACATGTAACTCTTAGATCCCCTACACAAATGCCCAGCCAACAGCCGGTCAACCACCAGCCACATTAGGAACGTGAGGCCAGCTAGGAACACCAGGCCCGACAGCTCTGCCAGCTGACTGCAGACATGTAAGCAAGGCCAAACGGGATCAACGAAGCCCAGCTCAGATGAGAAGAAATGCCCAGCGCAGCTGTAAGCTGCATAAGTGGCTGTGGTTTTAAGACACGCCATTTTAGAATGTTTGTTATTTGTTACGTGGCAGTAGAGAACCAGTATACGATCGGAGGATGAGTTTTAACAGTTAAAGCTGGATGGGATCCGAAAACACCTTCTAGTCCAAATCTCTTTTGAAGAGGAAAACTGAGGCCCAGAGAGGCTCAGCAGCAGACTCCAAGCACACAGCGCCAAGACGAGGACATTCCCGGGTTCTCCATCACACTGGCCTTAGCACTTCAGAACATGGGTAAACCAGGGCTCTCTCTGCCTTCAAGGGTCCCTGATGGACCCCCAGATGCCAAGAGATTATTAACAGAATTGTGATACACGAATCCCATTAAATACCAGGCAGCTGAATTATTAAGACAGATTCAAGCACATAGATACAGGCATGCATACACACACACACACACACACACACACACACACACTAGGATGGTCCCATTTTCCTGTCCTATTGAAAACTGTGCCACGGATGGGGGGCTTTGGTGGGTGGGGGTGGAACAGAAGGGCAAAGAACGAGGAGGCAGTAGAGAGCTTTCAACACGCAAAAAAGCAAATCCGAACTTTACTTTCTTTCCACTCCACCAGATTAAGTAAGTGTGAGATGAGTTCCCTGGTGGCATAGTGGTTAAGGATCCAGCATTGTCACTACAGCAGCTCAGGTCACTGCTGTGGTGCTGGTCGGATCCCTGGCCCAGGAACTTCTGCCTGCCTCGGGTGCAGCCAAAATAAAATAAATGTGAGAAATGTGCTTCTTTTCCCACAGAGACACACGGAGGTCGGCAGCAGAGCACGCCCAGCTCACCCTCACAGAAAGCTGGCAATTATACTATTCGTCATCACCGTAATTATGATATGAATAGCTACTTTCATTAAGCCTCTCTAAAAGCAGTCATTTATCTTGCAATCTTTCTGCAAAACGCAAGGGGGAAAGGGCTCCACCTACTTACAGAGTAAGAAACTGAGGTACAGAAGCAAGCAAAGAGCTCAAGGTCAAGGCCCAGGATAGAACCACCACATCGCTCCAGTCTCCTGACTCTCTGAGCTGAGCCGCCCCCACTCACGGGCTGTGTCTGTACAGCTGATACTTGAGATGAGGAGGAAAACTAACAACTCACTACACAAGGGCTCAAGCTGGGCTTCAAAAGCCAGCAAATCAAAGCAGTCATCTGAGGTCACGAGCAAAAGTTATGGAAAATCTTCCCAAGGAAAAAAAAAAAAAAGACAGCGACTTTTTTTTTGTTTTTTTACTATTTCCAAAGTCAACAAAATCTAAGCCTCCTCTTCGAGATGGCAGAAATTGGGTTCCAAAGAGACCTCCTCAACTTCAGCTGTTCTGTGCTGTGCATCTCCTAGGGGAGAGAGCGTCTCTGGCTTCAAAACGTGCAGGCAACCCAGTGCCCTGGGAGCCGATAACCACAGCGCCCCAAGGGAGACCTGAAGGGGAGCTGATGACCAAAAGCAGCCCCTAGCCCACTCCCCAATTCTCAGGATCCCTTTACCTTTGCGGCCAGGGAGGAGGGGGCTGGCAAGAACCTCCCTCTGCCTGAGGCCACAGCAGGATGAGGCAGGAGGAGGTGGCGCTGCAGGGGGTCCTCACTGAGACCGAGTGCCTGCAGCCCATCAGGAGGTCTAGAACGTGCATGCATGCGCGGAGGGACGGGGAGAGACAGAAAGACAGACAGACAGACACACACACACGCACCACACCCCCGCCCCCTGCCCCTGTGCCAGAGCCTAGCCTGGCTCCCACAAAGGTTTGTCAAGCTTCAGCCTCTGGCGAACATTCCCTCCGGCTCTTTTCCATCCATCAGTGCAGCACAGCAAGTGCGGGCAAGTAAAACTTCAGAAACATGCACGGGGCAGGAGTGCCACCAGCCCTTTCCAGGTTCATGCAGAATCCCAGCAAAGGTGGGGGGGGTCCCCTTCATTCCATGGCAGGGCCTGGGGACCCTTCAGCGGGCTCGGCAGAACAGGACTGCAAGGGCTAAAATCTCTCCCCATCCCTCTCTGCATCCCCGATGGGGGCGGGGTGGGGGGAGCAGCCCAGGAGTCCCCAGGCATGATGGATGGACTGTCTCCCATCTGGCAGGAGAGCAGGGCCTCTCCCAAGAGCGAAACTCCGCTGCACGGCAGCCCCAGTGGCCCGGCTGACTCTCCCTATTTCCACCGAAGCACAGTTTCCCAGTAGCCACAGGGACAGAAGTGCTTCAGATGATGAAGGGACAGCTTTGAGTCTCACCTCTGTCATGGTCTGGCCCTGGGACCACTGAGCCTCGGTTTTCCTCATCTGTGAAATGGAGATGACACCTTCCTAATAGAAATGTTCTGAGAATTCTACCAGGCAGGGGCTTTTCTTGACAGAAAGCACTTGCAGAGTCAGGAGACTTTTGGGGGTGGTCACTCATGGTGGTGGAGGTGCCACTACCACGCACTGGGTGGAGGGCAGGGACACTGCTGAGCGTCAGGATGCTCCTCACAGCAAAGAAGGATGCAGCCAAAGTTGCTGACATTGCCAAAACTGAGGAACTGTGGATTCAGGTGATTTGTGTGGGAGAGATTTATGTGCACCATTTATCATTATTATCCTTATCATTATTAGAAAAAAACATGTTCTGTGGCATCTGAACAAACTCTTTCCATGGTACAAAAATAGCTTCCTGTTTTTTTGCATCAATATATGATTAGGAGCTAGGAACTTCGATCTTCCATGCTCTAAGCTGAAAGCAAAGAGCACCAGGGGCAGCATGCTGCATACAGTAGGCAGGTAATAAATGCCTGCTGTCCAGTACAAAAGTGTTTTTGAATCCAAAGAGATAGAGATATGCAGGCCTGACAAGTAGGAGGGCTGATAGGGGATTAAAAAGAAGATGGCATTAAGAGAACCTGCCAAGAAGATGAATGAAAATAAAATTCCTAAATACTGGTATCAGGCATCAGCAAACTTTTCCAACTGCTGACCTGGCCAAAGACAGTACAGAGCAAAGAAAGATCCTGAAGGTAGATGCCCACTTACTAACACAACTCAGGGCTCCAATGAAAATGTCCCTGTATCCTGAGTCCAGTGGGCTTCTTGATAACCTCTTCAAGGCTGATGATGATGAGTCTGCAGAAGGCTGTAAAAGCAGCTAAGAGTATGGAGTTCCCTGGTGGTGCAGAAGGTTAAGGATCTGGCACTGTCACTGCTGTGACTCAAGGGGCAGCTGTGGCTCAGGTTTGACCCATGGCCCAGAAACATCTGCATGCCATAGCTGAAGCACCCCTTGCCCCCAAAAAAGCAGCTAAGAGTAGAAGATGATGAGGGTAGTGTTTGCAGGAAAGAAACAGGATCATCAAATCTGTAGCACAGGGAAGAGAGGGTGGGGATGTAGGTGCTGGGCAAAACAAAAAACTACCAATCAGGGGTAGACGATCACCATGAAGACACAACTCCGAGAGGTGGGTGGGGAGGTGGATGGCTATCGATGAGTATAGATGGGGTTCATGGGGGGTGGATAAAGATGAATGGGTCCAGCTTAGAACTGACTCCACTGATACTCACCCAAAACTGCTGAATTAACTTTCCAAATGTTTTCATTTTCCTACATTGATCTATTAAAGATAGGATGACATATTAAAGATCCAGTACTTACAAAACCTCTTATCCCTTCTTGAACTGAGAAGTATAATTTACATCTTCTCTCTTTATGAAAGTGCCCCAGAACCTGTTCTAAGGTACCAGAGACAAGTAAAGAGATGACTGCCCCATTCCCGAATCAGGGACCCTAGATATGGGGAGGGAGCCCAGCCCACTGGCTTCAAAATCCAAGACCTGGATTTTAAGTCAGCCCCTAGGAGACACGATTAAGATGGTGGAATAGAAGGACTGGAGCTCAACTTCTCTCCCCAAAACAACAAAACTACAACCAAATGCTAAGCAACCTTCAGCCAGATGGACTGGAAACTTTCAAAAAAGATATCCTACTCCAGAAGACAAAGAGGATACCACATCAAGAGAGAGGAGGGGCGATTACGCGATAGAAGCAACCCCATACCTCCTGTGTGGGAAGCCCCACAGACTGGAAAGTAACTGCATCACAGAGACTCACCTACAGGAGTGAGTTCTGAGCCCCAAGTCAAACTCCAACAACTGGGGATCTGGCACTGGGAGAAAGAGCCATCAGAGCGTCTGGCATTGAAGGCCAGTGAAGCTTGTGTGCAAGAGCTCCACGGAGGGGAATGGAGACCCCATTCTTGAAAGGCACACACAGACTTTCACATGCACTGGGTCCCAGGGCAAAGCAAAGTCTCCATAGAAATCTGGGTGGGACCTGATTGCAGTTCTTGAAGGATCTCCTGGGAAAACAGGGGTGACTGTGGTTTGTTGTGGGGGGAGGGCATTGGAGGCAAAGCTCTTGGGAATATTCATCAGCCTGTGTTTCTCTGGAAGTGGTCATTTTGGGAAAATCTGGTCATACCCATCAGTGCTGAAAAGCCCCAGGTCAAACAATAATCCAGATGGGATCACAGCCCCACCCATCAGTAAACAGACTGTCTAAAGAGCCCCCCTTCCCCAGGCACGCAGTCCTCTAGTCTCACCCAAACACAAAGCCCCAATCATCAGAGGCATAGGAATCAGCCCCACCTACCAGTGAGCAGGCACCAGTCCCTCCCAGCAGGAAGCCTATAGCAAGACACCCATACCAACTTCAGCCACAAGGGAGGAAGACACCAGAAGTAAGATAGGCTACAACTCTATGGTCTGCAAAAAGGTCACCACACCAAAACCTTATAAAAATGAAAAGACAGAGAACTCAGAAAAGCAAGAAAGAAAAAAACCCAGGAAAACAGCTAAGTGATCAAGAGACTATCAGCTTCCAGAAAAAAGACTTTAGACTGTTGATGCTGAAGATGATACAAAACATTGGAAATAAACTGGAGGCAAAGACTGAGAATTTACAGGAAACACTGAGCAAAGAAATACAAGATTTCCAACTCAAGCAAGAGGAGATGCAGAATACAATAACCAAAATAAAAAATTCATTAGAAGCAGCCAACAGCAGAATACAGGAGGCAGAAGAATGAATAAGCAAGATGGAGGAGAGACTAGTAGAAATCACTGATGCAGAACAGAAAAGAGAAAAAAGATGGAAAAGAAATTAAGAGAGTCTCAGAGAACTCTAGGATTATGTTAAACACACCAACATCCATATTATAGAGGTGCCAGAAGGAGAAGAGAGACAGAAAGGGAAAGATAAAATATTCTAAGAGATAATAGCCAAAAACTCCCCTAACATGGGAAAGAGACCACTCACTCAAATCCAGGAAGTGCCATGAGTACCATACAAAATAAACTCAAGGAGGAACACCCTGAGACACATATTAATCAAAATGACCAAAATTAAAGACAAAGAGAAAATACTGAAAGTAGTGAGGGAAAAGAAACAAATAACATACAAGGGAACCCAGATAAGGCTGTCGGCAGATTCTTCAACAGAAACTCTGCAGGCCAGAAAGGAGTGGCATGATACACTTAACGAGATGAAAGGAAAAAAAAACCTCCAACCAAGATTGCTTTACCCAGCAAGGCTCTCAATCAGATTGAAGGAGAAATCAAAAGATTTACAGATAAGCCAAAGCAAAAGAATTCATCAACATTAAACCAGCTTTACAACAAACACTAAATACTCCAGGCAGAAAAGAAAAGGCCACAAGAGAAAAAAAAACCATCACAAATGACAAGGCTCACCAGTAAAGGCATATACACAGTAAAGACAAGAAATCATCCATGCACAATTACACTACCAAAATCAGAAATTGTGAGGAGGGTACAAATGCAGGACACTGGAGATGCACCTGCAATTAAGAGACCAACAACTTAAAACAATCTTGTATATACATGGATTCCTGTATCAAAACTTTAGGGTAACTGCAAACCAAAAATTTACAATTGATACACAAAGAAATAAGAAAAATCAATTCCAATACAACATTAAAGATAGTCATCAAACCACAAGAGGAGACAACAAGAGAAGAAGGAAAGAAAAAAGAGCAACAAAAGCAAATACAAAACAGTTAATAAAATGGCAATAAGAACATACATATCAATAATTACCTTAAATGTTAATGGACTAAATGCCCCAACCAAAAGACAGAGACTAGCAGAATGGATACAAAAACAAAACACATATATATGCTGTCTTCAAGAGACCCACTTCACTTCTAGGGACACACACAAATTGAAAGTGAGAGGATGGAAGAAAATATTCCATGCAAACGGGAATCAAAAGAAAGCTGGCGTAGCAAAACTCAGAAAAAGCAGACCTTAAAATGAAGAACAGTTTAAGAGACAAGGACGGACACTACATAATGATCAAAGGATCGATCCAAGAACAAGATATAACAGTTTTAAATATCTATGCACCCAACATAGGATCAGTGTGATTTACCACATTAACAATATATAAGGTAGCTGCTAACAACCTTAAAAGGAGAAACTGACAATAACATAATAATACTGGGGGACTTTAACATCCCACTTATAGCAATGGATAGATAATCCAGACAGAAAATCAATAAGAAAACACAGGCCCTTGGAGTTCCCATCATGGCACAGTGGAAATGAATCTGACTAGGAGCCATGAGGTTGCTAGTTCGATCCCTGGCCTTGCTCAGTGTGTTAAGGATAAGGCATTGCCATGAGCTTCAGTGTAGATTGCAGACATACCTCAGATACCACGTTGCTGTGGCTGTGGCAAAGGCCAGCAGCTATAGCTCCGATTCAACCCCTAGCCTGGTAACCACCATATGCCCCAGGTGTGGCCCTAAAAAGCAAAACAAAGAAAAAAAGAGATAAAAACAGGCCTCGAATGAAGCATTAGACCATAAGGACTTAATAAATATTTATAGGACATTCCATCCAAAAGCAACAGAATACACATTCTTCTCAAGTGCACATGGAACATTCTCTAAGATTGATCACATCCTGGGCTACAAATAAAGCCTTGGTAACTTTAGGAAAGTAGAAATCATATCAAGCCATCTTCTCTGACCACAATGCAATACAACTGGAAATCAACAACAAGGGGGAAAAAAGGCAAAAAATACAAACACGTGGAGACTAAACAACATGCTATTAAAC